>JAYRBT010000051.1:7906896-7925241 GCA_036023395.1 Myiotriccus ornatus | reverse complement strand
ACCTGGCCTGGAACACTTCCAGGGATGGGGCAGCCACAGCTTCTCTGGGCAACCTGTGCCAGGGCCTCCCCACCCTCCTGGTCCAACATTTCTTCCCCATGTCCAACCTGAGCCCACTCTTGTTCGGTTTAACTCTGTTGTCCTGTATTGAGACCCCAGAGCTGGAGGCAGTTCCAGGGAAGGGGTCTCAGGACTGTGAGGAGAGTCCAGCATGGAGTGTGGGGTGGAAATGCTCTCAGTCTATGGGTGGGAGTTCTCCCAGTCTAGGTGAGGGGAGTGCTCCCAGTCCAGGGGTGGGAGTGCTCCCAGTCTAGGGGTGGAAACGCTCCCAGTCTGGGAGTGGGAGTGCTCCCAGCTCTAGTGTCCACACACTGTGGGGCCAGGCAGCAGATTTTTGCACTGTGTCCAACACATCCATGTTTGCTCTTTCCTCTCTCCCCAGAAACGAAGGAGGAGCTGGAAGAGCTGATGTCTGACATCAAGAAGACGGCGAACAAAGTGCGCTCCAAGCTAAAGAGTGAGTGTTGGCTCGTGATGGAGCTGTGGGGCTCTGCCAGAGCACTCCCATGCTGGGCTGGGGATGTACCCAGGGGTGGGCATCACCTTCCCTGCTCCTGCACCCTCCAGCTGCTTTTATTTGCCCTTTGTGAATTTGCCCCCTTGTGCCCCGTTCTCAGGATGGAGGTGAGGGAACGGGGCCACGAGCACCTGCTGGGGTCCAAGCCAGTCCTGTGCCACCACCACTGGTGGGTGTTGGGCTCTGGGCAAACCCCTGGCACAGCCAAAGGGTGGGCTCCAGGGCTGGGTGGGTGAAGAGATGCTGCTGTGGGACGTGCTACAGGACACAATCTTCATTTTTCACCACTGGAACAGTCAGTCAATCTGTTTGACCGTGAGGAGTGACAATAATGTGACTGTCAGCCTGATGATGGACAGGGTTGTGCTGGAGTACTGTCATTACCCCAGAATTCTGTGACTAGACCCCAGGGGATTCAGGGGGTCGGTGAGGACACCCTGGTGCAGCTTGGATTTGTCTCTGGTAGTCTTGGACACCAGCGTGGGATTTGGTTGAGATTGGTGCAGGAGACCTGGCTGTCTGAAGGGTGGGAGAGGAGCTGGTGCTTATCCCATGGCAGCAGTGTCCTCGCTAATCCCAAGGTTTCATGGGAGACCCACAGTCCTGGAAGACTCATTCAGATACAGCTGGAGCTGTTTGTTAGGTTGGTCACCACTGGCACGGCTGTGTCCCATGTGTGTGCCAGGAGACCTGTACCTCCACTGTCCCCTGTCCTGCTGACAGGATCTCAACCAGAGCCAGGAAGGAGAGCCAGGGGCCATCTTACCCATTTCATAGTCTGGGGGATCCATTCCCATGGCCCTGGGCACCGTGGGATCCCTGGGGACAGGGTTTGGCCTGTGCAAAACAAAAATCCTTTTCTATTAGTGTTTTATTTAGTATTTTTAAAGCAGCTTTGAGAGCCTGAAGGATTGCAGGACAGGCTCCAATTCCTGTTTCCTGCTTCCAGAAAAGACTCCCTGGTATCATGTTTACCTGGAGCAGAGGATGATTAGTCCTTGTGCTTTGTCCCAAATCGCCTCGTGGCCAGCATGATCAATGACAGAAAACAGTCAGGACTGATCCAAAACAACATTTGCTGACAACAAACTGATTTCTTCAGGCCAGATATTGCTCATGCAGGGGCTAATTCTAATTACCAGCTTCTTGGGAAAATGTGATTTTATTCATTATCATAAATGCCCAGTGTTTGCCAATACCATTCCTTGGGAATGGGTTTGTGACGAGAGTGGAGGAAGCCCAGTTGCTGATGGAATACACTGAGCTGTGCTGGAGGCTGAGGGGGCAGCTCCAGGGAATGGGGAGCCACTGCTGCAGGAGGAACCTGCCCCATGCTGGGCTCAGGGGACCTGCTCCAGTGGGGAAGGTGCTGGGAACAGCTGGGCTCAGAGAGCTGTGGGACATCAGACATTTTAGCTCTGGGTTTCCTCCTCCTGAGTCGCTGGGGGGAACAACTCTCCATTTTGTTTGAATACTGAGCTGAGCATCACATCAGTTTTGTATGAAAGTCCTGGCTCACCAGCCTGGGGGTGACAGTGCTGCCCTTGACAGCCCCAAATCTCAGTCAGTGGCCAGGCACCGGGTGTTTTGCAGTCGTGAAATGGGGCTTTGCTGCCAGTCCAGTCTGAATGTCAGGATGGAGTTAGGAGTTGGAAACAACTTGGTCCATAGACTTCAGTCTTTCACAGTTCCCTTGCCAAACAATCCCTTTCCTTTGGTCAGGCACTGGAACAGGCTCTCCAGGGAAGTGGTAGAGTCCACCATCCTTGGAAGTGTTCAGAAAGGAGTAGATTGGCCATTTGGCAATGTGCTTTAGTGGGCATGAGGTCGAAGTTTGGATTTGATCATCTTGGAGGTCTTTTCTAACCTTATTGATTCTGTGATTCTTCTCCAAACAGCACAAAAAATAATCTGTGTCCTTCTACCCCAACCAGGTATTGAGCAGAGTATTGAACAAGAGGAAGGACTGAACAGGTCATCGGCTGACCTGCGGATAAGGAAAACTCAGGTGAGTCTCTGCCCTCTGGCACCAGGAGGATGGGAAGAGGCAGCTGAGGGATCTCAGGAGGTGCTGGGAGAGGAGGACTGTTCCTCCTGTGAGGAACAGCCTTCTCTGGGTGAAGCTCTGTCTCCTGCCCCACCATGCAGGGTTGCTGTGTAGGTTTTTTTTACCTTCTGGTGATGCTTTGGTGAGAGCACCCCGGGGGGATGCAGCCATTGCTCCAGCCTGGAATCTGCCCCTTTGTCGCTGCAGTGCCTGGTCTGGGGGATGTGGGTGAAGACAAAGCATCTCAGAGCCTTGATCTGCAGCTAAGAGTGGGTTTTAGCAAGTTATTAAAAGGATAAAGGCAATAGGAGCTGCCAGTGTTGCTCCTCATCACCTGGATCCAGACGTGGATCCGCGGCTCTCACAGGGGTCACTCACACACACAGCTCAGTAAAAGTCCTGCTTTCTCCACACTCTGCAGTGGTGCTGATGGAGTTCTGGTGTTTACAGTGTGTTTATCTACCTCTCAGTCTGGGAGGCCACTCACAGAGTCTGCTCCCCCATCCGCAGTCGGTGCCAGATCGATGTGGCAGTGATGATAACAGATCACCTCTGCAGAGGCAGCTCCCAGCTGGAACCCCAGCACCCTCCAGCTCCACACTCTGCAAAGCTCGGGCAAGGGAAAGGCCCACCTGTCTCTGGGGCAGGTGGGACAGGGAACTACTGGGGCACAGCAGAGACAAAGGATGGTGCAGTAGCAGGAGAGCAGCGAGTCCCACTGCAGGCAGCTCTGCTGTCCCTCCTGGAGGGACCCAGCATGGGCAGAGCTCTGCTGTGGTTGGAAAGGACCTTCAAAGATGATCCAGTCCAACCCCCTGTCATGGGTAGGGACACCTTGCACTAGCCCAGGTTGCTCCAAGCCCTGTCCAACCTGGCCTTGAACACTTACAAGGATGGGGCAGCCACAGCTTCTCTGGCTTGGGTTACTTTCCCCACATTTGAGGAGTGAAGAGTTGCTGGCCCCGGATGAAACATTTCATAACTTTAGTTAATATTTTCTGTTTAATGAGTTTCTTTCAAACACAAAGTACATTTTGATATGCATTTGATTTGCTGTGAATATTCAGGTAGCTTTATTTAATAACTGAAAGCCATCTAAAGTGCTTTTTTTCCAGCCCATTTCGCTCATGAAACTCCGTGTTCCTTCAAAAATCAGATGCATTTTGTAGACATGTGGGATGCCTGTGGGAACATAAAATAACAATCTGAGAAAATAAACACTGAGTTAAATAACTTCTGAGGCAAAAGAGGTGTAGCGTGGTGTGCTGGTGAGCAGGAACGGTGTCACTCAGCACCCAGGCTATATTTGGCTGCAGATCAGCACAGGTTGGTAGTTTTCAGCTGAATGAGAATGAAGTGGATTTTAAGAAAAAACAGTTTTGGAAAGGCAGAAGAGTCGCTTGGATGGCACGTTGCTGGATTTTGAGCTGAGATGCCCAGGAGCTGTTCTGACCTTGCTCGGGGCCAGCACCTCTGCAGCAAAGGCTGGAGCCGGAGCTGCAGGGGGCGTTCGTGTGAGGTTTGTGGTGGAGGAGGGAGAAGATGAGCTGAGGCTGAGGCTGTGCCATAAATACTGTGCTGCTGCTGGCTCAGAATGGCTGCAGAGCAAACCCAAGTGTATCCTCGAGATGTCTCCTGGAAGGAGGGCTGTGCTGGCTGGGGCTGCTCCGGGTGTGACAACACTTGCACCAACACGGCTGAGTGCTGGTGGCACCAGGCACCTCTGACAGTCACCGTTCCCATGCTGGGCAAAGACTGGCCAGAGAGGGACAACAGAGCTGGAAAAGGGTCTAGAGAGTCATATGAGTCATATGAGGAGTGGCTGAGGGAGCTGGGGGGGCTCACCCTGGAGAAAAGGAGGCTCAAGGGGGACCTTCTCACCCTCTACAACTCCCTGAGGAGAGGTTGGAGCCAGATGGGGGTCGAGCTCTGCTCCCAGGGAACAAGGGACAGGACAAGAGTAAACGGCCTCAAGTTGCTCCAGGGGAGGTTCAGGTTGGACATCAGGTAGAATTTCTCTATGGGAAAGGTGGTCAGGCATTGGGAGGGGCTGCCCAAGGCAGTGGTGGAGTCCCCACCCCTGGAGGTGTCTGTGGAATGACTGGACATGGCACTCAGTGCTCTGGGCTGGGTGACAAGGTGGGAATTGGGCACAGGTTGGAATCGATGATCTTAGAGGCCTTTTCCCACCGAAACGATTCTGTGATTCTGTGACTTTGAGCAGCTTTGGCCTCAGCTCCAGTTTGCTTGGACGCAAGCGGTGTGAGGAGGGTGCTGCCAACCACCCCAGGGTGTCCTCTGGGGGCTGGAGGCTGTGCTCATGCTTAGGGGTGTCATCTGCTGCCACCTCCCCCCTACTGCTCTGTCACACTCTCCAGAGCGGCGTTTGGGCTGGAAATGCCTGTGGGGTGGCTGGAGGTGCAGGGGGTGCTCGGGGCTGAGCCTTCCCTGCCACGGGGATGGCAGGGCTCTCACTCCTGCAGGACCCTTCACCCCCTCCCCTCCTCCTCTCCCCTCCACAGCACTCCACACTGTCCCGCAAGTTCGTGGAGGTGATGTCCGAGTACAACGCCACGCAGACCGACTACCGGGAGCGCTGCAAGGGCAGGATCCAGAGGCAGCTGGAGATCAGTGAGTACACCTGGAGTGGGAACACAGCTGGGCTGTGTGTGCCACGGGGCCACGTCCTGCACCGGCTCCTGAGGGATCAGAGCTGCTCCTGCAACTGGGTGGAGTTCCCCTGGAAAACCCGGGGTGCAGAGGGGCCCATGGGTGTGACTGGGACAGGGCTCCTGCGGGAGATGGACACCTTGAGTTTCAGTGGCAAAGCACGTCCGGCAAAGCACATCCCGAAATGCTACGGAGAGAGCGCCGGGAGCACAGGGAGAGGAGTATCTTCCTTGTTTGCAGCTCATTTTGAATTCAGAGGAGCTCATGGGAATTCCCGCCTCCCACGTGTGCCTTTGCCCTTCCTCAGAGTGCTCTTCATCGTGGCTGAAGTGGGATAAACATGAAAACAGCGAAGGGAGCTCTTGAGATGGGAGCACTCCCTGCTCTCAGTGGTTTGCCTTGCACAGGAGGAGCAGGAGCCTCAGTGCCAGTCCCAGGCACCTCCCAGAACACAGGACCTGATGGCTCTTAGCAGCAGTGATGTTGTTTTCTGACCAAGGGTGGGGCCCAGGTGACACCTCTGAGGCTGGTGACACCTCACCCTGGTGACGCCACCGTGGCACTATGATCTCTCTGAGTCATCCAGAGCCCGTCATCCATGTTAAGTCTGGTCCTGCCTGTCCACAAAACACTCTCCTGATGGTTCTTCTGGGCAGTCAGTGATACCTGGATAGTTTTAGAGCAATGGGATCATGTCCCAGCAAGGAAGAACCCTGTCACCACCGTAATTAGGGGAATAAGCGAGGGCAAAGTCAGGGCATGCAGAGATTTAAAGAGATTTCTGTAAATAATCTCATTGTCAGAGGCATTGTGGGGTTTGTGCTCAGAATGGAAGGATCTGAATCCTAGTCCTTTTTTTTTATCTCACAACCAAATGGATGTTTTTCTTCCTTTCAACGACTCAGCGTGAATAATGACAGGAGGTCTGTGAGTCAGAGTGATGTCCTTGGTGGTCTCCCGTGGGAATGTCTTTCATGGGCTGGGATGCCTGGAAATCTGGGTGCTGTGGGGTTTCTGTGGAGGGCTGGAGGGAGACTCAGCTGTGCAAGCCTTTGTTAAAATTAGTCTTTCTGATGTATAATAGTAAAAGGGCTGTTCCAAGGTGGCTGGATGGGAAGGCTGACTGACACGAGGCTCAACAAGAGCTTGCCAGTTTGCTGTAAAGCAGGATGATGTGTCACTGCTCCAGCTGCCTGACTCATCCATCAGCCAACGTCATCCTGCAGGTGACAGCCGAGGGGTGGCTTGTCATGTGAGCAGGAATTTAAGGTATCCCTGTGCCTCCCTCCGAGAGAGGAGATTTGGAAGGACTCAGCCATGCCCATGATTGGCTGCAGACCTGAAAGAAACCTTCCTCTTGTTTTCCTACTGGATTATGGAAGGAATTTGCTGCTCTGCGTAAATTCTGGAGATACATCAAGTTATACTTGTGTTTGCTCTGTCTGTCCTGCCAGGCTGCCGGTGCCTGGCAGAGCCTGATGGGTGCAGGAAAAGGGCTGCTCAGGGTTCCCCTTGGAGCACTGAGGGGTGCAGGGGAGCTGTCCCAGTTCCTGACAGCGAGGGACCTGCATTCCCTTAGGGATGGAGGTGTGGAGCAGGTGCAGAGGCAGGATGGGGTTGTGCTGGGGAGGGACACAGTCCTCTGCACAGTCCAGGCGGGATTCCCACATCCAGGCAGCGGGAAATCTCTCCTGACAGAAAGGCTCATCAAAAGGAACAGCTCATGGAGGTTTTACTACCTGGCCAGGGGCTCTGCTTGGCCTGGGGTGTCCCAGGCAATGCCTTCAGCTCCGGCTGCTCCGGGGGCTCCTGCGCAGGCTCTTTGGAGCAGAGCTCAGCTGGGATGAGGCGACTGCACGAAAGCTCCACGAAATCCTCAGCTCTCTCTTTCAGCTGAGAATTCCAAAGATAGAAAGTGCTGGGAGCTCTGACAGCAAAGCCAGTAAATCACTTGGGTTTTGAAAGTGTGAGAGCAGGGACTTTTCAGCAGCTCCAGGGGGGCTCCCCAGCGCCCAGCAAGCTCCTCCATCCTCACCACATCTGCTCCCGGCTCTGCAGTAGGACAGCTGCAGAGCTGGTGATGTGGACTCACTGGCCCGGGCCATAGCCACCCCCTGGGGCTCCCCACAGCCCTCTCAGGATCTGCCCCTTCTCCTTGTGTAGGCACTGCCATGTCTGTGTGTGTGCTCTGGCTCATGTCTGAGGTTGTGCCTCAGAGACCATTCCCATCACCCTGCCCAACCAGGAGCATGTCTGATGGGATGAAATGGATCTCCATCTCCCTTTCCTTCTACGTCTCCCTTTCCATCTCCCTCCCTCCCCTTCCCTCTCCCACTGCTTCTACTCCAACCTTAATCGTTGGCCTCACCCCCTCCTTACTCCCTTTGCTCTTTCCAAGCACTCCAACATCACAGGTGCCATGGAGGAGTCGCAGGATGCACTGTGGAGGGATGGCAGGATGCTCCATGTCCTGGGGTTGGTGACAGCAGGATAGATGTGCAGTGGCTGGACCGTGCCCCCTGTCTGCTGCCAGGGGCTGTGTCCCCTCTGCACTGCCTGTGCTGGGAGTTGTCACTCCCTCATTTTTTTCCTCTCTGCTTTGTCCGTTAGGAGAAATTATATCTTAAATGTAATTAGGTTTTGCTCCCAGAGAAATTGGATTTGGAGCTTGGAGGAGCTCTCTGTGGTGGGTGTGCAGCTGAAGCTGTGGAGGAGCTGCACAGACGATGCTTGTTTTTAGGAACAGTTTTGGTATGTGCAAGACCGAGGACCCAAAAATAAAGCATCTGCTGTCTCTGAGGGCACTGAGAGAATTCATCGGTGCCCTCCCTGCTGTGCCAGCCCCGCTGAACTGGCGTGCAGAACAACAAGCTGTGGGTGCATCCCACCCTGAGCCAGGAGGGTTCAGGACCCTGGCAGCTCATCTGGGCTGCCCCAGCTGATCCCAGAGCTGATTTAGGATCCCTGTGGCACTTTCATCTCAGGAATGACCACGGGATTTATCGAGTGCAGGTGCTGGCACAGTGCTGGCCACTGGCCCTGCCACCCCTGCCCAGGATGAACAGGAGGGCCCTGAGGGCCTGGGAGGTTGGTGGCACTTTGTGACATGCTGGGCAGGCTTTTGTAGCTGAAACCTTCTCATCCTGACACCAGTGTGGGCAGTGCCAGACCTATCTGAGCTGGGGGATGGCCAGGTGGATCAGTGACTCTCACATGTGGGCAGACAGGACAGCATTATCAATCTCTCCATGAGTTGTATGGATTTGTGTCTAATGAGGGCTTTAAAAGCCAGCTCCAGATAGAGGATCCCAGCCTTGGGGAGGTGCCCTGGCCTCAGTGTGTCCAGCCCGAGCCCCAGCTGTGGCTCTGCAGGTGCTTCCAGCCCTGTTGCTGGAAGGAGGGATATTGCCAGCCCAAGGAGCCCAGCTGAGCCCTTTTAATTCAGCCACGGTGTGTTGGACTTCTGCAGCCCCGAGGTGCCTTGAGTCTTCCCTATTTATAGGCCATCTGTGTGCAGAATTGGGCAAACTGGCATCAGCTGGGTGGTGGGGGAGAGCTAGGCCACTGGAGGCTTCCCTGAGAGCTTTCCTCACACCCTGCTGGGGCTGCTCTGCCCCATCCCCTGGGAGCTGGTCAAGGACTGTGCCTTGGGGTGGGAATTCTCCTCAGTGGTTTCATGTGTACCTGTCCCAGAGCTTCCAATGGCTCTGGGCTCTGTCTTTTGCCATTCTCTCCCTGACAGCTGAGGGCTGAGGTTGCTTCTCCCCGTGTGCTGCAGCTCCCACCAAGCTCTGGGCTGCTTGTCTTGTTGGCAGAGCTGCTTCTCCCCAGGAAACTTTAATTTCTAGAGTTGCCAAATAAGAAGCAGATGTACCTTGGAGCTCTCTGGAGGAGGCACAGGTCCAATTCTCAGGATTTTCCAGTGTTTTGCCAAGTTTCTGGGCAGTAGAGTTCCCCCCAGGCTCCTCTCCCTTTGCAGTGACTCCATCCTTTCGCTCCAGTTCGTGGCTGTGCCGTGGCTCTGTGGTGACGTGGGCAGCAAATCAGGCGGGAACCCAGCACACTTTGAGCTGATTTTATTGCTGTGGAGGAGCTAATGACAGCTTTTCCAAACCAGGAGACCTGGCCAGGAGTCAGTAGCCTCCCTGGGAAGCCCTCTGGGGTCCTGCAGGTTGGTTATGTGGTTATATGGCAGGTGCTGTGCTGGACAGCGTTGGCGATGTGCGGCCTCCAGGCCCTGTGCTTTGGCTCAGCATTAAAGCAAGTTCCTCCTGACCAGCCATGGCCCTTGGCCAGGCTGGCACTGCCTGGCTGGGTGTTAATCCATGTGATGTCTTTGCTCTCGTCCTTCGCCTCGACGCAGCTGTTACCAGCCCTGTGCTCTGCATCAGGGGAACGAGGCAGTAAGTGAGGAGGTGGTGAGAGACAGGAGGAGAACATGAACCCTGCATCCTGTCCCACCTCTGCCCATGAGAGATGTGGCATCTCCTGGAGCTGATCCCACCGCTCACCCTCAGGGCTGTCTCTGGGGCCTGCACTGGGCAGAGCGAGTAGCCCACCCGGCACGCTTCTCCTTGTCATTTTGGGCAGTGACTGCTCAGAGCTGAGCACATCAACAGGAGGGTTTGTATGTTTGTGCTACTTGAGCCCTTGCTCTCCCTTCCTGGAAGCAGGGCAGTGTCAGCCCAGAGTGAGGAGCCAATGGATAAGAAGGACTGGCAAGGGGTTTTGTGGGTCACCCTTGGTGGGAGTGATGCTCTGTCACCCCAAAACGTGGTGTCAAAGCTGGGCAGTGAGAGGGCAGCCCCTTGATCTGCCCAGTGAGCTCTTGGGACTGGAAGCTTTGCTCCATTGCGCTCATGGGAAATGCCATGGAGCCAGCAGAGCCCTGTGGTGGGACTGTGGGACTCCTGATGGGGACAGGGGACTCCCTCTGACCTGTGTTGTGTCATTGCAGCTGGCAGGACCACCACCAGCGAGGAGCTGGAGGACATGCTGGAGAGCGGCAACCCGGCCATCTTCTCCTCTGGGGTAAGCATGGGCTGCAGCTGAGCCAGCCCCCTTATCCCAGGCCATGGGCTGGTGGATGTGCTGCCACAGGGGCCACAGTGCAGCCCTCGGGGCTCAGGTCTGGCCTGAGGATGCTGTTGGAGCAGAGCCTGCATCCTGGCTTCCTGCTGCAAACTACCTGGCTGCGGTTGTTGGAGGGGCTCTGGAGCTCCTCCTCGTCCCTCTCTTGGTGCCCCCAGTCTCAGCGTCTGAGCTGTGGCTCAGCACGGTGCTCAACGGCCTTGTCTCCTTTGCAGATCATCATGGATTCAAACATCACCAAGCAGGCCCTGAATGAGATCGAGACACGGCACAGCGAGATCATCAAACTGGAGAACAGCATCCGAGAGCTGCACGACATGTTCATGGACATGGCCATGCTGGTGGAGAGCCAGGTAGGGAGTCGCTGCGGCCCAGGGGCCGCTCACCTGGGGGAGCTGGAGGTGGGTGGGGAGGTTGGGGGTGGTCCCTTGCCTGGGCGGGTGCTGAAGGGAAAAACCACATCTAGGGCCGACATGGCTCCCAGTGGGGCTGAGCTGGGCTCCCCAGGTCCAGAGCCACCCGCCCCGCACCCCAGAGCCGGGGGTGCTGCGTGCCTGGGGTGGGAGGTTTGGTGATGGGCTCTGGAGGAGGGCAGTGGGTGGCTGACACTCGGAGGGAGATTTCTCCACCTGCCCTGAGCATCGGGCCCGGATGGGCGAGCTCGGGGTGCCACCAGCCCATGGCACGTGGCCCTTCAGCCAGGCGCATGCTCCGGTGTCTTTGCTCACCCCCCTTCTTGCCCGCCATGCTGCCACGGCCCGAGGAGACATCAGTGGCAGGTAAAGGCCCACTGGCCGAGCCTCGTGGTGCTGCATGCTCTGCTCTGCATGGCTGCTCCTGCATGGCAGATGTGTGGGGTTTGTGGTTCCCTGCCCCGCTCTAAGGGCTGGCCAGTGCCAGCACCCTGCCTTGCCCTGTAGGGTTGAGAGGCTCTGAGCTGCCAGCACTGGGAGCAGAGGGGTGCCAGGCTGGCAGCAGGGCTGGCAGCTCTGCTCTGCCCCAGGCACAGCACAGGTGGGAAGGAGAAGCAGCACCTTTAGGCAAGGCAAGGAACAGCTGGTGGAGTCAGTGCTTGGGGGGTAACACCGCAGCAACCCTGGGCCTCGAGGCTTGTCCTTCCCACGCTCTCCAGCATTAGGCTGAGAAATGGGCGTTGCCGACCTGCTGGCCATGAGCCCCCAGCTCTGCGGCTCCAGTTCCCTCCATGCCATGCAGGAGGGCACTGGGCTTCGAGCCACTGGACCCTGCCAGCCCTATCCAGCTATTGCAGGACTTGGCTGCTTCCCCGCCCAGTCAGGATGGGGTCAAAGGAGGTGGACAGGCTGGGTGAGCTCATGCTCACGTCCACAGGAGCCCACACCTCCAGCCCCCCTCTGCAGTGGGGGCAAAGTGGGGCAGGAGTCCCTGCAGAGCCCCACAGTCCTGGCCAGCCTCGCTCCGGGCCCTCCTGCCCTCGGCATGGCACTTGTGTGGATCGGAGTGGTGGTCCCTGCATGCGCATGGTGAGCATCCCACGTGGCACTGCTGGGGATGTCCTTGCTCCCTGCCGAGCCCCCGGTTTCTGTGGCGTGTGGTGCGGAGTCCGTGTAGACCCTGTTGTGGCTTTGATGTCACCTGAGAAGTTGGACAGGGCGGCTGCCAGGCCAGGATGGGGCTGGGAACTGCCTCGACCCTCTCCCTTGCTTGTCTCCCTGCTGGGACACGCACAGAGGTCCTCTGGGACAGGGCACGCAGTCCAGAGCTCCCACCCCAGGGCACCCCAGAGCCTGCAGGCACTGACGGTCCCTCTCTCCACGCAGGGCTGTCGGGCAGGGCGGTGCCCACCCGGCGCTGGGGAGCAGCGGAGCAGGAAGGAGCTCATGCCGGCACGCGCGCGGGCGCGTGGGCTGTGTCCTCGCTCTGCAGGGAGAGATGATTGACCGCATCGAGTACAACGTGGAGCACTCGGTGGACTACGTGGAGAGGGCTGTGTCTGACACCAAAAAAGCGGTGAAGTACCAGAGCAAAGCCAGACGGGTGAGTCACGGCTCTGTCTGGGGCCCGTCTGCCCCTGCCTGCACTGCTGACACCTCTGTCCCGGGGGGCAGGGCTCTGCTGGCACGCTGCCTGCCCCTCTGCCTGCCCTGGGCAGAGTGGCACAGCCTGGCAAGTGCCTGGGCACTGCATTACCCCACACCACTGTCTGCAGCCCGTGGCACAGCTGAGGCAGAGCTCCCAGCACAGGCTGCATGAAAGCTGACAGTGAGCCATGGGGCAGGCCTGCTGCCTGTGCCTGGGGAGAGGAAGAGGGACAGGGTGGATCCCCTGGGCCAGGCCTGCTGTGAGAGCCACGCCCCTTGCCATAAAAAAGTAGAGAAAAGGCGTGGTCCAGCTCAGACCCTGAGCACAGTGCCAGCTGCCTGTCCCGCTCCTGACACTTGGTCCTATATCAGCTTGGGAACCCAGGGGCCACCAGCTCAGCTCAGCCAGCCCAGGGCTGAAGCAGGAGCTGGAGTGCTCATCCCTGCCCGGGGCAGCCAGAGCCCCTTTGGCTCCCAAGGTGCTGCCCAGAGCCCACCACAGGCAAAGGGGGACAAGGGCAGACTGCAGCCTCAGCTCCTGGGTGCATACTGTCCCAACACTCACCATCCCCTCTCCCCTCTCTCCTTGCCACTGCCGGGACACCCGAGCAGAAGAAGATCATGATCATAATCTGCTGCGTGATCCTGGGCATCGTCATCGCCTCCACCTTCGGCGGCATTTTCGGCTAAACTCACCCCACGGGACTGTTTGTGTGCGATGGACGGAGCCGCGCGTGCCATGGGGCTGCAGCCACGCCGGAGCGACCCACGCAGCCCCGGAGCCTCCCAGCAGCATTTCAGTTTCTAATGCATGGTTGTTTGTGACGCTGTGTGTGCGGTGCGGTGCGTCTGTGTGGAGGGAGCGCCAGCCCCGGGGTGCAGGCGGGGGGCCGGGGACGGTGATGGGCACGAGGGGGACCCTGGAGGGGGGAACCCGAGCTCTCATCACTGCTCCAGCCCGGGTGGCTGGCTGGGACCAGGTGGGGACAGAGGTGCCCTTGGGGTGCTGCTGCTCCTCCTGTGCTGGGCAGTCTGTGCTAGAGACGGCCGAGGATGAGGAGGGACGGGAGGCAGGTGTTAGGGGTCTTCGGGAGCGCAGTGCCCAGTCAACCTCCCCAGCTTCCCCATCACCTCCAGCCAGAGCTCTCATGTCTGTCAGCCGCGTCTGTGCTTGCAAACACCTTCCCTTGGGCTGCTTCGCTCCGGGGTCCTTCCCCAGGGGTGTGCTCTACCTGTCCCGTGGCTGTGCCTGGCTCTGGGGCTCTGTCCCTGTCACTCTGCCAGTGGCAGGGTTGTCCCCTTTCCAGGAGAGCCCTCACTCTGGTGCAGGTGCCAGGGGCTGGATGTGCTGCTGTGGGTGGTAGGTGCCTGATGGAGCAGTGTGGGATAAGCAGCTGCTGCTTGGGGCCATCACAGTTGCCTGGGGACAGGGACAGGCCACATGGGGACCTGTGCTGCACCTGGTTGCTGGCCTGGCAGGGCAGGATGGCACAGGTCGTTTACAGCCAGTGAGTTTCATTCCCTGCACCAGAGCCTCATCGTTCTGCCCTCAGCCCTGGCACGTGGTGGTCCTGGTTCCTGCTGCCCCAAGGCCTGGGCTCTGTCGCTGGGATTTGGGGCTGGCACTGATGCCCACAGCCCCTGGCAGCACCTGCCTGGACCATTCTGGCTTCTCCACACAGGCCAGGGGTTGGAGGCAGCTGGGCTCTCTCCTGTCGTGGTCCCAGGAGCAGCCCTTACTGCATCCACCCCCCTGCAAGCGAGGCCTTCCTCCTCCTGTATCCATCCAGCTCCTGAGCAGGCCAGTGTCTGACTGCCCCTTTGCCACCTCCTGGCACCCCTCTGCCCCTGGCACAGTGCCCTTCTGCTCGGCCATGCCATGAGGCACTTGCCCACGTGCTGTGGGAGCACCTCTGCCACACCCAGGAGATGGATGCAGCTGCTGGGGGGCCCTGCTGGCAGCTCAGAGGGGTCCTGTGCTGCCACTGCCTGTTTCCCTGGGGCTGGGGACAGGGCTCTGCCTCACCTTCCTCCGGAGAGCCCAGGGCTCCGGCTGGCCCGTGCACATGCCAAAGCACCCCAGAGGAGCCCCGAGCAGGGGAGGCACCTGGGGCCAGGCTCACTGCCGTGCACTGGGACAGGGCTGTGAACCCGGGTGCTGGTAGCAGAAAAGGGCCACTTGCCGACAGCCAGTATTCCAGCCACGGGCAGTGTCACCTCCCTGCTCCCACCGGGGCCAGGGCAGGGCTGCTCCAGCAGCCGGTGGAGTGCTGTGGCTCAGGCGCTGGTTGTGTGGTGCTCCTGGGTGCAGGGGAAGGCAGTGGCTGTAACCACTCAGCGCTGCCTCCCCCAGGGCCAGCCCTGCCCAGCAGCAGCCCCGACACGGCTCCTTCCCTGCCACTGTCACCCGAGGTCCCACCGTACAGCCCCCGGTTGCGTCCAGCCGCCCTTGGGAAGCGAGTCCAGCCCGGTCCCCCGCACTGCCCAGCCCAAGCCCCTCGGGGTGCGGCCACTGGAACACCCAAGGCCGGAGCCCCCCTTTCACTGTCCTGCACCAATGGATGTCAGCTCCAGCACTGTAGCCTGCGTGGGCCGAAGGGCTTAGGGCACCGGGACCGCACAGGCAGGGGCAGGAGGGAAGCTCGGGCAGGGTCCCTGCTCTGGGAGGGACATGTCCGGCTGCAGGAAAGGGAGCTGGAGGTGATGCCGAGTGCCCGTGCTCCTGCCCCTGTGCAGCTCCCTGCCACGGCCGCCTGCGCTCGCTCCGCCGGGCCAGAGAGAGCCTCGGGCCCCTCCTCCGGGAAGCAATAACACTGGGCAGGCAGGAAAAACCTCCTCCCAGGCTCCCGCCCTGCAGCCATGCCCACTGCTAGCACAAGGTGACTTTTTTTTCTTCCAAGCAGCGGCTTTTGTGGCACATGCTCACCTGACATCAGGGCTGTGGCGTCCCCCGTCAAGGCACAAGGGGAATTCTGGCCCTTGCTCCTTCCTTGTCGGCACCACCACTGCCAGCAGCCCCCCAGCAGCAGGAGCCGGGCGGGGCCAGTCGGGGCCGCTGGCACTCTGCTGGGATCCTGCAGGCCGTGGCACTGCCAGGCTCCGAGGTGAGGAGCAGGCTGCCACTGCTGCCCCACAGGCAGGCTCACACTGTCCTCGCTGTGAGGGGAGGGTGTTTTGGTGCAATAATTACCCCTGCACTACGGGAAGCCCCGTTTCAGTTCCTTTTTACCTACCTGTCGTTGCATGTACAGACCAACTCACCAAGTGTGGTTGTCCTTTGGGAAGACATTTCACTTTTTTCTTTTCCAGCCCCCCCACCCTCCGCCCGCTTGTCCTTTGGGTTCCACCACCTCTGTTCCAAGTGCCACCTGCCCTCCCCGCGCCGGGAGCGTGTCGATGCAGTATTCCACGAGCAGTGTGGGGCACGCACAGCTTGCACTCGAACTGGGGATTGGTTTTTTTTGTAATTAATGTACTTGAAGGCTTTCCGAGCCCCCCGTGGAGTTGTACTGTTGCTGTACTGTGAGCTAAGTGTCCTTGTTTTCTATGTGGATCTTGACCCTGGCTTGCTCTGTCTCACTGGGCTGGATGACACTGTATGTTGCCTCTTTTTTCCTTCCTCCTTTTCCCTCCCTGCTAGCCTCCCTTTCTTCTCCCAAAGCTTTGGGTGCAAAACAGCTTCCCATTTTGTGGAATTTTTATGTAGAATAAACATTTGTAACTGTAAAGCACTGGCTGGCACCTCCTTGTTTCAGGGGAAGGGGTGATGGGGTACAGCCAGCCCCAGTACCATGGGAGCACTAAAGCAAACAGGATGCCAAGCACCCTCGGAAGCAATGCCCCCAGGAATAACACTTCTGCCAGCAGGAAGCTGTGCCTTCATGGGATCCACAGCTTTACAGTGCCTGACTCCCTACCTGCACACAGAGGGGAAGCTGGCAGGGAACTAGGTGCCATATTCCCACCTCAGTACTCCCCAGCATGGAAGCAGGACACAGGAGACCAGCAAACACTTCCAACTTGTTGACTCTTTAGTGAGGAGGCTGGATATCATGTCCTGGCTCACCTGGAGCTCAGCTGGCTCACTGCACTCAGGAAGGTAAGCGACACCATTGCAGACACCAAGTGGCCAGAGCACTGTCTGCCACTCCAGCAGGCAAGCAGGGCTGGAAGCTTTGCAGTTGGCTGTTGGGCAGCACCTGAGCCAGTTTACACCATCAAGAGCCACAATGACCTGTCCCAGCAAGTCTAAGGTGTGGGGTGCCCATCTGTGCCATCCACAGGAGGCTCGCTGGAGGCACCCACACACCCCCTTCCACAGCAGCAGAGTCCAGAGCAATTCAGAAGCGAGGGCGGCGCTTCCGACCCGTGTATTTCGTGTCTGCTCGCACCTCCCTGTGGGGAAAAGCAGGGAGCAGCTCAGCACCACCACAGGTCACCTGGGAGGGGAAGGGAGAGGGGTTGTGGCAGGAGTTTGAACAGGTGACAGTAGGCCAGACCAGCCTCAGATGAACTCACTTGCCCTGCCGTCGTCTACGCTCCTTCTTCTCCAGGATCCAGTCCCGGCTTTTCTTCACAGACTTGCCCTTGATGTTTTTGAACCGTGTCCTATGGAGAAGGCAGACAGCAGCTGGAGAGGAACTGAGGTGTAGGGGCACAGTTCTCTGCCCCAGAGGACTGTCACCCAGAACTGGGTCACAAAAGCAGCGAGTTCCCCTCCCACCAGTCCTGGATAAGAAGCTCAGACAGCACTGATGTCAAATGGTCCAACTCCACATAAGCTGGGGAAGGAGGCTCCTTCCAGCCCAGGCTCTGAGCTGAGGGATATTAACCATTTACAGACTGCAGCAGGCCCCCCGTGCCATACCTGACACACCAGCAGCATGCTGGGCTCTGGGACCTCAGGGGATTACAGACTCAAGCACAACCACCTTCCCTTTGTCCACTCTATTCCAAACAAGGCAAAGTCTCTGGCTTCCCAAAAATTTCCCAGTTCTGCTACTGCCCTCCAAGACTAACTACTACCCTCCCCTTGGACTAAGTGAGCAGAGAACAGCCGTGTAAGAGGTAGGAAAACATGGCAGCCACAAGCTCCTGGCAGCCATGACGACTTTCCTCTGGTTTTTGTTCTCTGTCTCTCCCACTGGCTGCAAGAAGGGCTCCTCCCTGCACCACTGCCATGGGATGAGACCTGGACAGCAGGAGAAACCCCACAGGCCACAGCTAAGCAGAGCCAAGCAAAGAACTGGACATCAGGAAAAAGGGAACATCAAGATTCAGGCTTAGCAGCCTTCATGTTTGGCATCACCGTTCCTGTAAATATTCCCACTTCCACACCACTGGTCCCAGCTGGAGAGCCCAGTGCTGGACAGAAAGCACCAACAGCCCCATGGCAGAGCCCTCCAAACTAACCAGTTCTGTTCCCTGTCTCTGGGGCCCTCGGGGAACAATAAGCAGTGCCCACCTGGGCTGCCAAGGGTCCTCTCAGTCCCTCCCCTCCCGACACATCTCGCAGGCAGTGCTGTGGTCCCCAGTAAAACCCAGCTTTTCCCACTCCTTGCTGGGGAGAATCTGCAGCTTCACCCCCACACAATACCTCTCATTGGTGAACTTTGCCTGGTGCAGCTCTTCATCAGCACACTCGGTACCAAGGCCCTGGAAAGCAAAACTGGGAAGTTGTGCTTTCCTCTGGAGCAGACACAGCTGACAGCCATACCATTGGAATTAGGGGGAACACAGGGATCTGCAAGGGGAAGGAGCGGAGCAGGAACAAACTGGAAGGCACAGTCAGGACAATAGCTTTAAACTGAAAGAGGGCAGGGCTAGATTGGATATTGGGAAGAAATTCTTCCCTGTGAGGGTGGGGAGGCCCTGGCACGGGTTGCCCAGAGAAGCTGTGG
>JAYRBT010000051.1:7878548-7902235 GCA_036023395.1 Myiotriccus ornatus | reverse complement strand
GCCCCGCGCCCCCGCCGCCCGCGCCGCGCCCGGCCCGCCGCCCTTCGACTTCGACGCCTTCTACCGAGCGCACTACGGGGAGCAGCTGGAGCGGGAGCGGCTGCTGCGGGCGCGGCGGGAGCAGCTGCGCCTCCTCCGGGAGGAGGCCGCGGAGCAGGGGCGCCTCAGGGCCCTCTCCAGCCTGTCGGTGGGGCTGCTTTTCTTCGCGGGCGTTGTCATCCTCTACGGCCTCAAGTGACGGCGGGGCACCCCAGCTCCCCGGTGTCACCAGGGGGCTTGGCAGAGGGCTGGGGGTGCCCCCTGCACCTGCAGCTGGCAGACGCCGTGTGTCTGCTGTTGGGCTGTGACAGTTCACTCTGCCGCTGTGACCTTCGGGGACGGTACGTGACCAGCAGGCTCCTTGGGCCGTGACCCGGCCCCTCTGCCAATGTGACCTTCAGACACAGAGTGCCCCTGGCCGGCACGGGACGTGGCAGTGGTGTGACCTCTGGATACCCTCTGTGGGCTCTGCTCCACAGCCTGTGCTGTGCCACCAGCGTGACCTTGCAGAGGTGGTACGAGAGCCCCACGGGCTCTGATGTGCCCCCTCAGCTGATACCACCTGCAGACACAGTGCCTGCCAGGTAAACATGGCTCCTGGACATTGGACTGGGATGTGTCTCCTCCTTTGGCACAACTGTGTGACCTTGGTGTGCCCCAGGTGCCTGCTGTGAGCTGCAGCAGAGATTAAAGGCTGTCAGAGGTGGTGTGTGCTCTGTGTGTTCGGGGCTGTGCTCACTGTGGTTTCTGCTAATCCCAGACCTGCCACCTCTGTGCTGTCACACCTGCCAGTACTACATCTCTGTGGGATTTTAGGAACTGCCCTTGTCTGACCTTGCTCAGGGTGGTGAGTACAGAAGTGTTGGCTTCAGACTTGGCCTGGAAGGATGAAACCTGGGTCCATGGTGGCTCACGTCCTGGTCAGCGTGTGACATTGCCTGGAGGTGCTCCCCAAAACACTTCCATGTCTGAAGTTCTGTGTCCTGTCTAAGGCCTGCCAGGAACTTTGCACAAGCCCCTCCCTCCGAGGCCTTTGGGAAGGGTGCAGCTGGGAGCACCCAGTGCCATTACCTGCGTTTTACACATATCTGAGCATCATTTGCACATGAGAGTATTCTGCCTGTTTAAACTTTGAAGTGTTTTAAGAACTGAAGATCTCCCAGAAGCTTCTCTCTCTCCTTGTTGTGAAGGGTTCACCTGTGCTGTGCTGCTGCTGCCTGGAGGGAGAGAAGCTTCATGGCAGTGACCTGAGTGTGCCAAAGACTTTGTTTGGGGTGTGCAGGAGCCCAGCCCTCGTTATCTTATAACCCAGAGCCTGGGTCATGTTTTCTCCCAGCACAAGAATGTTAAAAGCTAATTCCCCGTGTTTTCCACTGTGGAGTTCTGTGATCCTGATCGGAGCCTGAGGCAGTGGCACAGCAGGAAGCACCACATCCTGCTTTCCAGGATTGTTCTCTGCCTTTTCTGGAGAGCCTTGTGCCACTTCCAGCCTCAGACTCCAGAGGCTGCTATGTGCTTGGAGTAAATTCAGCCGAATTTCAGGCAGAGAGAGCTTTCCAGGATCCTCTCGTGGTTGTCAGTCCACCCCTCTGTGTGGCATCACAGTGCTGAAGCATCAGTGGGGGAAAAGCAGGAGCCCAGCATTCATGGGTTACAGAGGGAGAGTCTCCAGAGTTGTGGCTCTGGCACATGCTGATGCATTTTCATGCTCATTGTGATGATGCAAAACAAATCACTGGAAAGGTCAGAGGTGGCTCTTCTGACAAAGTCTGGCAGAAAACATTCTCTTCCAGGCTGGAAAAGGTAGAGGTGTCCGTGGGAAGCTGGGCACTAGGGAGCACCTCTCTAGCTCCTACCCAGACAGGTGGTTTGAGCAGTTCCTACTACTGGTTCTTCCTCAGGTCACCGTGATTTATCTTGAACATTAAAGACATCCATCCATAAACTGGTGATAAAATGGCACATCTTTCTTTTGGTGGTTCTGGGTGGCAAATATTCCTTGACTTTCTGGAAAACAGAGTTGGGGGACAGGTGGGTGTTTCACATCCTGACTACAGCCAGTGAAGAAGAGTGTGGGGAGCTGGTTCCAGTGCTGGGAAGGGTGGGCAGCCTACAGTCAGTGGGGCAGGGTGGCCTCCCTGGGGAAGCTTGGTATCCAGGGTGCCCTGATACTTCTCCCCAGTGTCACCTTTGTCCCGGTCAGGCCTGACTGCTCCTCTGCTCCAGGAAGGATTTCAGGACCTTGGGCACAAAGTGGCTGGAGCTGGTCCAAACGCACAGACACACACACGGTTCTGCCCCTTCTTCTCCTTGTGTCAATACTGTCATTGCATTCTTGTCGTTCCCCGGTTGTTTCCTTGGTGGAGAGGTGCCAGGAGCAACTGGATTTGATGGTGCTTCCCTTTAGCCAGGAGAGCACAGCGTGTGTGGGGTTCCAGGGAAATGCAGCAGGGCCGATGGTGACAGCAGTGTGTGGTGGCAGGGGCTGGGTGAGCCGTACAGGGTCAGAAGGTCAGCAGAGGGTGAAGCTCTGTAACTGCCTGTGGCCTTGGCTGCTGTCACACCTCAGGAACCAGGATGGATCCTTAAGGGTACTGAACCACAGAGGTTTGTTTCTGTGCGAGACTGATTTCCTGCAGCTGGGGGCAAGGCAGGGAAGAGCTTCCACTCCCAGGTCTTCTGAGGCCTTTGCCTCTTTTTGGGGGTGTATCCAGTCCCTACGACACAGATCTCAGTATCAGACTGCAGTGGCAGCTGTCCACAGCCCCTCCTGGCCTGTGCCCTCAGGGGGAGGTCAGGGAACATCCTGAGGACTTTGCTGGGAGAAGTGTGATGTTCCCTGAGGAGACTTCCTCCTCCTCACTCTCAAGCCCACTGGGGCCATTTTTACAGTTTCTAGCACATCTTACCCCTCACTTCATCACTCTGTAGCTCCATGTTTCATCTGCCTTCAAGGTAAGTGATGTATCCCTGCTGGATGCTGGTCCTTCACTCCTCTTGCCCTTGACACCATATTTTGCCAGCACTGTGTCACCAAAAGGAACTGCCTGGGGGTGAGTTGCTGGTGGGGCCACAGCTGTCACCCCATGCCAGGCCTGGACTTCTTTACCCATCTCTTTCACCTGAGGGGTTTTTCTGGATTCCTTCGTGTTGCTCATTGCCACCCTTGAATCACAACAGACATCACACCAAAGGGAAGCAACTTAATCTGAGTAATTGGCCACTTGGTGATTTGATACTGTCACATCGAAAGGAAACCGAAAGTTCCAGGGAAGCTGAGACAAGCTGGATGAAGCCTGACAGCCCCAGTGCTGAGGCCTTGCAAACTCAGTGCAGACCCCACTCCCCAGTCCTACCCCAGCCCGTTCTCGTGGGTTGATGTCCCCATAACCACAGGTTTTGGGGTGTTGAGCTGCTCGTCGGGGGTGCTGGGTGCTGCAGACTGGGGGTGTGGGGTCGCAGAGCCCCATCAGGGTGTCTTCCCTCCTCCTGGAGTAGCTGGGCTGCTCGTTGGAAGGGAAGGGGTTAAACCTGGCTCCTGGAAGGTCTTTGGAGCTGCCGGCTGGGCTGGGGGCAGGAGGGGCAGGCTGGGGCAGCAGGGTCCTGAGCAGCAGTAAGGGGTGGCCATCAGTCTCCTCCCAAAGGGGCTGGTCTGGCAGGGCTGGGGCTGAGGGGACAGCCCCTGGGACAACCTCAGCCCTCACCTGCCCCGGGATCTGTGGGCAGAGCTCTGCCCACCCAGGGAAGGGCTGCCATGCTTGGCAGCACCCGAGGTTGGGGGGGTCAGCTCCCCCTCCCTTCAGCAACATCCCCTACAGCCACTCCTCTGTTAATAGAGTTAATTGTTAATAGAGTTCCCTTGATTAACAGCCCCAGTACCTGCCCCGGGGGGCCCAGCTGGGGCACCCTCGCACCCCAACCCTGACTGGGTCCAGCTCCAGCCCAGGTTTATACCCCATTTGCACCCGCACTGCCCCAGGGATTGCGGCTCTGGGAGTCTCCTGGGTACGCACACACACACCCACCCCTCTCTCCCAGCTGTCCTGGCTCTGGGGGCTGCTTCCACAGCCCCAGTCTTGGGTAGGATAGGGGGGACACTCCCAGCTCCCTGCCTGGGTTTGGCTGCACACCAGCTGGAGAGGGGCTGGACTGGGCCCAGGCTGCTCTGGCCCAGCAGAAATAAATGCACATGCACACCCGGTGGCAACCCTTCCTCCTCCTCCCTGGGGTGAGCAAGGGCACCTTGCCCCCCCTTGATGTGGCTCTGCTGGGCAGGGACAGGGAGAGGCAGGGAGAGCCACCTTGCAGGCAGGAGGGGCACAGAGGGTCACCCTGTCTGCTGCCAGCTCCTTACTGCCTGTTAACCAATATCCCTGCCTGCTCCATGCAGGACCTTGTCCCCAGTCCCAGCTTCCCTGTGAAGGGGCTGGAGCTGCTGGTGGGAGCAGACAGGCAGACACCCCACGTTCTCCAGGGGCACAGGGTGCACCAGGGTGCACGGACACTCCCTGCCAGGACCACCACAACTGGGGGCCCAGCCACTCACCTGGGGCAGTGTGTGCTCCAGACTGGCCAGGACCAGCTCCAGGGTGGGAGGAACCTTCTCCCAGGGCAAGGGCTCACCTTATTTGGCAGCTCTCCTGTGGTCAAAGGACCCCAGCCTGAAGGTTCCCCACCCTGAAGTGGGGTGGTGGCCAGCCCAGCTGGACCATGGGGCTGCCAGGGCCAGCCCACGCTCCTGGAGCAGGGCAGATGCCTGGGGTATTGCAGGGCTCCTACAGAGGGACAGACAGACAGACACCCAGGGCCATGGCAGCCCAGCTCACCTTGGTCCTTGGACTCTCACTTCCAGTGTGTCAGCTCTGATGGGACACACACCCTCCCTGGGCTGCAGAGAGGCAGCTGCTCCCTCTGAGGGTTCACACTCGTGGAGCTGCCTTGGAGGTGACTTGGCACCTGCTTTGGCCAGGGAAGTTTGTCCTGGAGCTGGTGACAGACACACACAGCACTACCTGGGAGACCCACTGGTGGGGCCTGGCTGGTTTTTGGGTGCCTTGGCTCCTCATGTGTTGTCCCATCTGGCAGGGCAGTGGCAGCCCAGCAGCATTGCCTCTGCAGGTGCCGGGCTCTGGGCGCTGGCACACATCATATCCCCAGCCATCACCTCAGGGTCCTGTCCTGAGCCATGGGCTAAGGTGGTCTTCATCCCCAGGGAGAAGCCTTCTCACTCAGAGCAAACACCTCACTTGGGCCCATGTCCCCACACTGCACCCACAGCTCTGGGCATTCCACACTGCCCCCTCAGGGTAGCCTGGGGTAGGTGGGCATGTGCACCCCAGCCCCTCCAAACACTGTACAGACAGTCCCACACTGACCAACTGGCCTCCTAAGTGCTCCTGCTTGGTCCCCTGACACCCCTGGTTAGGTCACCCCTGTGGGACTGGTACAGTGACCCAATCAAGCTCCTGTGTTGTGGCTGCCACCCTCCTGTGACCCTTCCTCCTGGTTCCCGTGGTTCTTCCTCCTGGCTCCTGTGGCCCTTCCTCCTGGCATGTGGCAGGCACAGAGCCTGACTGTGGTAATCAGGCCTTTCACTGACAGTCTGAGCCCAAATTGAGCCTAGTGGGACCCAGGAAAGCAGGAGGTGCTCTGTGAAACCCCAGATATTCCAGTGACTACCATCTCCTCACCTGCCAATAAAGCCACAGTGGCTGGTCCCAAATTCACCTTAACTTTTAAACCTGCTTGAACTGGTTATACGGGATAAATGGCCCCAGTCCCACAAATGAGGGCTGAAGTGGAGGGTGATCAGACACTGCAAGCTAATGATCTGTATTTTGGGCGTCTTTGTAGCCTGAGCCAGGGCCTCTTGCTGCTTGGGATGATTTCCAAACAGTTTATATACCAGTGCCAAGCTGCAAGGTGGGCAGTCAACTGGGAAGAAGAAAAGAATGCTACAACCAGACAGGGGCTGAGAGCACGAGATCTTGAAACCAAATCAAAAGCTAAAACCAGCACAGAGACACCCCACAGCAGGGAACAAACAACCCAGGGTGCCCAGGAGGCTGCAGCTGGAGGAACCAGGGCTGTTCCACCTCGATGGGGGAACACCACTCCCTGGTCTTATCATCATGTGATATTAAGCAAAGCAACAGAGGAGCCTGGGATGACACAGGGTGAGCTCAGGCTTCCTGCCACATGTTCCACTGGGGGTTGGTGGAATTGGGGAGACAGATGGGGAATGGCAAAGGGCACAATGGCATGGAGGGGATGAGAAAGCTGGGCACAAGCACAGGCTGATGAGACCCACGGCTGTCAGGCTGTGAGTGAACCCAGCTGGCCCTGGGGTGAGGGCTTGGCTGATGGCACGTGGCATCTCTGGTCACCAGTAGCCTTCACCATGTGCAGGGCCAAACTGGTCCCTGACACCTCTCTTGGTGGGAACACATGATCACAGGGGGCTCTGCACCCCTTGTGGGGAATCTTGCCTCCTCCAGGGTGGTGATGGGTTGAGCCAAGAGCAGGCACGATGCCTGGGGGTTCCTCGGGCTGGAGGACCCTCCTTGGCTGCCAGTCACCTCCGAGCCTGGTAAGCTTCCCCCTGCAACCCCTTTCTCCCAGCCTGTCCCATCCTGCTGTTCACAGCCAGAGCCAAGGGGTAACGCAGAGCATGGAAAGAGCCTTTATTTAGGAAGCATGTGGCACCCAGTGCCCTTGGGCGCTTTTCCCTGCTATCCCCCCCGACCCAGCCCACTGACATCCCAAAAAAACACCCACCCCCACCTCCTCTTGCTGTTCCTCTTGCTGTGGATGCAGAGACCTTCCCCTGGCAGCTCCCAAAACACACGACCCCCTCCCCAGCCACAGCACCTGCCCCATCCCACCCGCCAAGCACCACCATCCCTCCGTGAGCACCCGCCCCTGTCCCTGCCCCACAGACCCCGCAGCTCTGTCCCTTCAGAGCTGTGCCTACACCACCCCCCGCCCCACATGCTCCCTGGCCAGGGTGTTCCTGCGCAGCCCCCGTGGAGGCACAGGAGCAGGGACATCCCCCATCCCTGCCCTGCTACCGGTGAGGAGGCTCCTGCTGCTGGTGCCGCAGCCGCTGCTGCCTGCGGACCGGCTGGGGGCTGAGCACGGGGATGTGTCCGACGAGGCGCAGGGGAGAGCCCGGGCTGGGGATTTCAGAGCAGGGAGAAGCTGGCTGCTGTCCCAGGGCTGGGAGATGGTGCTTGGGAGGCGCAGCTGGCACGGGAAAAGGCACCACGGCCTCCGAGGGGATGAGGAAGGCGGGCACAAAGCCGTAGGAGAGATCGAAGGCTTTGGGGGCTACTCCACTCCGTAACGGGGCAAGGCGGGCTGGTGGTGGGCTAGTCGGGGCACCTGGGCTCTTCGTGGGGGCCGCAGGGTCCCTCCCCACCTGGTCCTTCTGCACCTGGTCCTTCTGCAGCATCTCCTGCAGTTTCTCCAGCTGCGTCCGGCAGATGTGGGAGCGTGTGCGGCTCTGGCAGAAGGACTCCAGGAAGGACTCAAGGGGCAGGTCCTGGGCCAGGAACTGCTCTATCTGTACCTGTAGGATGGACAGTGGGACAACATCAAGCCAAGAGAACCATAGGACCACAGAGGGAGCACTCCTGGACCCTTGGATTCTTCTCCAGACTCTGGCATGTGGGAAGGCATGGAGAGCAGTCCAGGGCCCAGGCAAGGAGGGGGCAGCAGCGCAGGGGTCTCAGATGGCTCACCTCTGACTCTGCTTCGGAGGCATCAAGCTTGGCTTGGAGCTGGCCCAGGGCGCTCTGTGGGTTCCACGTCTCCAGGTAAGCCTCTGTGTGTCAGAAGGGGATGGGGCTGCCAAGCTGCCAACTTTCCCCTGGATGTCCCCACTGCTGGGGTTGCCATCTTTTGCACCCTGAAGCATCAGCTCCCCCCTACCTTGAACTGAAACACCCCCAAACACATCTCTGGGGCCACCTGCACACCAAGGCCTGCATTCCACCTTGGCACTATGGCTGCTCAGAGCAGCTGTGGCTGCCCCATCCCTGGAAGTGTCCAAGGCCAGGTTGGACGGGGCTTGGAGCAACCTGGTCTGGTGGAAAGTGTTCCTGCCCGTGGTACAGGGGGGAAACCAGATGAGCTTTAAGGTGTCTTCCAACCCAAACCATTCTGGGATTCTGTGACTGGCCCCAGTTGAGGGTTCACAGGCAGCATCATCTCCCATCACTCCTGATCATGACTGGACCGTTTCCTGGGGCAGGTTCAAAGATGCTGAGCTCACTTGGACCCTCAAATTAATACAGGTTGCTCCAGCCATCCCAAGCTCTGACCCATCCCATCAGCTGCACCCCACTCACCCAGGCGCTGCTGCTTGTCCCAACATGCCTCTCGGATCTCCCGCAGCTCCTGGTACTTGATGGCCAGGGAAGCCTTCCCGTCCTCCAGCCGTGGGCGCAGGGACAGGTTCACCCTGGCCTGGGTGCAGTTTGAAGCCAAACACATCTCCCGCTCCTGCTGCAGACTCTGGAACTGTTGGGTACAGGAGCGTGAGATGTGTCAGCACTGGGAGAAATGAGAAGCAGCCTGGGAGAAATCCAGCAGCCTGCTGGGCGGGGGTCCGAGTCCATCCAGGGGCGAACCGTCTCTTCCTGCACTGTCTCCATGCCTCTGATCTGCCCAGAGCATCCCGGGGGGATGCAAAGCCTGGCGCCGGGCTACGCACGGAAAACCCCCGCCCCGGCTGTCCTTTTCCTTCAGGAAAAGGGCTCGGCAGCGGGCATGGATGTCGGAGGGGACACACGCACCCTCCCCTCGCTGCGCACACACTGGAGGGGCCCAGGGGAGACGCTGAAATGGGGCCGAGAGCGATTCCAGAATAACCTGCGCCCGCTCCCGCAGCGGAGCCGGGAGCACGCGGGGCTCATCCCGGCTGCGCGTAGCGAGGCCGGGCTGGAAGGCGGGCGGAGGGCCGGGGCCTCCCCAGATCTCGGGGCTGCGGGGACAGCGGATGGGTTTGGTGGCTGTGGGTTTGGTGGCCCGAGGCTGCAGCACAGGAGCCCCGCGCAGCCGTGGCCGGGACGCCCGAGCCGATGTTCCCCCGCCCCGCCGGTGGATTCTGCGGCTCCTCCAGAGCCCCCGGGATTACGGGTGTCAAGGAATGGGCAGCGGGCGGCGGGGCCGGGACGGGCGGGGGATGCCCGGCCCTGCAGCGCCGGTGCCGGGGCAGCGGGCGGCTCCACCCTGCGCACCGGGACAGCCCCGCTGGGGCGAGCGGCGACGGCTCGGCCCCGCCTGCTGCGGGACACGGTCCCCCCGGCCCCCCTTCGATCCCCCCGGCCCCCCGTTACCTTCCTGCTGAGGCGGGCGGCGCGCTGCAGCCGCGACTCGTCCTGCAGCAGAGCCCGGAGCTGCGCCGTGCTCAGCGCCCCGAGGCGGCGCGGGGAGCCGGGCGGCGCCGCGGGCCGGGACATGGGCCGGGGCCGGGATCGGGATCGGGATCGGGATCGGGATCCCCCCCCCGCCCCCGCCGCCGGGAGCCGCGCGCGCCCCCCGCGCGCCGCCCCCGCCGGTCTTAAAGGAGCCGCAGCGGAGCACGGGGCGCTCCCGCACCGCACCGCACCGCTCCGCACCCTGAGCACCGCCCCCGGCCGGGGCACACCGGCACCGCTCCCGCACCGCCCCGCACCGCCCTCGGCCGGGGCACACCGGCACCGCTCCCGCACCGCCCCGCACCGCCCCCGGCCGGGGCACACCGGCCCCGCTCCCGCACCGCACCCTGAGCACCGCACCTCGCTGTGCCCACCCCGCACCCCGCTGTGCCCACCCCGCATTCTGCGTCCTGCACCCCGCTCTGCGCACCCTGCTCCCCTCTGTGCACCCTCCGCACCTCACTTGGCACAATTTGCATCCCGCACCCCGCACCCCGGCTGTGCGCGCCTCGCACGGCCCCCGCGCCGCGAACGTCCCGCACCCCGCTGTGCACATCCCGCCTGCAGCCGCCGCGGTCTCACCCGTCTTGTGACACCCCGGTGCCCTGTCCCCGCGGCTCCGGACAGGCGGGAGCCAAGGGACACCCTGACGCTGGGACACCCTGTCACTGGAGCTCTGTTCGAGCCCCTTCGGCCCCCCGGGGAGGGCAGAGGTGGGAGCGCTGCCCCGCTGGGACCGGGAACTGCTGCCACAGGGTGCTGTGGTCACTAAATGTTTGCAGTGATTCAGAGACCTAGAAGAAAAATTACAGGACCCCCCAACAGCCATCTCTCCTTGCTGATACCAGCTTGTGCTCCTGCCATAGGAGAGCTGCTCTTCCAGACAACACAAATGCATGCTGGAGCTCTCCTGTGCCGTGCCTCCCCTCCCCGTGCTGTGGTGCCCAGTCCAAGGCAGGC
Organism: Myiotriccus ornatus; assembly: GCA_036023395.1. NCBI lineage: Eukaryota > Metazoa > Chordata > Aves > Passeriformes > Tyrannidae > Myiotriccus > Myiotriccus ornatus. The sequence continues at coordinate 7,891,814 of JAYRBT010000051.1, read as the reverse complement.
ACGGGCTGTACGTGGAGGTCCCACCACTCCTCCGTGCTCTAGTTTGGGGGGGCTCAGAGGTTGATGCTGGAGGCTCTCAGTGGGGCACTTCCACCAGGAGTAGCCACAGATTTTCTTTTTCCTCAGACACCCACAGCTGCAGGTGCCCCCCACTCTGCAGTGCTGAGGGCATTCCCTGGAGCAGTGCCAGGTCCTTTCTGGCTGGGACATCTCCCACTGCTCATTTCTCTCAGCATTTTCTAATTTCTCAAACCTCTCTGGATGGCTCCCAGTGCGCACTAGGCTCTGCAGCTGGTGGGCCAGGGATGGGTTTTCCCTGGCCCTGGAAGGTGAAAATCATAGCCGGCCCTGGAATGTGAAAATCATGGCTGGTCCTGGAAGTGAAATTCATGGCTGTTACTGTGCTGCCCCAGAACAAAACCAGAAGGGGTTTGTGAAGGCCAAAGTGCTTCTCCAACAGTCTGTCCTGGCAGTGCCAGAACTCTGTGGGATGGAGGAGCTGTAACAGTCTTGTCCTGCAGCCTCACAGCATTAGCTCTGTCTGCACTTTTCCCAGCAAAAGTTCATCTAATATGGCCTCAGAAACTTGGATAAGGTGATCCCATTATGAACTCTGCCCTCATTAGTGTCTCCTAATTCAAGTGGTGAATTCCTCATTTCTAACATCTAACCTACTTCTCCTTTGCTTCTATTTCAGTTTGCTGCTTCTCGATCACAGCAGACAGATTTACCAAAGACTTTGAAATCCTGTTTGTAGAGGATCAAAATACATCTGTGCAGACAGCCAGGCACCAAGGAACACATCCTGACAGACAGAGCCTCCCAGAAGGAGCAGGACCCTGGCACCAGGACATTACCACAGCTTCTGATCTGGGACTGTGAGTGTGGTGATGATGTGGGGTGAGTTCTCCCGTGTGCCTGGTCCCTTCTGAACCCCCCCGTGCAGATCCCAGGGCCTTTATTGCAGTATAACTGGGTTTAATTTTCCTACATCCATTCCTGTGAGAACCACTCAAGGCTTTCTGCCTCCAGGTTGAGCAACCTGGTCTAGTGCAAGGTGTCCCTGCCCACGTCAAGGGAGGTGGAATGAGATGAGCTTCCACGTCCCTTCCAACCCAAACCAGTCTGTGATTCTGTGACTCTGTGACAAGCCCCAAGACTTCCATCCTGCCACCTGACATGGGATTTCCCAAGTCTCATGGGAGCACAGCAGAGACAGAGAACAGATGTCATTACTGGTGAGTGAGCTCAAGCAAGCACATTTATTTGGATGCTTCACCAGACACTGCAGAGAGGCTCAGAGTACATGGAAATTTGTGGCATGCAGCTTTTTTGCTCGCTGTGAGTTCTGGAGGCAGGAAACTCCTGATGTCACTCCAGGGCTGTGTCTTCCTCCCGCAGGGAAGGTACATGGGGAATCCGCAAATTTCACAAGTAAATTTTTTATTTTTGATTATGAACGTAACAACAAGGAATCACTGGCAAGCACAGGGAAACAGAGCTGAGCAGAGGGGAGCCTGCACTCAGAGTGGGGATTGGAAAGTGGCATTTTACTAAAGCCCTGCTATCTTTGGGCTCCTCGCTCTGCTCCAGAGAGGCTCACGCTCTTTAGCCATGCAGAGCCTTTGCAGAGTGTCCAGTGTGGACAGGATGAGGAAGAAGCACTAACAATACGAAGCTGGTTTGATGAGGATAAGGGAGGATTTGCAGTTCCCCTTGCACAGGTTGCCCCACGACATGCCGCCCTTGTAATTGAGCCTCACAGAGTAACAGGACGAGAACCACCACCCGCCCTCATAGCTGTAGGCACAGTTCTTACTGTAAGTGTCCTGGTCCCGATCCTTTGTGGAGAATTTCATGTTGTCATGCATGTTGTTGGGATTGTCTGAGGTCATGGCATCCCCCGCCGTGCCGTTGTAGGCGCCCAGCCTCAGCCTGTAGCCATGGGACTCGTCTTCCACGCTGAACAGGTTGTAGTCTGCGAAGCTGATGGTGTCTGCAGAATCCTGGATCACAAACCTGACCTGGTAGACCTTCTGCTTGGCGATCTGGTGGATGTACTCGGTGCCCAGCCAGTACTCGGTGCGCACGTTCCCGAAGCCGAACTTGTAGGTGCTCCAGGACTCGGCCCAGGTGACTGGTGTGTCTCTCTGGTTCCTCTGGATCACGGTCCAGCCCCCGTGGGTCACATTCATCTCGCAGTACACCACGAGGTGGTGGAGCCCTTTGGGCTGGATGATGTAGACACCGCTGTGGCTGCCACGAGGAATCTCGCTGCAGTCCTTGGGCCAACCCGGGGCTGGAAACAGAGATGGTTATTAAATCCCACACAATGACACACTGAAAGGGAGATATTCCTTTTGTGCCTAGATCCTTTTGGACACATATTCCTGCCACGGGCTCTGTTACTGCCACTATATTCCTGCCATGCGCTCACAGGAGCAAAACAAAATTTTGGCATGATCAGTGTAGGAGCTGAGCTTCACATCTTAGAATCATAGAATCATAGAATCATAGAATAGATTGGGTTGGAAAAGACCTCCAAGATCATCGAGTCCAACCCCTGATCCAACTCCAACATCTTCCCAAGATTCAAACTGATGGGGACACACTTTCTGGGCCTGGTGAGACCAAGCCAGGGATTGCCATCACCCAAGGACCCTCGCCCAGGTTGAGTTCGGTCTCACAGTGCTGTGGTGATTTGCCTGTGTCATGCAGGTGATGTATGACCACACACAAATGCAAATGTGGGTGACAAAGCCACTTGTGGGTACAGCACAGAGGCTTTACACCTTTGCAGTAATCTCAGAAACCCAAGAGAGAGGGTGATCACAACATCAATACCGCTAACAGTTAGATCAGCCCTTGGAAACTCCCTAGGGCAAAGCTGTTGGTGTTCTCTGGGCTTACCCAAGTAGCTCTGTAGAGACTTCCTGACTTGGATTTGATTATGGCCTTTCCAGAGTGCTCCAGAGTGTCAGCACCTCATACAACAAACAACTGAATGCACCTACACACTCCTGGGGAGGGACTTGCTCCTCTCCCAGTGCCTCTGCCACTGGTTGTCCCCACCCAGACAGGACCTGTCTTTGGTCCTATGGGCTAAGGTTGACTCAGACAGTCAGCCCCAGTCTTCTCATCAACTGTGTGGTGAAAATGGGAAAAATACCGATCACCACTTCCCGGTAATGAATCATCACTTTCCAGTTTGGATCTTTAGCTGGAAAATTCCCCACACTAAAGGTCCTCATTGACTACTGAGCCCAGGACACGGCTGGTAACAGAGTCCCCTGAGGTTATGAGCTGTGGCTCCTCTGCAGCCCATCAGAAAACCAACATTTTTCCTGGGAGGAGCCAGTGCACATGTAGGACGTGGATAAAGTGTCTGAGAGCTGCTGGTGAGCTCAGCAGGAGCGAAACATCCCAGGCACACGCGGAGACTCACCGTGACTTGCCGGCGGGTGGTGGCCGATGTCTCTGGCCTGTCGGACGTGTCCATCACCATCATCTAAATTAGCAGAACAGAGGAGACATGTCAAATGCCTGCTGGGGGAGCATGATCTCCAGATGATATTCCTATTTTTCTCTTGCTGTTCCTAATTCCAGAGGAACTTTCTGATTTCAGATATCAGCGAGTCAGTAGTTTAGGGGTATTTAGGTGATGTTAGAGTGGGGCAGATGCCTTCCTGGTGGAAAGGATTTTTGGGCATACTATGTGAGGAAAAGACCCTAAGTGGGGGCAACGACACTGGGAAGATGGTTGTTAAAGTGCAGCAGCAGCAGCTTGGAAGGGACTCAGGAAGAAGAGGGATTACAGGGGGAAGAAATGTGAGACCAGACACAGGAAAACTGGTGCAGGCATCCAGAGCTGGGAGAGGGCTCTGCTCAGCTGGATCAGAATGGAATCTGAAGGGTGTTGCTGGAAGAGAGGATGGTTTTGAGTGAGTTAATGCAGTTTTTTGACAAGGACATCTTTTGTGTATCCACTGAGAGGAATGAGTCACAGGCTTATGGAATCACAAAAGCCATTCCTGTCGCTTCTCTGGAACAGACACCTCACCCTGCAGCTGCTGCTCTGACAGCCTCAAATACCTGCTCCCTGCCACCCTCAAATACCTGCTCCCTGCTTTCAGCTGGTGCTGTTCTACCCCCTCCCCTGTGAAGTGTTTAATTTATGGCTCTTCCACACAGTGTATAAGCCCATTCCTGACACAGTTGGCTTGCCAGATTTTTGACTCTGAATTTTGATGTTGACTGTCTTTTTGACTCCTTCTGACTCTCTCCACTGCCTGAGCCTGTGTGGGGTGGGAAACACTCATGTGACATGGTCTGGAGGACTTTCTTACCATGGCACTTACTTTTACTGCAGCCATATGAAGCTGTTCACTCCTGTTCATTTTGTGAGCCACAGTCTGCCCCTGCTCCTCTCTGCCTTCGTCCCCCATCCCACACTCACTCCTCCCCAAGACAAGACTTGGAATGCTGGCCTGTCTTGCCTGGCATGCCTCCCTGCTCACCCAGCTTGCATTCATGCTGCTGATATTTTCAGAGCACGCTACCAGCGCTGTGGGTGAGAGATCACAGATTCATAGAATATCCCAAGCTAGAAGGGACCCACGAGGATCATCAGGTCCAACTCCTGGCCCTGCACAGAACAACCCCAAAATCACACCATGTGCCTGAGAGCACTGTGCAGTCCAGAGCACATTTTCCTTCTCTCCTCAGACTTGCAGTTCCTGGTGAAGCCCAGACTCTTGTCTCAGTCATGAGGCTCCCTGTGTTGGCAGTTTCCTGACAGCTGATGTGAAACCAGCACCAAACACCTGGACTTTGAGCTCTTCTGCCAGGAATTCATCCTTCTGCCTTGGAAGGGAACCAGCACTTTCTGTTGTGCCACGTCCCACCCACAGCCCCTGTTTTTTTTTTTACATGAGCATTTCTTGAAGGCTTCCTCATTGCTCCAACTTACCCTGGCATCTGCAGGTTACTCTGTGCCACCACCTGGTTGCCACTGCCACCTGGTTGCCACCACCACCAGTGCCACTGCTTGCACTCTTTGTATTAACTTAATTTAGTTCCTCTTTGTATTGAGGTCTGCCTTGAATTGAGTTCTCCACTGACCTTGTGATTTCCAGAGGTGGAGACTGTTCTTCACATCCTTAAAACACACTGTGAACATCTTTAACCCTATTTCTTCAAGGAAGAGCACGTGACCCTTGTCTTGGTCTTGCTGCCAATAGGACCAAACCTGTCCCATCTCCTGGGATCTGTGTAGGATCTGACTGATCAGGACCTTATTTGCCTCTCCCTGTTGTCCTGGACACTTACCAGGCTGGGGGGACTCTGGAGGAGCATTCATAATGTCATCCATCGTGCCATTGAGGAGGTACAAGTTTCTTATGTCAAGGTCAGGAAGAGATGCTGCCAGGGCCAGCAGGCAGGTAAGAAGCAGGAGACAAAGGCACTGGGTAGCTGAAATGGGAAGAGATTGGAAAAAGAAGAAAGAGATCATAACTCTTCCATTAGAGAGCCACGAATCTCACTGGATTATTCCTTTACCTGCCGAGTAAAATAGGAAAATAAAACTCTTTCTGTGTAGAGGTCCCTCTTGGAGCCATGATCCCCTTGTAGATCAGCTCATTTATATGAGACTGATTAGTCATTAGCAGGATTCACTAGTGGTGGCACTGCTGAGGTGGTTTTTGAGACAGAAAAAAGTGCCAAAACCTTGTCCAAACCCACAGTGCCTGTAATCAGAAATCTCTGTAAAACCCAAAACTCGAGGCTGGAGATAACAAGCAGGGTGAGCATGGAGGGAGGAATCCCCTCTCTTGCCATCTCCCATCACACTCCCCTGACACACTCACCTTGTCTGAGCTGGGACTGCCTCAGGGCTGTGGGCAGTAAGACCCCGGGTGTCTGGGTGGGGACAAGCCCCAGGCAGAGCTGGGTGTGTGCAAGCAGCAGACAGTGAATGGCAGCACAGACCTTCAGGAATTACAGCCTGGCTGGGGAAAATGGGCTTTCTGGCACTCCAGAGCTACACTGGTACAGCCTTGAAATAGAGCAGAGCATGCAGGCTCCTGCCCCAGTTCACAACCCAAGGCACAGCGGGCTCAGACAAGGCGGTGGACTCGGAACTGGGATGTTCAGGGTGTGGGGAGGAGGAACCCCTGAAGCAGACAAAGTGCTGGGGTGCCCTGTGACCCACAGCCACACGCAGAGTTGCCATCCCATCCCACTGCATCCCATCCCACCCCACACTCACCCATGCCGTCTCTGCGGGGACCCTGCGGAGCACAGAGCCAGGCGGTTTTGGCCTGGCTGGAGGGGTGTCCAGCCTGAAAGTTATAGGGCTGATCAGGCGAGGGGGTGGAGGCACGAGACCCAAACCACAGCACTTGTCCTCTGCTTGGCAACAGGACCAGTGGCTTAGGGCTTATTTGCTCTCCATCATCAAGTGATCAGCCCTCACACAATGAAGTCTGCATCTCACACAGGTGAAGAGCTTTCTTCAGAGGCAAAGCAAATAATTCAGTGCCAATAAGCAAATGCCTTAAAATAACCACAATTTACAGTGCCCGGCTGCCCCCCTGCCTTGGCAGGGTTTCCCCAGGGAACGACGTTCTTGGGGCACCTCCACACAGTTTAACTGCTAAGTAAATACCCGGGTGACATTCCCCTTCTGGATGGAAATCAAACATCGAGCGTAAATCGCTCTCTCCAGAGCCGGCATTGAGCTCAACAGCCCCTGGGGACCCCACAGGCCCTTCAGGGAAGAGGTGCTCCAGTGTTCCTGGGAAACTGAAGCAAAACTCTGCCCCAAACTTCAAAAAGTGCCACTCCAGCTGCCTCCTGACAGCCCTGCCCTCCCACCACTGCGCTGCCCCTTGCACAACACACGCTGTGGGTCCCCTGGCACCATCACGAGCTGGAGTTTTGGGCATCATGGCGTGACACTGATGTAAAATGGTCTCACTTCGAGCCCCTCTCTGCTCCAGGAGTGCCTACACCGTGGATGTCTTACGGAAAACGCCAGACCTCCTTTTTCCCTGGGGTTGATGCCCACGGTGTTCTGAGTTATGAAGACTCCTGTGCCCCAGCACCAGACTTGGGCTGGACAGCCAGAACCTGTGGCAGAGTGGGCTGGAATTTTGTCACAGGCTGTGTCCCTGCAGTGTGGCCACCTGTGCCTGCCCTGCTGTGCTGCTGCCCAACAGCAAGCACAAGCAAGGCCAGGCAGAGACCCTCAGCAGAGCTTCTCCAACAACATCCAGCCCCCAGGCACCTTTTCCAGGATGCCCATGTTGGGATTAGGGTGTGCAAAGCAGGCAGGAGAAAGGCCACAGAGGGGATTTCTCCAAATTCCCAGCTATGTCCTGGGACCCAGGTCCTGTTCAGTGTAAACTTCATAAAATCACAGAATCCTGGAATGGTTTGGGTTGGAAGAGACCTTAAACACCATCTCATTCCACCCCCTGCCATGGGCAGGGGCACCTTCCACTAGACCAGGTTGCTCCAAACCCCGTCCAACCTGGCCTTGATCAGTGTTTAATACTGAAAGAACCACAGATCTGTTTGTGGCTCCATCCCAGGCTGCACCTGGAAAAATGCAGCCAGGAGGGTGAGGAAAGGGATTATTCCTTTCCATGGGTGAGACAGCAGCTGGAGTGCTGTGTCCTGTGGGGGGTCCACTGTGCAGAGCAGTGGCTTCAGTGCCAGGAGGATCCAGCTAAGAGCCCCAGGACAGCTGAGGCAGGAGCACACGGCATATGTGGAGAGGCTGAGAAAGACGAGCTTGTCCAGCCCTGGAGAAGGGAAGGCTGAGGTGGGATCTTGTGGCTGCCCTCAGCTACCTGGGCAGGAGGGTGAGGAGCAGGTGGAGTCAGGCTCCTCAGAGCACCATGTCTTCCTTTGGACCCCTCACTGCAAGAAAGAGGCTGGAACAAGCCTGGAGAACACCGGAGTGGCTGGGAGCCTGGAGCTCAGGATGTTTCAGAATTTGAGAGAACTGGGCTTGTTCCACCTGGAGGAGAGCAGGCACCCAAGAGGTCCTATTGCTGATGGCAATCGTCTCATGGGAGGACACAGAACAGGGAGCTGGACTGTTCAAGGAGCTGGACTGTCCACGGTGGTGAGATAAGAAGCAATTTATCTAAGTCAGAACATGGAAAGTCCACTTACAAATAGACACTTTGTTTAACGTGAAGTTGGTCAAATACTGGGACAGGTGGCCAGAGAGAGGCTGTGGGATTTCCGTCCTTAGAGGTGTTCAAGACTTGACTGGACAAGAACCTGACTGAGCAGGGACTGAACTAGATGGCCTGTAGAAGTCCCTCCCAACCTAAATTAATCTATCACCCATCTATGACTCTCCTTGGAGGTGCACAGGGTAGGATGAGAGTCAATGGACATAAAGGACAGGAGGAAATTATATATATATAAAAATCAGCCCAAGAGTGTTCAAAAACTTAAAAAACCTAAAGAGAAGTTGTGGGACCTCCATTCCTTGACATTCACAACTGCCCCAGGTGTGACCCTAAACAGCCCAATCAAGTCATTCATTCATTGCTGCTTTGGCCATTGCCTTGACTTCTTCTCCACAGAATCATGGAATCACAGAATATGCTGTGTTGGAAGGGACCCATCAGGATCACCAAGTCCAGCTCCTGTGGGGCCTGTGTTCCTGCTGCCAGCAGTGATCCCAGAGGTGGCTGCCCAGCAGCAGTCTGCCTGTGAGTCCTGCCACAGGCACCCTGAGGTTCTGTATTAGCTTTGGGGAAGCCCATGAGAGCCCTTAAGTCCCCCACTTCCCCTACCCCCCAGAAAGGGTTCTTCCCTGAGCAGCTTGGGCCTTTCTCCCACCATAAACTCCATAAGCTTTTATCATTCTCCCAAACTAAATGAGGCTGTGGACAAGGGCTCCCAGCCTCTCATCAAGCAAGCAGTGGTGACATCAAAGGGTTCAGATGGAAGTTTATCACAGGATCACAGAATTGTTAAAGGTTGGAAAAGACCTCTAAGACCATTAAGTGTAAATGTCAACCCAGCACCACCGTGTTCATCACTAAACCATGTCCTCAAATGCCACATCCACATGTTTTTTGAACACTTCCCGTGATGGTGATTCCACCACTGCTCTGGGCAACTTGTTCCAATGCTTGACAACTCTTCTCATAAAGAAATTTTTCCTAAAATTCAATCTAAACCTCCCTTGGTGCAATTTGAGGCCACTTTCTCTTGTCCTGTCCACCCAGGAATTCCTTACCAGGGTTGTCTTACCTTGGAGAGGTCTGGATGCTGCTGTCCATCAAGACCTGCAAGTGGGCACCCACAGTACGGAAAGTTTGGTGGGAACTTCATCTTGAACTCGGCATGCTGTGAACAGTGAGTGTGGAGCTGTGCCAGAAGAAGACATCTGGCCAGAAACCAACAGAGGAGAAGAAAGTAGAAGGGCCACATCTTTATCCTCTTAAATTTGATAAGGTGATGGAGCTGCTTGCACCTCCTGGTATGAACAAGAACCCTCCCAAAGTGTCTGTCCTGAGAGCATTTTGCTCCCATAGACAGCGCAACTCCAGACAGACATTTCTGGGGCTGGGGGTGGATCTGCAGGGTCTCACCAGGCCAAGGACAGGGATTGGGAAGGAGAGTGGGAAAGGGATCCACAGGCACCTGTTTGTTACCTGGAGCCCTTGCTCAGAGCACACAGACTGGGGTGCCAGGGAACACTGTGTCTGCAATGGCTCTGGCTGCTGGACAGCGGCTCCAGCCCAGTGCTGATCCTGAAACCTGCCAGTGGAGAGTTAGCAAGGTGGCACTCTCTGAAGGACCTGTCCTCACCTTTCCCTGGTCACCTTTGGGACTGGGCACACAGGAGACCTCTCCTCCTTTGCTGGTTTCTGTGTGTATGTCCTTAAACAGCTGGGTCTCTCCACTTCACTTTGATCCTGGCTCTCCAGAATTTGCTCCAGGCGGGCAATTCACATGTAGTGTTTGTGTAGGGACAGTCAATAACTGAAATCCCTCAGCGTGGAGGGGGCTATTCTGTACCTTTCTGGCTGGAAGGGCATGCCTCCCTCCCCTCAGCTCTGCTGTCATGGGATCTGGAAACTGCTCGAGTCACAATCTGCAAGTGCCTCTAGAGCTGATGAGTGTGAACACACGTGGGTGTGTGCAGTGCCTATAAAGTCAGCGTAGACAGCTCGGTGTGGGAGGGTGCAGCGCCGGGTTCCTGCTCTCTGCGCAGCCGTGCTGTCGTGATGGGTGAGTGACCTGCCCAGGGACACCTTGCTAATGTGTGGTGCTGGGCTAAAACGAGACCTCACGGGGTGAGTATGCAAAGGCACGGAGATGACGAGCAGGACACCAGCACGCCGGGAGCAGGAGGGATGCCGGACCAAAGCACCAAACAACACACACGCCTGTGGCTGCCCTGGGGTACCTGTGCCATGTGTTCCCATGGAGGTTAAGGTGCAGACCCAGGTTTCACCTTGGTCTTTTCCCTTCCCAACCAAATCATGTGGCACATGTGGCTGCACAGGGGTCCTGCCCCAGGCACGGTGGCATCTCTCCCAGGAGCCGAGCGAGTGCAGGATGTAGAGGGGTGCTGGTGGTCAGCACACAGGGTTTGGGTTTGTGTCCCTGTGGGGGCCCAGGAGATTTCTCCTAGTGCACGTGGGCAGTAGGACCCATCCTTTGGCTTAGTTTTCTTCTATCTGTGGTTGGGCTGGAGTGGCTTATATAAAAGAAATAAGCATGATTATTCAAAAAAAACCTGTTTCTTGTGATTCCTCCCCACCTGGCAATCCACCTATGTCATTGCCCTCTCTTGGGCTGTAGGTTCCAAGAACAAACTGCAGGCTGCCGTGTGGTGCAGGGAAGGAGCTGCTCAGGAGGTGACAGAGCCGTTTCTCACCTTGCTTCAGCCCTGCAGGGCAGAGCCTGCCCTGGAGCTGCACTTCCCACCAGCCTGGGAGCCCCTTGCTCCTGACTGAGCCCTGGCTCTGCCTTCCCTGCTCTGAGCATGCCGGGGGCTGACCAGGGATCCTGGTGGTGATGGGCACCTTCCTCCCCAGGGCTCCAGGCTGGGACACACCAGCTCCACCGGGACCTTGTCCTCCTGCCCACCGTGGTGGCGATGCTTCTCCTCTGTGCCAGCGCCGGCCCAGCCGTCCCCACTGCCAGCCCCCGGAGCGGTGAGTAGGGGTCACTGGGGGGCACGGGCTGGGCATGGAGGGGCAGAGCAGGACAGGTTCTCCCTGGCTCAGCGCTGACTCTTGGGTCTGCTGTGTGGTAGAGAAGGCCAGCAAACACCCAGGGGGATGCACAGCACAGGAACTCCTCACACACACAACCCCCGGGGCCATGGCTTGTACAGTCTGAGTCTTGCCAAGCCACCTTCACCCCTTTGGTGGCTCTATGCTGAAACCAGCAGGTTCCTGCCCAAACACCTTGGCAGGATTGCTCTGCCATGACTGTGAACCTCAGTTCTAGGAGAGATCCTCCCAGTTATTTGGCTTTCTGTTTTGCTCTTGTTGGATTAGGAGCATTCCCTTACTCCCTGCAAGGGAGGGTTGCAGTTCCTGCAAGACCTGAGTGATTGACTAAAATAGATTTTCAGGGGTTGAATTGGAATTACCCATGGCAAATTGTCTCTCATCAGACACAACCAAGAAAAACAAATTAGACAGTAAATTAGTTTGTCCAGTAAGTCATGACAGATCAGATAAACTCTAACAAGCTGGGAGAAGAGATCCCTATGAGACTACAGCAGAACTGAGCCTTCTTTTTCAGTGCTGTGACCCCCAGAGATAACATAAATTCTCATTGCATATCGCCATCCAGTGGAGCATTTTGGACACTTCTCATCCTTGCAAGAGCTGCAACTCGATATATCAAGGGCCTTGTGTGTGAGCCAGATATACTTGGAGGACACCACTGGCATCTGGAGGATTTTTTCCCCTTCTTTCCTTGGCCAGATGCCAACGATGTCCAATGAAGGCTCCAAATGAAACAGCAAACCATGAGAAATAGATTCCAGGGCTCGTACAGAGGTCACTGGCTTAGAGAGACTTTCTGGGTTCCCTGAGCATGAGCCAGTGGAAAAAAGCACAGGCAGAACTACCCATTTTTGTCCCGAGTTCTCACTGCCCTGCAGGAGCACCTTGTTATCCTGACAGGCTTATGATCCTTCTCTCTCCCACCTCAACCCGTGTTTGCTGCTGCAGCCTCAGGGTTCCCCCCGGACTGCAGCCACCTGCGCAAGAACAGCCCCAGCGGGGTGTACGTCATCCAGCCGGCCCGGTCCCCCCCGCGCGTGGTCTGGTGTGACATGGACACCGAAGGCAAGGGCTGGACTGTTGTCCAGAGGAACTCTCACGACACTGAGCTCAACTGGAAGCAGTCCTGGACCACCTACAAGTACGGCTTTGGGAATGTGCACGCCGATTACTGGCTGGGCACTGAGTACCTGCACCTGCTGACCCAGCAGGGCACCTACAAGGTGCGTTTCGTCGTGCGGGACAAAACCAACGTCACCCACTTCGCCGAGTACGACATCTTCAGGGTGGAGAGTGAGGCCAGCGGGTACCCGCTGAGGCTGGGCCGGCATTCTGGTGATGGGGACGACTACCTGACCCTCTACCACCCCAAGAAGGGGGGCATTCACGACAACATGAAGTTCAGCACGGTCGACAAGGACCAGGACCAGTACAGCGGGAACTGCGCCAAGAGCTACGGGGGCTGGTGGTACAACAGGTGCCAGAACGTGCTGCTCAATGCCAAAAACTACATCGTTTGGCCAGGATTCTGCGACAGCGGTGACTGCGCATCCTCCCTCATCCTGGTCAAACCCACAGACGTGTGCTGACCGTGCTGCAGCGCCCAGAACCCCGGCAGTGGGGGAGTGCCACCATCCCCAGCTCAGTGCCCCGTTCCCGTGCCTGCCCACTATCCCCTGCGAGTCCCAGTGCACATCCTGCTCTGCCCGCAGCTCCTGCACCCTCACCAGCCGAAACACAGCGGCTCTGGGGCACAGGAGCCATGGCCCGGAGCCCTGGGCACACGGGCACTGGTTTGGGGTGGGTGCGCCCGCCCCCGTCCTGGGGAGGGGGACACGGTGCCGGTTCCCTGCCCCGCGCAGTCGGTGGACCCCGCTTTGCTCAGGCCCCGCTCCCTCCCCGGGCCTCGCTCCCCCCACAGCTCTGCTACCCACGGTGGGAGGAATCAGCTGCAATAAACCCTGGAGCCAGACTGTGCTGCCTC
>JAYRBT010000051.1:7841922-7878448 GCA_036023395.1 Myiotriccus ornatus | reverse complement strand
GAGCTCACCCAGCCCTTGTCTCTCCCCTCCTTAGGCAGCTGCCAGTCCCTTTCACGTGCCTGTCCTGTGACCGCCCGATCAAAACACACGTTCCTGGCCCGTGAGTGTCACCTCTGCTTTGGGGGGGCTGCCTCAGTGGGATGGGGGACAGTGGGTGCCAGGGTTAACCTGCTGTGCCAGACACAGGGGTGAGGGTGTCTGCTTGGGAGAGTCTGACCCTGCTGAGCCCCCTCCTCAGCCCTGCCCATCAAGAGGGGGTTGGAGGCTCATCCCCAAGGGCTGCAGGCAAGGGGTGCCGCGAGGCACAAGCCTGTGGTGTTTGGGGGCCCCGAGCAGGTGTGGGTTGTTTGTCCCCTGTCACCCACTTGAGGCTTCTGCTCTCCCCAGGTACCCTGACAGATTCCCATATTTTCAGCCAATGCCCCCCAGCAAGGACACACAGCACACCCAAAGGTAGGGGACCTGAGGACACATCCCAGACTTGCAGTGTTACAGGATAGCTCTGCCCTAGCAAGGAGAGCTCTTCCCTGTGTGGGGATGGAGGGGACCAGTGGGCCTGGGCAGGGCAGAGGAGCAGAGGGGGGACTGTGGAGAACCAGTGCTTGCCCGAGGTCTAGAGGGTTTTACAGCCCTCTTTGCACTGCCCTGTGCTGTGCACTGATCAATCCCAAACCCATCCCACAGGAGAACGGTGGTCAATGGCAGGATCACCAGAGTGCCAGAGGGCAGTGGGGACCATCAGCTGCACTTGGTGCAGCACATCAGGGCTTCCCCCTGGAACAACACACGGACACAGGGCCTCGTGGCACTCCCCAACAAGGTAGGGAAGGCATGGACACAGCAGGCATGACCGAGGCTGAAAGGATGAGGCTGAGTATCCAGGGGCAATCTGTGCCTTCAGTTCCCAGGGGAGAGCTGGGTTGGGAGGGCTGCTGGGGGAGGCTGAATTTGGCCCTGTGTTGCAACCAGCTGCTCTCTTCTTCCCAGCCTAGTGTGACCAAGCTGCAGGGCAGCAGTAGCCACATCTCTAAGGGCCAGAAGGACCAGCCTCCTGTGATGGACAGGGCACAGGGTGAGATGGGTATGGCCCTGTCAGGGCACAAGACCAGAGGGGGAGGTAACTGGTTGTATGCTGGGGAGGAGGCTGGGATGAGCAGGCAGAAGCAGGATGGAGCGGGAGGACTGGCAGATGGGGTGACTGGGGTTGGAGGTGGAGCAAGGTGGGGGGATGGCCCAGGCCAGTGTGGGACAACAGCTTGTGTGCTGGTGGGTGGGGATCAGCACCCCCAACCTGGGGCTCTCTGGACAGTCAGGTGGCCCTGCTGCCTGCCACGTCCTGGGCTGGCAGCGCTGCCCCAGCTGAGGGCTGCCCCTGGGAAGTGGGGAGCTCACCATTGCCTCTTGCCCGCAGGCTCTTCCACCTCACAGGAGCAACAGCAAGCCAAGACCCGCAAGCCCAAGCACATCTCCTGGGCATCAGAGCTTGCCCAAACATTCCAGTCCTGCTAGACATCACCTACCCCAAGCAGCCAGACAGGACTGAGTGCCCAGCGCTCAACAAGGGACGTCTTCAGCAGACACAGAAGTCTGCTAAAATTACCCTCCAAGAGATGAATGCTTGGTTTTATTACCTTAATAAAAAAAGCTTCAAAATGCTGACAGAGCCTGGTCCCATCAGCCTCTCTCTTCCTCAGGCTCCCTGATGCGCCTCACCCTTCCTGCTCCCTCCTGTCTCTCTGCCACCAGGCTGAGCACATCGTGCTCCGCGGCCAGGACTTGAGTGCCTCCATCTCGGCACTGGCCCATTCCAAGCTCCTCTGTGCGCTTCCTCCTGCCGTCCCTTTCCCGAGGGGCAGCAGCAGGGGCCGGCCCCGAGGGTCTCCTGTCCCCGGGGAAGGGCAGCCCCTTGCCCAGCCGTCCCTCTGCGGCCCCTCTGCAGAGCTGCTTTCCAGCCGGGCACCCCCGGCGTGTCCCGGAGCCTGGCGCTGATCCTGCCCAGGGACAGGACTCTGCACGTCCCTTGACTCAACTTGAGGAGGCTCCATCTGCCCGTTTTTGCAGTCAGGGTCCCTCAGCTGCAGCCTCATTCTATGGTGTCTCGGCTGCTCCCCCCGCTCTGCGTCCCTCTGTGGGGAGGGGACAGCTCCTGTCACAGGAGAATGGAATGAGGTTGGGAATGCATGACTTGCCCTTCAGAGATCCGCACAGGCCCCCAAGCCCCTCTTGTCCTTCAGCCATGCTGGAAATGGCTTCAGGCTCATCTGCTCCCAGGCAGCTGCAGAGCCTGAAGACAGATGGCTCAGGGTCACTGTTGTGGCTCAGGGCAAGGGGGACAGTGCCACAGCCCTGTGGCCCCAGCCTCTTTCAGCTCCTGCTCCGCAGAACACCCTGAATACACCCCAGCAGCCCTGGGGTGCCCGACTTCAGCCACAGAATTTATTGTTTAGTACGAGCTCACCACACCAGCAAGCCAGGACAGGGGGGTGGTACATGAATACAGATGTGGAAGAGTTACACAGACAGATTTGTACAGCTTTTGTACAGAGGAAGAAAATGAATAACAAAATAGACATTAGCAGTCAAACCTTTTTTTTTTTTTTGTCCTTTTTTTTTTATATCATACTAACAAAATCTGATAGCCAAAAAATGACTAAGCTACAAAATTGTAATACATACTGTACGGGTAAAAGGTTATCATCCATTTATACATCTAGTATTGTCTTTATTCTGGTAACTTACATGAGGCCTATAGGATCTTAGTGTATTAACTCCCTACAGATAGTGCTGAGCCGCTAAAGCTGCCGAATAATGGAGTACTGGAATTTTTGTTAAGACTTTTACAGTGTCATTTGCATCATTTTGTTTCATGAAACCCTCATGCATCTCTACTGCAAGCCAGAGGAGCTGCTGGTGGCTGGGGGGAGGCAGGAGCTGTAAGGCCTTGGCTGGCAGCCTGGCACCATCATTCCATAGGGCACAAGCACGGTGCTGCCCCTTGCTCCAGCCCTCTGGATGCTGCAGGAGGGATAAAGCTGAGATCCCCAAGCAAGACTGATTCTTTTCCCTTTGGTCTTGAGTTAGAGAAGAAATCACTCAACACAGAGTAGTCTCCATTCCAAAGGCTTTTTTTCACTGGATAGCAGCTCAGCTTTCAGCAGGAAAGCATCACTAACTGTCAGGGTAATGCCACTGGCGTTGGGGCTGCTCCCACAGCTGGGGTGCTGGTCCTTCCCTCGGAGCCCAGAGCTCCAGCAGTGCGTGACCTCCTGCTCCCAACCCTGCAACTCTGGGGCACGATGCTCGGGACCCAGCTCCAGATGGAAAACCAGCATGGCACTCCCAGGCTGGGAGAAGGGCTGGGGAAAGCACAGCCCCCACACCAGCTCTCGGGGATTGAGATAAGAGCAAGGCTGAAGCTGAAGGGGGAGTGAAGGCACAAACAGGAACCAGCCCGGATCGACAACAGGGGATGGTGCATCAGCGCTCCAATGCCCTTGGAAATCTCTCCCGAAGAGCCAAGCCAGTAAGAACAAGTATTGTGAAGTACTTTATACACCACCACATAGGCAAAAATAGCACTCAAACTTACAAATAAATAGAGGGGATGGGGAATCTCCTCCTTGTCCTTTCCAAGTCTGTCCCTAGTTTGGTCTCTTATAACCTCAGAAGGGCAGCCAGAGGCCAGTGCCCTGGGGAAACCTGTGCCAATTTTCGAGAGGGAGGACATGACTGAGGTCTAACTCCTCCTGGCCCCTTACACAGGGTTGAGCTGAAGCCCAGATGACACATGTGACAGCATGTCCTCTTGGTATTGTGGTTGGTCCTATTTGGGAGCAGCTCCCATGGACCTGCACCCCAAGGTGCCCATTTGGGTACAGCCCTCCAACAGAACAACCATACAGCCTCCACAGAGAGCCAAGCAGTGCCATCATCCTGGCTGACCCTCAGGGACCAGTAGAGCTCTTTACAGCCAGGAGAGACCATCAGCACAAACTCAGAGCAGATGCTCTGACCCATCTGCTGCTGTTCTGCATTGTCACCAGAGCTGAACGGGAAAAGCCACAGGCCTGAGCTGCTCTCAGGTGATGGTCCCCGGGGAGGAGGCAGGAGCCAGAGGCTCCTCCAGCCTGACAACTTTGGACCTGATTAACAGAACCAAATACATGCTCCCCATAACCACTCCTGCCCTGTGCAGAGCCAAAGGGAGGTGGAAAACACAGGTACCATTCCTCCGTGGGTGAAGGCAGCTGGTCACAAAGTCTCTAGAAGA
Source organism: Myiotriccus ornatus (assembly GCA_036023395.1). Lineage (NCBI taxonomy): Eukaryota > Metazoa > Chordata > Aves > Passeriformes > Tyrannidae > Myiotriccus > Myiotriccus ornatus. The sequence continues at coordinate 7,874,178 of JAYRBT010000051.1, read as the reverse complement.
CCTATCAGGGAAAACAAGTTACAAAACAGAACAGGGTCCTCCCTTCTGCAAGGGCCCAGGAAGCCCTGGGAAGCCCACAGGAGCTGCAGACATGACTTGAGAGACCATCCAGCCAACAGGAGCACTTTGGGAAACACCAGCCCTAAATTCTTAAAATTTAAAACAGCAGCTCCCAGTGAGGTATTCTCTATTGAGGGCTGTAACAAATGAACACTCCCTCTGGGACTTTCCTAAATCACTTGAAAGATGAATACACCACCAGGAGGATTTTGGAGACCACCTTAGGGAAATTCCCAGAGCTAGGCAGAGATGGGACAACCTTTCCTGAAGAAACACTCCTAACAAGGCAGGGTGGGATCCCATGTGAATTACTTCCAGCCAATTTGATCCCAGGCTCTGCCTCCCAGTGCCACGTAGGAGATACCTGCTGTGCTTTCTGATCTGCTTTACACTCCCCTGAAGTCCCCTTCCTCTTTCATCCTCCTTTGAAGGATGGGACATCACTAATCCTGCATCAAGTGAGCAGGGTCAAGTATTCAGCATCATCCTCCTCATGGCAGAATCGCAGCCATGGAGCCCAAGTCTTTCCCAGGCTGCTTCTGGCTGCCCAGCCTTGCAGGAAGCAGGAGTCCAGCAACCCACTATGAATAAGCAACACAACTATGTGGGAAATCAGGGGAAAAAAGCAACGGAGCTGGTGTGCCATCATGTTCACCTGCCTGGGGTCTGGCTCAGATCTCCTCTCCCAGTGGTCTCTTCCATCCTGCCTTTTCACAGATGCCCCATCATAACACAAGAGCTCCTAAGGCTGGAGGAGTTGGGCACTAAGAGAGGGGGAAACCTGGTAGAATATTGCTGTGACTGTTCCCTGTGGTACTGAACAGTGAACCTGAGCTGGGCTCTCACACCTTGAAGAGCACATTGTCCCCTTCCTCTGCCCTTGTGTCCTTTGAGAGCTGTGGTCCAAAGTTAGAGTAAAGCCTTGGGAAGAAGGAACAGGATCCCTGCCTGGGTCTGCACTGCTGGTACAGACATGAGAGCTGTGCAGGCTCCAGTCTTGGATTTCCTCTGCTCCAAATACTCACACTCAGGCCATATAAGAGTCAGTATGAGTGCTGACAGCAGCACCTTCACCTCATCCATCGCAGGTAATCACACTGAAGAGCCAAGGACAGCTCTGGAAAATGCCAGGCAATCCCCAATTAGCTGATACATTAAACAGGCAAGGGGGGAACCTTCTCCTCAAGGCATCTGTCCCACACTGACTGCCCCCACCATGGAGCTCTCAGGGCAGTGATGCTGAGATCCAGCATCTGTGGATCCTGAGTTCAAAACAGATCCAATAAAACCCCAAGGAGTGAGGGGGGCTAGGCTGGATCTGTGGAATGGGACATCAGCAGGTCTGCTCAAAGATCTCACTGCAGGAAGAAAGGCCACCCACACCTGAGCAAAGTGTGCCTGTCCCCAAACTCAGAGCCACCAGCTCCTTCCCCAAAAACAGCAAGGGGGGAGAAACAAAATAAATATTCCTCTGAAACTGGATTATTTCCCACAACATGCTATGATACAAGAAGTAAGGGCAGCCTCCGTGCTCTAAAACAGTGATGTCTTCTGCAAGGAGAGGAGGGGAACATGTCCCCACATCCTGTTTTCCTCATCCAAGCAGGTTTCACTCACTTGTGCAGGTCCTCAGGACATCAGGGTAGGTGGGAGGGAAGGGACAGATCCCATGGGAAGCGTGCAGCCTCTGGGCATACACTTTGGAGTTGGACACAAGCAAATCCCTTCGCAGCTCCTGTGGGGTTACTGGGACCCGCTGACACTTCAGCCACCAGTCGGGGCAGCTGCCACCCAGACCACGTCAGCTGGTGGGACAAGGGCAGCTCAAACAACACAAATTCCACAGTCAAAACCAATACAAGTAAGAAACCAAACCCAGAGAGATCCTTCTGCTCCCTCCTGCAACAATGGCTGCCTTGGAAAACTGGACTCCAGGATTGTCCTGATTACATCACTTAGTACATTATAAACATTGTCCTTCTTTAAAGTGAAAATACTGTATGTGGTCTTTTGGAGGTGCTAAAAGCCAGATGTGGTGTTGTTGTTCCTGACTGTGCAGAGGAGCTGATACTGGCGTGAAATGATCCTCTTCACCTCTTCTCTATCAGAGCTTCTCCTGGAAGAAAACAGACCTTGTCAGGCAAAATGAGACAAGCACAGAGGTCTTTTCTGGAAGCAGACACTGAGGCATGGAGTGGAATGCCATGTCCTGACCCGCTGCTCTCCCAGTAAGTCCCACTGCCTCTCCCTCAGACTGGCCATCCTGCCTGCAGGGAGATGAAATCTGAAGCTACAGGTCTTGTCCTGAATAATGAAAACAGAGACCAGGACAGCATGTCCCACAAATGTAAAGGGGATGGCAGAGATCTGACTCTGAGCAGGTTCTAGCAGGGGCTGCCAGAAGAGTCACAGAGCACTGACCCAGGACACTGCAGTGCTCCTCCTCTGCTTTCCCACTGCCTCTGCCAGGGCAAGCACCCACTGTGAGGTTCCCACCTCACTTGGGAACTGGAGATGTGCAAAGCCTCTTCCTTTCAGTGTGGGAATGGCACAGTCAAGCTTTGGCTGGCAGAACTGCCCCATGCAAGTGCTGTCCCCAGCACAGCAGGCAAGAAATCACACAAAGCAGTTGCTGTTTGAAACAGCGTCCTGCTCATAACTTACCTCTTGCTTGAGGGATTTATCCTGCTGGTGAATCCCGTTAGAAGACCCAGAATTTCCAACAGTCTGCAATGGAGAACAGATAATTCTTACTGGAGAGGGACACAGATCCTGGTGGGTTTGCTTTACAAGCACTGAAATCTGGCAAAGCTGACATGGCCTTCCTTAGCTGCCCACTCCACACAAGGAAAGGAGGATACAAAAAAATCCAAGCCCACTTCTGGCAAGAAGCTTGCTGCCCTCTACACCCTGGCCCTATCCCCACCATCCTTACAGACACAGACTCACTCTTCACTCCCACCTCTTAAACCCCAAAAAGCAAAGCCTCATCCAAACAGTGTTTAGCTGCAAAACATGGCACACTGAACATCCAGCACTGAAAAGGACATTTGCCACTTCCCATCTCCAGGGACAAGTCTGGCAGCCAGGACAGGCTGTTCCATCTTTAAAAAGCACAAGAACTTTTAAACATTTATAATGTTTCTTTAACAGGGATAATATGGAGCCCTTCAGCTTCAAAATGACAGCACAGCTAGCACAAGCAAGAGAAGAAAGCTGTAGGCTGGAGTGCCAGCATTCCAGATGCCAGGTGCTTGGGCCTTGGAAATCAGAGTCAAAGTTGATGGTGAGCTGCTGATGGCAGGAAAACCAGACATCATGGGGAGGCAAGACTGCAGGGTTTAAAACCCATCATTAGAGGAGTCCCAGCTTCCATCCTTACTGGGACCACAGAGGTGCAGAGTCAACCCTACAGGACAGAGGTTTAATTTGGGCAGCCTTGATCCAGACTTCCCTGTAAAGAGGCACTTTCAAAACCTGACATCAACAGAAATTTGAAGCCTGGCTTCCCACAGTAATCCCCTGCTTCTTTGCACCATGCATTGTAGTTGAAGACATAATACTATCCTGTCACATCTTTAAGTTTTCTTAAACATGAAAGTATCAAAATAACACCAGGGACATGTTAGCTGACCTCATAAGGCCCATTCCAAGTCACTTTATGGAAGATTAGTTATTTTCTACACTTTAGGAAGAAATAATTACCACCTGCACCACCTCTGGAGATGGGAATGCAAATGGGAAGACTTGCCTTTCTCAAGGGAGTTGGCATCAAAGCAAACAGAGAATATTCTTTCCCCACCACCCCTCCTGTAGCTGCCAACAGATGAGGCTGTCATGATGCATTTCCACTTGACACACAGCAACTACCACAGAGGCTAAAGCCACTCTGGAGGTACCAACAGGATTATGGTACATCTTGGACTGCCACAAACTGGTCACGTCAACTCCAGCTGGTGTTGGCAGATGGCTGGTGCCACTGCACTGAGGGCTACAGAGACTTCTCTGCAACACACAGATGTTCAGCTGAGCCAGCAGAGCCTTCAGGGCTGCAGTTTTTACCTTGCACCCTCCTCCTGACCAACTCCCTGCACGTGCCACTGCAATGCAGACAGTGTTTGGTGTATCCAAAGGGCACTGTCATGGTGGGGGAGAAGCCTTGATACCCCCAGGTTACCCACCACAGCATATCTGCACCACCTGCATCAGGGAAAACAAGCTCTCTGCCCATTCTCTGCACTACCCTAAGGTGTCTGCTTGAATGCCCAATTGTAACTCATTACTGCAAGAGAAAGAGATTTTTCAGCTAAGTATTTAAGTGAGCAAGTATGAGAGGAGCACTGGTGCATCTGGGCTCTGAGAGCCACGGCCTGGTTGCAGAGCCAAGGGAAAATACAGCTGGAAGAACAATCAAGGACAGGAAGCACAAAGCAGATCACTTTGCAGGAGGAATCAGTCAGGGCTGAGACACCACACGTATGAGAGGGAAAAGCCAAATGCTGAGAGCCAATTTACTCCTAGCCTTCACTTTCATAAAGAAAGATGCAAGACAGACAACAGAAGCAGTTTTCTTTTAGTCAGAAGAAACAAAGAGAGACACAAGGAAGCTGGGAAAAGGAGACAGTAACTGGAGTGGGAATATTCACAGTCAACCAGCAAAACCACACTAGATATAGAGGTGCCTCCAGGAGCTGGTAAGAGTGGAAAACATTTTCCCAGGGTCCTCTCCGAAGTTTCTCCTTTTGGACTGCACAGAAATAAACGTCTCAAAGAAGAGGGATGGCAGAGAAACCTCAACCTTTCACATTCTAAAGTGCCTGTACTGCAAGGCCATGCAGCCACATGACACTGCACACACAAAGAACAGTTACTCACACTGCAACTTCCCCCAAACACCACGCTGATCAGCCGTTCTCCAGAGCACAAAGGGATCTGTGATTACCAACTAGCAGGGATTTTACAGCTTTAGGCTACATCTCTCCAGCAGAGAGAAGGTGACCCAGCCGAGGGATCCCCCTGGAGCACAGGGCAACATGCCAGGGGATGGCTGAGGGCTGAGCGACCCAGGGGGTGGCTGCTGATGCCCTACCTGTGTTTTCTCAGAGGAGAGCCTCATTGCTTCCATGAGCTTCTCCATCTGGTGCCCCTGCTCCAGCGCGTTGCGCAGCACGTCCTCCGTGCTGACGAGCCGGTGCTGCAGCCGGATCACCTCCGACTCCGACGAGGGGTCGATCAGGGAGTATCGCCGCTGATCCGTCACCGACTTCTCCTTGTCCTGGGACAGCGAGGGGAAAAGAGAACGTTAGATCAAAACCAGCGACCTCAGAAATTCAAAGTACAAATCCACGTAACTCCCAGAACCACGCTGCGATTTCAGCAGCAGGTGGGGGCAGAGCACAGCTCGTACCAAGTGCAACCAGCTCCATTCAAATCGGTTATTCACATTTCAACCACTGGAGGACACTGAAGTACACGGCAATTAGAGGATGTTACTTATTCTTAGATCAGGGAACGTGTAAAACACGTGGGGTAGCTGAACGACCTTCAGTTTCTCCCACAGATTTTAGCCCTATTTGGCCACAGATCTAAAACCTGTGGGAACAGAAAAACACTGGAGAAGGATGTAGCTGTCTACAATTTCCTCACAAGGGAAAACTGAAGGGTAGGAACTGATCGCTGCTGACCAGTGACAGGACCCAAGGGAATGGCTGTGTCAGGGGGTTTAGAATCACAGAATATCTTGAGGTGCAAGGGACCCACAAGGAGAGCTAATATGAGGAAAGGGTTCTTCCCCTAGAGGATGGTTGGACACTGAACAGGCTCCCCAAGGCAGTGAGCACAGCATCAAAGCTGCCAGAGCTCAAGGAACATTTGGACAACATGCTCAGGGAGATGGTGACATTGTTGGGGTGTCTGTGCAGAGCCAGGAGTTGGACTCTATGATTCTTGTGGGTCCCTTCCAGCTCAGGATATTCTGTGATTGTATGATATACAGACATTTTTGCTGCTTAATGAGATGCTGCTAAGCCAGGCCACTGCCCACAGGTACTGTCAAGGAAGTGCCCCATCAGATGGGAAGCACAAAACAAGGCACTAAGACTTGGAGCAAGGTCTGAAAGGCTCAGCCCACCCTCCTGCCCAGCAGCACAGCGTCCTCCAGCCCCAGGCCAAGCCAGGAGGGGGTGTGGTGCCCTCACCAGCACAACCAGTTTCTCTCGCAGCCCCTTGATGTCATCTTTGAGCTTCTGTTCCTTCAGCCTCCACTCGGCTTTGTGCACTTCCCGGCTGAGGTCCCGCTCCGGCCCCGGCGAGTGCCGGTTTGCCTCCAGTAACAATGCTCTCAGCTCGTTCAGGCTCCTGGAAGAAGCAGCATTAAGAGGTGAAAACATTTCTAGAGCCCACACACCACTGCAGTCCTGCTGTGCTCCCTCCCATCTTTGCTGCAGATCCAAAGAAGGGCCAGCGAGCAAATCTCCCCAACTCCCACCACTTCAGGGGCTCAGGTCCCTTCTTGTCCCACTGTGTCAGCTTCAAGGAAACTGGGACCTGCACAGGGCACTATTTCAGAGCAGGGCAACTGCCAGCTTGGCTGGCTTGTAGGTGACTTCACTCAGCATCTACATGGGCACTGAGCTGTCTTGCAGCTCCTGGCAAGCAGTGACAGGGTAGAGCCTTTGAGAATTCACAGCCCCTAATTCTAACCAAATTCCCACATCAGCATCTCCAAAGAACAGGAAAGTGGGGGGCTGGACTTCAGCAATGTCTACATTTCTTCAGGTGGTCAATTAAGCACCCAGAATGAACCTGAATATACACAGAGCCCGTGTCTCCAGACCTGCACACTGACCTTTCCTTCTTGAGCAGCTCCTGGCTAATCAAGACCAGCTGCCCTGAAGCATCGTGTGTTTTCTTGGTCAAGGCTTCCAGTTCTCCTTCCAGCCTCTTCTTTTCTTTGAATACTGAATCAGCCTTCTTTTCTGCTGTTTTGCATTTATTTTCCAAAGCTATGAGAGGCAGAGGATTTGGGGGAAGAAAGGTCACTTAGTCCTTTACTTACATTCCCTCTTTTTGCCTTTTCCCAATTCCCACTCCTAAGAGCACAGACCTGGTTAGCTCTGGATCTGACCCTATTTAAAGGGAGATCTTGGAAACAACACTCAGCTCCATTGACTTCTGTCTCTTTAGCTTTAGACATTCAGTGAACCCAAACCCTCCCTCACAGGATACAAAATATTTCCTGCAGTGTTTGTGTTCAACTCCCACATTAATTTTTACCAGCCGTATCCATTAAAAGATCATCAGCATCATGTTTTACACCAGCCCATTTCAGTACCTGGGCCCTTGTTCAACATCAATAACAGAGGATGAGGAGGGAAATGCCTCATTCCCACCAACACTGGGATTAGGGAAACTTACCACTTACTTGGGCCCTTAGAGTTTCAGTCTGGGACACCAGGGATGACACCTCTTTGTCTCTTTTACTCAGCTTGTCTTGGAGGTCTGTGGGGAAATGAAAAGACGAAGATCAGAAGGCTGGAAAATGCTTTGTGCAAATCAGGGAGGTGTTGACTGTATGGCACAGGTTAGGGTGCTCAGGGCACGGTGATGGTACCCTCCATCAGCAGAGAAGCAGCAGGAGACAGATAACACATGTTTCTCACTGCATCTCATCACCATCCAAGTATTTGAGGGTGGGATGCACAGCTGGGAGGTCATATCAAACAGGTTTAAGAAAACAACCACAAAAGAGGGGAAAAAAAGGGGAAAAAAACATTAATAAAAACCACCAAAAGGAACTTTCAGTACATTTACTTGTATCACCTCCTACACTGGAAGGCAGAGATAGTTTCAAAAGCCATGTTTTCTGGAACTAACGCATTTCCACACTCAGAGCTGTAGTTCTGAGGTCTGATGCTTTTGTGGCATTTAGAGCAGTGGCTGCTGGACCAGTTAAGCTCTGCCATCACTAGGCAGGAATTACCTGTCAATGAGCAAACAGTTTGATGTAGAAACACAGAGCAGTTTGGGTTGGAAGGGAACTTAATGATCATCTTGTTTCAACTCCCTGGCACGGGCAGGGACACCTTCCACTATCCCAGGTTGCTCCCAGCCCTGTCCAGCCTGGCCTTGGACACTTGCAGGGATGGGGTATAGCACGTGTGTCCTCTGCATAAAACTACCTGCAAAGACAGATGAGGCTGATGGACAAAGCCTGGCTTGCACTGAGGGCAGATGGAAATAGGACAAAACATCTCTGTTTGAATCCACCATCAGCTGGAGGAACACTCGAACTGAACAAAGGTTCTATTAAGCGAAGTTTAAGCCAGTAAAAGTCACCAGTAACCTCAGTTTAAATTGCTGCATCCTGACAGAGGCTGTCTGGGCCATCCAGCCCTGCTGCTGCTCAGATTTAGGGTTACAGCTCACCCTCTGTGAGGGGACTGAGTATAGTTCAGCTTCAATTTCCTTTATACAAATTTTCTGAGTGCATAAAATTTCAAGTTTTGTTAAAAGGAATTTGATTTATCATAAGCTTAATAAAAAGCAGCCCTTGTTATTTTAAGCTGGTCACATTAATATCTACCATTATCACTCCTCTCCTATGAACAAATGACATTAGGACAACTTCCTAAGCCCCTTCTATGCAGCTGTGCCTGCAAGAGCAGAAAGTCAGAGGAAGAAAAAGCACATAAGTTACTAGAACAGGGTGTTCCACGTAAAACCTACAGTTTCATACCTTCCATAGTCTGCTTCATCTTTATCTTTTCTTCTGAAATATCATTAGTTTCAATCATCTGAAATAAATGTAAAACAGGAGATGTAAACCAACACTTCACCCAAAGATTTAAAGGAAACTTAAGAACCACAAAGCCCCACCCAGAGCAGAGGGTAATCCAGTAACCAAGTAAGGATGTTTGACATCTTTCCCAAGAGGGAAATAAAAGGTTTAGAGGAGTTGGGTACCACTGAGGTTAACCAGGACCATCTGAGAGCGCCCACACACAGCAACAGGCAGCTGAGCACAACAGTGGGATCCACCCAGGAGGGAAGAGAGCTCAGGTTTTCCCCACAGGCTCTGGGTCCAGCTCTGCACACTCAGAGTCTGCACAGTGATGGAAGAGCTGCTCTCCCTCGGACCAGGCTCCTCTGGTCCATCACAGCGAATATTCAGGTGCAAATGCTCTCCAGCACTCAGCTTGAGACCCACCAGTCAACGAGTTCCTCAGCTTCAGAAGGACTTAACTGTGCCCAAAGTTATAAGCACACTGATCAAATAATAATTATTAGAGAATTAATGCATTAATAATAATAATAACAAGCAAATGTCGGTCCATGTAGAGGATTCTGCCTTTTCCCCCTTTTCTACACTGCAAGGAAATGCCAGAGACCCCAGAGCTCATGGACAAGCTTTCCAGGACATGAGGCCACTGTGGCCAGCACTGAGAGCCCTGAGGTCAGTCCCCAAAAGTCTGAGTGGGCTGTAGGACACAAACAGAAGGAGGAGCACCCCCGAAGGGGAAACACATTTCCTGGTGTACTTTTGGTATGGAAAAACTACTTAACTGCCCTTGGGAAGCACAGTTGTGGTTCTCACTTGAAGGTCTAGGAACGACTGTCACGAGACATGTTTGTTTAAAATACTTGGACAGTTAATATTGCAGTCACTTTAAATTAACTAAGACATTTTAAAATAGAACTTGACCTGTGATCCTCAAAGGCTTTCACCCATGCATTTCTTCCCATATTCTCCTGATTTTAATAGACACACAGTTGAAATAATTAATTCAAGACTCCCTGGTTCTAATCCAGTATCAATATCCCCCAGAGCCCTCTCATTTATCTGAAGGGCTCTGGAAGGAGCCTCCAGCTTCTTTTCCATTCGTTCCTGTTTGAATATCAGCTATAACATGTGACATGTTGTAACAACAGCCCACTTTTCCCAGGGCCCTGACTGTACTTATTGTTCCCAACTGTCTTTACTAGATGAAACACGCTGGAGCAACCCCTGAAACACCATCAATGCTGTAGATTTTTACTTGGCTTTTGCCTCTCCTGTCCTCAGTGTGCCTTTCTGCAAGCTCTGGCTTGGCTAACAGAAACTCACGGGCTTGACTTTGCTACCTGAAGGCGCAGCTGTTTTCAGTGGGGCTGTTCATGTTGGGAAATTAAACACAGGCATTGAATTCACTTCATTGGCAACTCTGCCTGGAACAGCAACTACATCACCAGTGAAATTTCAATACAGCATTCTTAAAACATGCACACTTTACAGCTTATTTTTATTTTCTGCATCCCCACAGGGCCAAGTGGTAAACTGTGGCTTCTTGCTCGTTTTTCATGCAGAATCCAAACACAAATAGGGGCCCAGCCTCCAGCCAGGAGTAGCAATCTCCCCCCTCACTCCAGTGCAGAACCAGCCACGTGTCCCTGTGCCATGCACAAAGGCAGGATGATGGCATCCTGTGAGACTATTAAAAAAAAAAAAAAGATGACAAAGAGACAAAGGCCACAGAAAACCGACCTCTTCATATTATTACTGCTTATTCCAGCCTTCCCTGGGAGGCTCAATCAGGCATTTTGTTTCCCCAGCCTGGTGCCATCCTGACCCTTGCCAGCAGCCCTTCCACTCTAATCCTCAAATCAACATTTCCTTGTCTCCCAAATATGCTGTGAAGCCTCCCCATTGCCTCTGCTGTGCTGCTGGAACAGCCCCCCCTCTTAAATCCTGCTCCAGGTGCTGAGAAAGCAATGCTGCCCTATCTCAGCACAGGCAGTGACTGTTCATCCACCTTCTCCCTCCACCCACCCCAAAGGACACCAAGGCTGCTGCAGCTCCTTGGAGGAACACAGCTGTACTGTAGGGATGATGCTTTTCCAGCTCAGGATGAGAACCCACCCTGACAAACCACAACCACCCTGCTCTGCTGCCACAGCAGCCTCCAAGCCCAGGTGTGGCCCCACTTGCTTCTCCTGACTCGTATTTTTCCTAGTTGTCCCACTGCACTGGATTTCAAGAGTGGGAAGGCACCTTCAGCACAGAGATACACTGCAGGAAGAGTACTGTCAGTGGAAGGAAAAAAAATCCAGATATTTGAGCCTCAGAAAACTGCACAAGGCAGCAGCTGAGGGCTGCTCCTAGGAGAGGTTACCAACAGTGATGATTAACAAGCAAAACTACCCCAAAGTCATACATTTGCATGCTGAGAAGGATGCAGGGCCTCCATGGACTGCAGCTTGTTCTCTAAGACAAGCACTTTTTCCTGCAATCTTTGGATCTCCTGTTTGCTCTGGGCTTCTGTTTTCTGTAACGTTTCATAGTCCAACATCTTCTTTTCGGCCAAAGAAATCTGCTCTTTCAAGAAAGCTATTGCTTCTGTCTGGTCTGTGTATTCACCATGGAGTTTCTCCAGTTCATGCACCCTCAGCTCAGCATCGCGACACTTGTCCTTCACATCCTGGAGCTCAAGAAGGTGCTGACTGCTTTTGGTTTCCAATTGCATTTTCCAGTTGCTGTTGCTTTTTTCCACTTCATCCAAAGCCTCCTGCAACTTCAGTTTGAGACTCTCTTTCTCCTTTACATGCACAGCCATCTCGATGTCGTGCTTTGCTTTCAGGTTCTCCAGCTCAAGCTGGTGCTCCATCTTTATACTCTCCACCACCGCCTTCAGCTCCACGATCTCCTTGTGCTGGGTGTCAGGGCCTGAGTTCAGTGTGGCTTTCAGGTCCTCCAGAGACTTCTGGTGGTCAGAAGCCAACGTGTCCAACTTGGACTTCCAGTTGTCCATGAGCCCCATGTTCTCATTAGTGGCCTGCTGAACTTTATGCTTTAGGTCAACGATTTCCTGCGAGTACTTCTCATTGACGGACTTCAGCTTCTCCATCTCCTGCTGGTACTTCTTTAACGTCTTCTCATACTTCTCCTTCAGCTGGCTGCTCTCCTTCTGATGCTCCTTGTTGGCAGAGAGCAGCTGATCCCGCAGCCGAAGAGCCTCCGACTGCAAGCCCAGGTTATGCTCGGGGGTCTCTGCTTGGTGAGAGCTCCTGAGGCACTGACGGAGCTCGTCCACCTCACTGCGCCTGAGGCTCAGCTCCTCCTCCAGCTGCAGGATCCTGGACTTCTCTGCCACTGTTGTTAACTGCAACACAACAGAGAGCACAAAGTCAGCGCCCGCCCCTCACCGCCGCATCCTTCCCCTTTTAGTAAATGTGCTCCAGTGGAGGTAAATCCAAAGTACACCAGTCAAAATTCAAATTAAACAGCAAAAGAACACCCGACACCCTCCAACTTGAGCACAGTTTTGCACCAGGGTAACCAGCGCCGATAACTCGCAGTTATGTCTGTGCCAATTTGTTTTTCTCTAATACGAACCTCTCGTTTTCCACAGAAAAACATCTTGGAAATAACCCTCGAAATTTGCTAGAGAGCAACAGTGGTTTATGAAAAATAATGTCCTGGAAGGGCATTATGTTTTCAGACCAGGCATCCTGCCAGATGATGCACAGAGGAGATGTGACTGCACATGCAGGAATATCACAAGCATCGAAACCAGCATTAAGCATATCATGTTTCCTTTATTGCTCAGCAATCCTCAGCCTGCAGACCTCTCTGCTGCAACAGAATTTGTTTACCCTGGTGTAAAAAGGAAAAGGGATTTTTACACATGAGTACTTTGTTAGAGTTTATTAGCAAAGTCAAAATAACGTAGGAGGCTAGAGGATGCAAGACAATAAATCTGGCCACGGTGAACACTGAGCATAAGGGCTATGGATCAGTATCTCAGGATCTGTAACCTGGCAGGGCTGAACTACCTGTGAGTCACAGGGAGTTCAGGGTGCTGCAGCTGTGGATGGAGAAGAGATTTGACTAGATGAAATATTAGAAAAAAGCAGAAGAAACAAGGAAACCGAGCCAAAGCCCAAGCGATGAATTCGGCTCCATTTCAATTGCTGTATCCCCACCAACCATCGGCCCAGGAGGCTGGTGGTGGTTATTTTAGGTGGGCACAGCAGGGTTCAAACCAGCCAGACCTTTTGGAATCCCTCATGTTTGTGTTTTCTACAGCTCTCAAAGCCATCAGTGAGACACAAGCTCACTGCAGCAAGTTTGCTGCTTCCCACACCACACCAGGGTGAAAAAGCCCTTTCCAGATCTGTCTGCTTTTAGGATTCTTCTGGGTAGCCTGTCCAAGGATCAGAGCAGGCCCACCTGCCCTAACCAGTATCTCCTATTGCAGATGGCAGCTCCCACAGCTGGCAGGGGGAGCAAAGGGAATGCTGATTGCAATGTCATTTCCTACTGCAGCCTCAATGCAGAATGAATTGTGCAGGGTGCAGATATTATTGGGATATGTTAATTAAAAAATGAATTGTGGAGAGCTCACGTGTCAGATGGTGGCATGAGGCAGAGCAGCAAACTCAGTCTGAGAAACAAGTCCCCACATGAGAAGCAAAGCTAGAAATCGTATCATACTACTATTCCCAGGAGAGAGAGCAAATAAAAACTAAACAAAAAAAAAATAAATCAGGGAAGCTTAAAGTTCAAGCCAAAAAAATCAATCAACCCCATAAAAACCAAAAGAAAGAAACCCAAAAGCAAGGCATCATGAGCATCAACGCAGGGGCAAGCGCTGTTCTGCAGGCAGGGCAAGTGGGGGTCCATTACCCTGGTGTCCTCTAATTCTCTGAGGAGTTTTTCAGCCTGTGCCTTCTCAAACAGCAGGCTCTGCTCGAGCTCCCGTATTCGGGCATGCTCCAACTGCGTCTGAGTCTGCTCACACAGAGGGAAAAGAGAACAGTGGAGGTGGGAGGAGGGGAAGGGAGGGAGAGACAGAGAGAGAGAGAGAGAGAGAGAGAGAAAGGGAGGAAAAGAGAAGGCTGCAACATCATCTCCAGCGTACAAGACAAGGAAAGGCAGTTCACAACAGGAGGAGAATAAAGATCCAAACAAGGAGGAAAAATCCAACCAAACAGAAAAGGGTCCCTAAGGGATTTTACATGGTACTCGTAGTGGGTATTCAGAGGAAAACTGAATTTGTGATGGGAAAACATTCTTCTGCATTAGAAACCTGCTTCGGTGTTTTCCTGCAGCAGCTGGAGCCACTTCCTAAAAAGCAAAGCTCCCACCAGTACAAGGCCCTTGCACCACACAGAGAATGCAAAGACCTTGCAATGACTCTCCACATCTCCCCTCAAGAAGAATCACAAGGTAGATTGAAAAAGAGCTGGAAGTTCCCATCCTCTTTTTGCTCTGGAGACTCTGCGACCCCTACGCTAAGTGGGAGAAAAAGAAGGTCATACTGTTGATGGAGTGTTGTAAAACCCCAAATACACTGCACTGAAGCAAATCAGGGAGACTGAGATACCAAACTGTCCTACAAAGCAGTGCTTTGGGTTTGCATAGGGCAGCCAGGAATTTCAAAAAGTGATTCTTGCACGCCAAGACACCACTTGCCTTGGCATAAGAAAACGACTATTTGGTTTTGGTTGGTTTTGGTTGGTTGGTTTTGTTGTTGTTGTTTTTTTGTGGGGTTTTTTGTTTTTGTTTGTTTGGTTGGTTTTTTGTTAGGTTGGGTTTTTTTGACAAATGGTTAAGCTAAGCCCCAGAAGTTTATGTAACCTGCCCAAATCCAGGGGCATTGACTTTGGGCTTTGCTTCAGTGCCCTTCACTTTTAAAGCAGAAGTACCACGAAAGCTGCACCTGGTGACAAACCTCAGCACTCCACAAGCACCACTAGAAAATATCATGTAAAATTTCCCCACAAATAAAAGAGGAGAGGAGACATGGGGAAATGCATGCAGACTCTGGCCTTCACATTTTTTTTTAAGCTTACAAAACCACTATTTTTCTTTAAATTAATCTACCAAATTAAAAAAAAATCAATCTACCAAAAAGCAAACAAACCTGCTCAGAACCATTTTTTACCCCCGTTTTCTGCCCTTCATTTTCCATATAATTGCTTCCCCTTCTTTCTGTTGGAACAAGTTTTAAGGATTTTCTGCCCTTCCCTACTATAAAACAGGTCTTAGTTGTGTACAACTGATGGCAACTGAAGTTTGCAAAATATCATTGCACATGTATTCATAGATGGTGAAGATCTCAACTGGCAGCTATATTCAGACTACTCCTTATTTTATGTGCTCTATTTGACCCCTGAAGGAGGGGAAAAAAGATGTGGATTCAAGAACCCAAATATCAAACCCCCAAATAATAATCATTTAAGTGCAAAAGTTGGCCTAACGCATCCAATAAGGAAAAGAAATATATTTAATTAAACAAAATTAATTCTGCTCTCTGCAAAGCTCAAAAGATCCACATTTCAAGACAGAGGCTCCAGGCTTGATTTTACCTACAGGAATAAATATTCCATGGACACCAGTGAATTAACTGGTGGCAGCACATCACACTTTGGCTACCTGAAGAAGCTGACCTAGTACAAAACTCATCTCTGGACCTCCCAAAGAGACTCCAGAATCCTGAGGTTGACATTTAAGTTCCCAGGCAAGCTATCTCAGTCATACCTGATATTCTTGCTCAGTATCTATTAATCCTACTGTTTTCCAGGTCTGGAAAAACATATTAAAATAGAGGGGGGAAAAAAATCAACGGGGAAGCAAGTTAGATCAACTGTTTTACAGTCCTTAACTTTTCGACTTGCATCAAATCCTGTATTATTTTATGCAAGTTGGTTTGCCAACACTAGCCAGGATGAGTCAGAGCCTCAAACCCAAAGTTTTCCTGCACTTTGAGGAAGCTCAGATATGAGTTTCAGACCTATTTGTAGCTTTTAGCCTTAAATTACTGTTCACAAATTACTAACTGACTTCCCAGAGGCATCCAAGACCTGCTGCAGGACCCAGGAGATGAGCGTGACAGAGTTCCTTGATGAGGAATTTATCTCCTATAAACTGTGGGTTTCCACCACAAAAAGCCTTTCCTGAAAGCTTTTCCTGCATTTGTTTTTCATCTTCCAAAAGCTCTTGAAAGCTTTTTCTGCATTTGTGTTTCATCTTCCAAAGCACCACAGCATCAGCATTGCCAGCCTGGATCAAAAATGGGTTGAATTCATAACTACATTTCAAGGCTAAATCCACAGCTGCTCTACCAGAGGTCCAAAACCTTGATCTGTATCTCCAGGCCTCCAGCAGATGGATTTCTTTGGTCAAAGAGCTTCCAAGGATGCTGCCTGCCATGCTCAACACCCAAGAGCCCTGGATTTGTTCAAAACCTACATACTATTGGGACAAACACCAGGGATTCAGCCAAGGGTTCAGCAGAAACCCTGGATCCTGGGACCACAGAGAGAGAATCTGTTCTGTTGCTGTCTGTTAAGTCAAGATAAACATTCCCCTCTGAATATCTGGAAGAGCTGCTGGTGTAAGAGGAGAGAAGACAAATGTCACCGGGTTTTGCTTTTGGTTACTTCATCTCCAGAGAGGGATGCCAAGGGCTGTGCTTGCAGCCACTGCTTGACTTTGCTATGATTTTACACAAAGGGTATCAGGAACAGGCATTTCCCAGGAAACACACTGCAGCATGAAAAGGAGCACTTACCCTCCTGATTTCCAATAAGAGGCTTGGAGGTTTTTTCCCCCCTCAAAGTTAATCATTTACTTCTGGAAATCCTAACTGCCTCCACAACAAAGCAGAAGGTGAGATTTCTCTTCAGGGGGTCACTCATTCAGTGTGAGTGTCCAAATTAGACAGGACAGGATGTAAAAACTGACCCCAGCCAAGCCCTCTGCCAATGCCTGTGCTGGCACTGATGTTGGACTCATGGAGAACACCCCAGTTCCCTGGATCACAGGAAATCAAGCTTTCCTAAGCTATTTGTTCTTTCATACAAACATGGAAGTGAGGACAGGACCATAATGGCTGGAAGCTTGGCCACATTCCCATGGCAAAACAATTCCTTCCCACCCAGGAAAATCAGGTCTATGACTGCAGGTCCCGATCTGAGGATATGTCACAGCAGATTATCATCTTGCTGGTGGTTTAAAAAAATATATTTATATATCCAAATATACCTAGTGGTTAACCCTGGTCCTACTGCCAGTTTTATACAGCCAGGCTTAAACACCTGGAGCTTACACAGGGACAATTCACTGCTCTCAAAGGGAATGATGGATGGATCAACCACCTTTTTCTAAAGCACTGGGGGAGCCTGTTAGCTCAAGGATCACTGGAAACCTGATTTTGCACCCACAGACCAGGCAGAAACTGCACTTGCTGTGCTTTAGCAAAGGTCTGCTATCAGTGCAGTGCTGATTTACACCCCGTCAAACAGCTCCTTCAGCTTCTGGATGAAGGGGAGAGGTTTGTGCCAAGAGGGTCACAGCCACAGCAATACTGCCTAGTTTTCCCATTTCCCTGGGCTTCTATTGCTATGACTGACAGCAAATAACAGCCACAGGGCCCTTGACATTCCTGGCTGTTACTAACCTGGCACTCTGGCTAAAGAGAAGGGAAACCCTCTTGGATTTACATGTGGAGAGCAGAGCCTTGCTTTCACAGAGAGGTCTTCTTCTCCTTTTTCCACCCTGGAAAAGCCTCCCACCCAAGGACAAGCTCCCAACATCACTTCCAGCTTGCACAATGCTCACTGCAACAGCCCCTCCCAGTGACAGGGTGCCAGCCCTGGTGTCCAATCCCACGCTTGAGGGCAGGGGACTCCACACAAGGATTCCTCAAGACACACAGCATTTCATCTGGAATTAAACAGCATCCAACCTGGAGATCAGGTGTGCCCCACCAGCTGCTAAGAGCAGGACACTGCAGGGATAGACACTGAGCAGTCAGTTTGTTTCTAGGATGGAAAAACATGTTGCAACGCATTCAGATAAGGATTTTAACGTGACTTGGCAACTCAGGGTGACAGATTAATTCCAGGCAGCTCCCAGTGTGAGTAGTCATTGGGCAACACACCAAAGAACGATCCTCACAGTTTACACCCTGGTGTTCACAGCAGGTCCAAAGCTATCCTTAAAGATAAAGTATTGTTTAGAGTGGAGCAAAAGGTGGCAGAGGTTCCTCAAGGGAGACCCCACATGCAATTACAGGTTCTGACCCCATAATTTGGTAACATCATTAGGAATTACCTCCAGATCCCCTTTTGTAATGGATTCTTCCTCCACACGGAACTGCAAGTCCTCCACTTTCCTGGGGAGAGGAAGAGACACAAAGAGCAATCAGGAACACCCAGACCAGCACCCTCTGTCTAAGCAGCCACACACACTATGACCCTTAGTCAAGCTTTATGGATTAGTGGGACACAGCATCAATGGAGAGATCACTACAAACAAATGGAAAAGCTGCCCAAAAGCTACTGGTAAGATTTGTGTTCTAGGGGAAAAAAAACAAACCCAGTGTCAAAAATCACGTCATGATCTGCAGAACCAAATCTGAGAGGAGAGGGAGACAGACCACCCTTGGATATACAAACAGCTCAGCAGAAACTGAGCAGCAAGATCCATGGAGCAGGACAAACTTTCCACCCAGCAAACATGGCCTTCTTGCAAGGTACATCCTCCCAGACACACTCAACTACTGTTCTCTGACACTGGGACCCTGGAAACATGCAAACCACAACCAAGTTTCACTGGTTTATTTAAACCTGGTTATCCTGCAGTTGAGCACTGGGCAATTCCTGTGCCAAATGCACGGGGTCCATACAAAGTATTCCAAGGGAATTGGAACCTCTGACTCCTTGGCAGAGGGTGGGCAACGCTTAATGTTTCCACAATGTGGAAACTGTGAGTTCCCCTGGCAGAAAAGCCTTCCCCACAGATTGTACAGGCCAGTCATGGATAAATGCACATAAAACCACAACCACAGACATGTCGAGGACTCCTCTCTTTTGGAAGAGAGAATCCAGTAACAATACAAAATAATTCAATTTTCTGCTAAACTCAGCCCTCTTTGTTCTCCTTACTGATTAAAAAAAAAAAAAAGGCAATTATGAGGATGTTGAGTTGGTAGCCAGATGTAAGGACTCTGATTCTGTTACAGATAAAAATAGCTGGGAGTGTACATATCTAACTTGATAAACAAGCTTCCTTGTCTAAACCTCCTAATTAGAGGAGGCATCTGTTGATATTTAGGGAAAAACTCAGCTGTCTTGGGTTAAAGGGCCTCCTGGAGCTGGGAAAGCAAGCTGCCTACCAGAAGAACAGGGAGATTTATGCACAAAAGAACAATTCATCCTCAGGAGGGGCATCACTCAATTGAAATCAACACTGTTTTCAGTTATTTAATACCCAGAAATGTCTTTCTATTCCCACTGAAGAGTTTAATTATATATATGGAGAAGCTGGACTCCATATATACAAGGACAAGTAGATCTTCACTCTTATCCAGAGAGGAAATGTATGCATCATCATATACACATGGATGGAGCCTCTGGGATGTGGGAAGAGGGTGAATCACACCACAGGAAGGCTGTACCTCCAGTTTGGCTTCCCTTCCTCGTAAGGAATGTCCTCAAGATCAGCACATCACAGACAAAGGGGGAAGAAGGGGCCTTTAGCAAAGCCAGGTTGTACAGAAGGGTCTGTGATGGCTCAGCCTGCACAGGTCTGTTTATGATCTCAAACTTATTTTACACTGTATCCTCAGCCAAAACCACCTGAAACCTTTGTCACTTTGCCCATACACGACTCCACCTCCCTCACCACTCCAGCTTCACCTCTTCTCCTCTTCCAGCTGGTTCAGCAGCTCAATCTTCTCCTTCTGCATCCCATCCACCAAGGCTCGTGCTCGCTGGAGGTTTCCCTCTGCCTCTGTGACATACTGCAGCAAAAAAAGAGCCCAAGCACAAAAGTTACCAATGTTTGAAGTACAGGGTTGTTTAAAAGAAAAGGATCAGAACAAGGATTCAGAAAGTTTTAATGATCTGTTTCAGAGGATCCTGCTGGTAAGAGGGTAGATTTTCTGAAGAGCCCAGGATGTGGGTATCAGGAAGACAAAAACTGCTCAGTCTCCAGCAGCTGTAAGTTTGGCCCATGCTTCAGTGCCCCTCTGACTTAAGCCCTTTGGAGAATCCAGTTCTGATTAGAGTTAAGAACTTGAAGCCTGAACAGTTTGAAAATCTAGTCAGAAATTACCTGGTCATGAAATGAGAAACATTTCAGACCGCTGTTAATTCATTTGTTACTGATAATTACTGGAAAACACTATGCATAAGAAATCCATCAGCTTGAGGTTGACTTCCAAACTTCTGCATTTTGGACAGGCAAGTGTGACCCACTACACATATACAGTGCCATCCCTGCTCCTAGATAGCTGACTGGGCTTTATAAGCATAAGGAAGTCATTTAGAACACCAACAGTCACTGAAGAGCCACACTGACAAATAGCACAAGCAACTCCTCTCTTTAAGCCTTCAAAGTGCATAAAATACCCTTTGTACAAATGCTCATGCAACCTAATATGATCAGCTTGTTTTCCTTCCAGATCTCCTGACTTTATTGATGTAATAAAAACATTCTCTCTGGCAGGAAAGCTGTGGCATATGAACTGAGCTGCTGTTCTCAGCACCACAAAATCACTGCAATGCAGTCACAGCCACGGCCAGACTGGGTAGCTGAGGGGAAAAAATTTACTCTCCACTTGCATTTCAGCACTGAAATTTATTGATCCACCAGACACAAACTATTCTACTGCCTTTTATCTGGCATGGCCCTTTTCTTGCTCCTGGCTCAGGGCAGAGAGAGCACACGTGACACTGGGAGAGTGGAGAAAGAGCCTCAGCTTAACTCACCACATAAAAGGTAGAAATTCAGAGCCCAAGTTTCACGTACAGGGTAACATTATGAACTGAAACTTTCAATGGATATCAAATACTCAAACACAGATATTTGAGAGCTAGTGGTAAAGCCACACCACCTCCTACCTGCTCGTGCTGGGCCTTCATGATGGCAATCTCCTTCTCCACCTCACAGATGTGGCTGGTGGCTTTGGCCACCTCCGCCCGCTCCAGGTCACGCTCTGCCAGCAGCTGTTCAATGTGCTGCTGCTTCTCCTTCAGCGCCTCCTGCAGGGCTGTGGTGCCAGAGATTTTTCGGGCATATCGAGAAGAGGTCTCTGTCAGCTGGAAGAAGAGTTAAAAAGAGACAGGGTAAAGCCATGTCCTCCCCAGCCCAGAATAGCTGAAGTCCCCTGTTAAATCTGCTCACCTAATGATCGTTTATTCAGCTGTAGAGAGCTGCAGCTACAGCTCTGGACCACACAGGTGAGATTAAGTCTGTGAAGCACCTGGACAATGCTCACAAAAGCTCAGCAGTTCCTCTGCACTGCAATGAAAGGACCATTTCCAAAAGTACAGGACGTCGGATGTGAATTGGGTCAGGAAAGATTACCGTGCATTGTATCATCTGCCTTCTTAAATACATTTTACTGATGACCTGCCCTGGTGAAGTCCCAAAAAGTTGGGCAGACTAATCTCAGCTGGAAACCAGATCCTCTCCCCGGAGTGACACTGCACCCTCATCCCCAGCCAAGCGGACTGCAGGTGCTCTGCAGCACACACTATGACAGAGCCAGAGCTTTTAATAATATTGCTGCCTGCTCTGCTGTCCCCCTGCTTGAGCACCTGCCAAAGCCCAGGGCATGTGATCCAGGACAGTGTCACCCTCCAGCCACTGCAGGAGCTTTGCACAGCTGGTCAGTGCAGAGCACACTGCTCACAACCCTGTGGGACCCAGTGGCCTTTTTCTGCAGGGATCCCCTATAAACCTGCTCTTGGCAGCAGAGCCCAGACTGACCACATTGCAAATCACACTTCAGGCTCTTCAACAGTCACAGTCGCTCCGTGTCTGTTACAACTTTTGTGTCCACGGAGGGAGATTGTTTGTAAGGTGGGTACCAACATCCCACACTCCACTCCCCTCACCCCGCTGAAGGAAGAGCTGCTGAAAGAAAACCCTGACTGCTTTGTGGAGCCTGGTCACAGAGGTGGATCGAGGCTGCACAGCCCATGGAAGGAGCCACTCACCAGCCCACTGCGGCTGGGCCTGCCCCCGACCGACGAGGCCACGGAGCTGACGGAGCTGATGGAGGAGCTGCTGGGGCTGTGGGTCAGGGCTGACACTCCCATGGCCATCCTCTTGCTCTTCTTCGCCTTGGCAGGGCTGGTTGATGGGAACCCAATCCGGATCACCTTGTGGATGGGAGCAAAGAGGCCAAACTTGGGAGGGCACTGAAAATACCTGGAATACAGCAGGTGCACCAAGTCAGAAGTGGCAGAGCACCCACCTCACCCAAGCCTTGCAGAATGGCATTGCCAAGCAGTACAAAACCCTCAGCTCGTCTCTGGGTGCTTTGCTGTGACGTTGTTTCCTGTGTGCAAGTGGTTGGATTATTCCCCTTTCCTGTACTTGTAGTACTGGCAATCTCCTTGTTTTCATTTGTGGTGCTTTAGCAGGCAATCCTGAGATAATTGCCATGCACGAGTTGCTGTGCACTTTGATCAGATGCCAGGAAAGACCCATCTGGTAGCCTGGAGAGCACAAACATCCCAGAACATAAGCACAGCCAGAGCACTGCTTCCTTACAACCCAACCTTCCCAACAAACCGACCCTCCCCAAAACCTGCATGTTCTCTCTACCCTGCTTTGAAGAACGTCAGGTAGTAAAGTGTGTCTGAAAGGAGGGGTCAGAGGCTGGACCAGGCTCTGCTCAGGGGGCCCAGCAATGGCACAAGAGGAACGGGCAGAACTGATGCCCAGGAAGCTCCAGCTGGACATGAGGAAGAACTTCTTCCCTGGGCAGTGACCCAGCTCTGAACAGGCTGCCCAGGGAGGGGCTGGAGTCTCCTCTCTGGGGATATTCCAGAGCCCTCTGGACACAATCCTGTGCCATGTGCTCTGGGATGGCCCTGCTGGAGCAGGGAGACCCTGCTCAGATAACCCACTGTGGTCCCCTCCAACCCGAACCATTCTGGCATTCTGTGTTGAATTAAAAAGTCCGAATCACACAGCACTGAATAAATGTCATACAAGGTAAAAAACTTCCCTACCAAAACAGAAGGGGAAAATGGCAGCTCCTAACTTTGAAGCTAAAAATACCATTACAGCAAACTCCAGTGTGTGCCACCTCCCCTGGGTGGCAGAGAAAGAGAAACTGGTTCCCATACAAACATACTTAGAAAGATGCAAGCATAGAGGAGGGAAATCAGGAAGAATCGGATAACTCTTCCACAACTGCAGTGAGCCCAATGTTTGTGTCTCTCCATAACCCTCTTCCAGAATAAAAATGAGCCAAAATGGAGTGTCAAACCCTGGAAATCCCTTCAGGGCTTGGGCTGGCTGGAAAGAGCCAGAGTTCATCTGTTGCTGGCCACCTGCACTGCAGCAAGGAAAACCAGATCATCTCCAGCATTGCATCCCCTTGTTTCAGGGGAGCAGCCAACACAGAAAGCTGTCTCCTGCAAGAGCTCTTTCTCACAGGCTTCACAGCTAGGACTAAACACTGGGTCATAAAACAGCTTGTCCCATGTTAACATAAAAAACAGGTTCTAATGACTAAATGACACAAATCCAGCTTTACTAGCACAAGTCCTCCCTCTCCAGATGTGAGCAGCTGTTTCTCCAATTCCCTTTTATTTTTAAGTGCTGGCAGCCATACAGCTGTGTCACAGGCAGACCCCTGTGTGCTTGGGAGGCCAGGGAACAGCCTGGTTTCCAGCCAGATGAAAATAAAATTCATTTTCAAACATCTGTTCAAACCCTTTTTTTTTTTCCCCTATACCAAACTTTAAACAACCCTTCTACAACCCCAAATCTCTCAGCCTCCTCAGCTTGCTGCCAACACAGACCCTTGGGTTTGGAAAACCAGCCATACCACAGGCTGACCTCTTACAAAGCAGCCAAGCCCTGCTCAGCATCATATTCCCAAACTCCAGTAAGCACAGGCAGGCAACAGCCCCTTCCACAGGTCTGTCTGGTGTAAGCACACACTGGTGCTACACAACAATGTCAAAGGCTAACGCCCTCAAAAGCCCCTTGACAGCTCTTTGCAAGCCCAAACTTCCTTCACTAAGTCTGCTCACTTTCTTTCAGTCCAGATTGGAACTGACTGCAATCAACTCTTACAGTTCAGAAGCAGGAATTGGGTCCAGACCACTTGGCAGGGAGGAAAAAAAAATCTACTTGAAAACTAAGTGCTGAGGAACTCCAGCTTCGCATCACAGAGAGGAAAGAGGGAAGAAAAGTGGTGTTGTGATGGCAGTGCAAAACTGCAGGTGCTAAACAGCACGGGAAGTTTTGAAGTAGATGAAAAAAATCTTCAGTGTCCAAGGCTGAAATGTCACAGACTATGCAAAAACAAAGGCCTGGGCAGTTTAGTGGGCAAAGATGCCCAGGAGAACAGAGGCAGAGCAGGAATAACAGCAAAATAAGCAGGCAAAGGATAATATACCAAAGATGAGCACATGGAACTTGCTTGGCTTGTGGATAAGAAACCAATCAAACCCCGCCAGCACCTCTGTAGTCTCCTGTGCAGACAGGAGAGCAGAAGCAGCAAACCTCAGTGCCAATCAGCACCCATGTGATGTACAGAGGGGCTCCCCAAGGTGATGGCCTGTCCTCTGGGGCACTGCTGCTGATCCACAGCCTGCAGGCAGCCTCCAGCTCCCTTCAGCCTTGCCTTGGTGCACATCCAGACCTGGACCTGCAGGGAAATCAAGTGACCTGCCACAAATTTCAGCCAATTCACCACCAACTCAACTGGATTTGCCCATGGCAGCAAAGATGGTGACAATGTCCTTTGCTCCACATTGCTGCTCCTGCTTCCACCTCTCTCCAGTGTCTCGAGTCAGCTCTTTGAGAGCTCCACTCTCCTCTTGCAGCTGCTGCTGCAGCAGCCAGGCCAGGGTTGCTCACTAGATGGCAACCACCTCCAAAGCACTGACTCCAGGGTCCTGGACAGCCTCTGCCCACGCTGCTTCTGGCAGGACAAGCTCAGGGCAGCGTCAGGATTTCCACGTGGCCACAGCAAACATGGGGAAGACTGAGTGAGGAGCACCTGCAGGCACCAAGGGAGTTGGTTTTAACCATGCTGGCTTCTCCAAAGCACTGCTGTAAGAAAATCAGAGGGTTGGAAGAAGGACAAACAGGGACAATGCTGCAAACCTGCTCTTAATACCGTGAGGGAAAGGAGAAGCCTTTGCAGACAGGGCACATACCAAAACAACCTGAGCTAAGATGCTGCAGTTTCAGAAGACAAATTACTTCCAAAAGTTGAATTTTCAAACCACAGCAAACAAGGGTGTGAGGATGAGAGGGAGGGAGAGCACCCCTGCACTACGATCTGCCTTCCACACCTTCCACATGCACAGTGACAATAAATCATTTCTGAGCACCCTGAAGATTAAACTTAGAGATAATTTGAAGCATCTGATAAAGAAAGCGTGGACTTGGATTCACTCCATGATTTATTCTCTACCATTCTGGTTCTTCCCTCCTGAGAACAGGCTGGAACTCTGCCATCTGCTGCCAATCATTTACTGCTTTCTTGTCCTGACATTGAACAAGGCAGCATTTCTCTTAATTAAAATGAAGGCACATGGCTGCTGGACAAGACACAAGAAACCTTTATTAGAGAACCTGAGATGTAACAAGGCAGGAACTCCCAGCTCCCCAGTTTCAAAGTTAAATCTCTCCTCTGTAGCCAGATTGCCTTAAGAAGCTCCAAGAAAACCAACAGTATTTCCCACTGGAGGAACTTGTGAAAGACAAGGAATCAGTTCCACCTGTATTTGAAGAAGGGTCAAAGTGCTGCTGCATAGCTCATAATTGAACATCCTCAAGCTCCAGATCTGAGGCTGGGGTCATTCCCTTAACTAAATTCAACAGGAACAGAAACAGCTTCCCAATAAGACTGCAAGATGTCCCTAACTAGTTTTATAGGTACTAAAAAGGGCTTTTTGGGAAAAAAAGATAGTGGAGGTGCCTGTGGAGTCAGAGGTGGTAAGATCAATCAGCAGACAACTGTCACATTGTAGAATTAGTACAAGGACAGAAAACAACTACCAATTGTTCTTTCAGATCTCTGGAATTTGTGCCCTGAAAGAACAGAATAAAACAATATTAAGCTGAGGAGAAAAAAAGAGTCAAGTCTGTGTCTTCTATAGTTCTGACAGGGTGAATTATAAATATAGCACAAGAAAAAAGTTTATGGGAGGACACGTGTGGGAGAAAGCAGAGCTAATATAATCACAGAATCAATTCCTAGCAAAAATCTAAATCCCACTGTAAGTTATCTTCTCTCCCTACTCTCTCCTGTTTCCTGAAGCTACTCAGGTTCCTTCTTCGCAGATGTTATCTGATTATGCTTTAAAATGCCCCGGTAATGAAGTTTGTATTGATCTCCCTGCAAGGCCACCCCAAAGCCTAAAAGGCTCGAAACTGGACTCCCAGCCCACAATGCCCAGGCAAACCCAGCCCTAGCTCTCCTCCCAGGTCCAGTGGCACTTGTTCCCAGCCACCCCAGGAGGTATGCAGGACCCTCCACGGCCCAGGCTGGGGCTCAGAGCACACAGTACCTTGTACCAGCAACGGCCCCGTCGTTCTTGCCCAGGGGCTCATCCAGCTCCACACCACACCACTCCCCCTTGGCAAAATCCGTCTCTCCCACGTAGCGAACGACGCCCGTCTTTGTCCCACCAACCTGTGGGAGATAAGGGGGTTGAGGATTAGAGATGGCAGCACTGACACGAGGGGACTCAAGTTGGGACAAGTATGGAGAAAGGAGGGCAGGACATCAGCGTTCTCTGTTTCAGATCTAATGAAAGCAGCTGATAGTTCTCAATACCAAGTTCTCCCAGCACTAAACTTGTCTCTCCAATAACTACAAGCAAATGGATGAGCTCCCACTTCTGGGGCTGCCTGCCTGGAAGATGTCAGAGTAAATAGAATGAAAACATATTTCAAGGCGTCAACTAATTGCAGTAAGTTACTTGTGAGGCCAGGAAGGAGTTTAAGCCCTGCAGGCACAGCTCGTACCTGCCTTGTGCGAAGAACCACGATCTGCACTGACAGCTTTTCAGCCCTGTGCTCTTCCAGGTGCCAGTTCTGGGCACTGCCGGGACAGGACACCAAAGGGACAGCTGAGCCAGGAAGGCACTCATCGCTCCTTTAGCTTGCTCAGGATGTAGGGAACTGCTCAAAATAGAGGTGTTTTGCACAGAAAAAGCCTCCACTTCTACCTGCACTTCCTACAGCAATTCCCAGCAAGATGCATCGGAGAGGGGCTCAGCTCCCTCCAGCACAGGTTTTTTCCCATTCATGGAGAAATAAGAATAAATCACACCTTTTCCTCCCATATGTATAATTAAAGTTTCCAGCTGAGTAGATCTGAGAAGGCCATTAAGTCAGGAACCTTTGGAGCTGTGTTTTGATCACTGCTCTGACAGCACATGGCACTGAGCAGCAGCTGCCTCTGCACTAAACACTCCTACTTAGACATTTGGAATGAGGAAAAAAAAGATGGAAGGAGTAGGAGGGTGGTTCTAAAGGTTCATACTTCTAGTAAATCAGCATATGATCTAAACTGTTTTTAGCCTATCTCTGCTAGAGCCTAGGTTCAAGGGAGAAAGCTTAAAAATATGTTTAAAATTCAATTTGCCACTTCATCCTGAATGACTTGCAGTTAGTAATTTTCTTAATATCAAATTTAACATAAACAGGTATCAAAAGAGTAATACTCTCCTACAGAAAACAGTGATAGTAGAATACAGAAGTCTCCAGATTCGTTTATCCCAGGGTAGGGTTGTTAGATTTATCAACTGTGAATCCCTAAAAATTGCTTATGCAAAGGAAAAAGAGTTTTCCCAGACTAAAAATAACTGCACCTTAAAGGACTAACCAGCACAGCTCTGAAGTCTGGGTCCTACCTCAAGTCCTGAGAGGCTGCAGCGTGCAGCTTGAGTTAGTCTTCTGGAATTTCTCTCACTAGGGACTCAGAATGCTGCTGCTTATGGAACAAAGAAACCCTTGGTGATGTTGTTCTCTTTGCTACATGATAGAGGAAGACATTTGCCAGCAGGAAAAGGATCACAAGAAAGCTTTCTGGTCCTACACTGTGCCCAGGAGGAAAAAGTTGATTCAATGACAGCATTAGGCACTTGGCAAGTTACTAATCTGAACAGTGGAATTCTTTACCTATCACTCACAGTCAATTGCCAGTCCCCTTTTTGATTGCCTTGAGTTTATACAGATTTAGCCCCTTAATATTAATGCAATGATTTAATGCCATTCTAATACATTTCTTTAGCTGCAAGTTGAACTCAATTAAAGGTGTCATTAATCTTAATGTCATTTATAAGAACCTACCGTTGCTGGCGTGCCCCCTCAATTTTATTTTCATTGAGTCTTGATTCCACATGTTGAGTCACATTTCCTTTACCAAGCCAGATGATCCCCACAGTCTCATGTAAACCTTAAAAACCTTATGAGTCCCTCTATCAGTGTGACTGGGGCACCTACTGGGGGGGGGGAAATGTCACACTCCCCTGTCCACACAAAGGACCACTCAGTTATGTCCTCATCAATACTATTTGAGGAAGCTATTTCCAAACAGGAGAGTAAAAACCCAGCCCTACTGACCTGATAAACACGTTATCTAATTATGCCAACACCAAAACTGTGCAGTAAGAGGGCAGGTCACACTCCCATCTGAAAGCCCCACATCAGTGGAGGCTTTAAGTGCAGATCAGGTCCAACACTCCCCCAAACAGCCACGTGATTCCCTGCTTCTAGAGCAATGCCTTCTATTTTCTCTGTCAAGCATTAATTATTCTGCCATCCTCTCTATAAAACACACCCCTGCCATACAGCAACACGTTCCGCCCCAAGCCGGGACGGACACGTCTGCTCTGTGACAGCCTGGGCTCCCCACAGAGCCAATATCAGGCTGTCACACTCACATGCCAGCACTGAATCCTCTTGTTGAGCTTCCCATCTTTTGGCAGGCAGGCAGGCAGAAACTCTGAGGGATGGAGAGCCTAGAGAATTCATCCGACTCAGACGCGCAGATTTATCCAGCCCCGATAATCTGCTAATGCCCCTAAAATAAATGATGCTTTTTGGAAGGAGCCAGCTGGTAGGTTGTGTGTGCAACAGACTCATCAGAACAGAATGTTTGCCTCTATCAGACCCTTCAATAAATCAGAGGTATCACCCTGGCAGAGGATACAAGGCAGCCAGAGAAGGGCAGGGAGGTTAGCAATGGCAGGGCATAACTCATGGGAACTCACAGCCATCCCTCCTGCCCATGCCTGGCTTGGATACCACCATCCACAACCCAGGTGTGAACAGTAGCCATCCATGCTTGGCATGGCATTAACACAACAGCCATCATCACGCTGCAGACCAGAGGATTTCATCCCAGAACATCCCAGTTTCTCTGTGGAGAACTTGTCTTCACCTCTCAACCCGGCACATTCATCAGTCACAGCCACATCTTCAACGTGCCAAGTGTCCAGAGCGAAGCAAGGACAAACTGGAGAGGGCAACCCATCCCTTTGCTAAAGCCCAACACAGCACAGAATTAACAAGGCTGCCACCCATCTCAGTTCAGACACCTCATGGCTTTTAGAGTTGACAGGTTTTGCTCAAAAAGGAACAAAACTCCCGAAGCTTTTCTGAGACGCCTGTAATAGTTACCTTGCCAAAACCATTGCTGAGATTATTCATGCCCAAGAGAATGGGATTTTACCAAATGTAAAGTGTTAACAGGTTGTTTGTTCTTTTTTTGGGGGGACACACAAAACTCAAATAACTAACAATAACAAAAATAAACAAAAAAGCAGCTAAAAATAGCTCCTTCTTGAAGCTCCAACAAATGGAAACAACATTGACACAGTAAAATCAGATTTACTTTGGGGGGGGGGGGAATATTTTGACCAACATCAACATTTCAAGTTCCTCCACTTCAGGTAAAAACACTTCTGATTAACTTGACACAAGCTTGTGGTGGCCCATCCTCTCCAACTGTTTTCAAGCAGCCTTAGAGCCAAACACCTCTGAGTTCTTGGAATGCTCAAATCAAAGACCATCTTCCTGATTTGTCCTTTCCTCAAAGAAACAACCAGTAGTCTCAAAGACAGTTCTGGGCTTGACCTTCAGAAGAAAATGAAGTCAGGAGTATTTAGCAGGTCTGAATCTTAACTGGTGAGTCAGAACAGCAACGTGCACTCATGGAAGGACATCCTGCCAATTGCAGTATCACTAACATCACGTTTAACACTACGCTCTTCTCATCAAAATGACAAAATTGGATGCAGACCAGTATCCCAGGGCTGAAAAGACAATGATGTTAATCCTTCCAGTCACTGTCTTCATCGGAGCTGCAAATACATAATTTGAACTATTTACCAAATTAGCAGCAGGCCATATCTCAATCAGGCCCCTCCAGCCTGTGTTTGTCCTTTCCTCCTCACGGTCTCCCTGATCACCCCACAGCAGCTTCTTGCTCCCAGCAAGAACCCCTTGGGAGCTGCCCTCACCCCAAGGCTCTGCTTCAATACCCTCCAGTACTGGCCAGTGAGAAAAGAAACACAAAATTCTCTGTATCATTCAGGCCAACAGGGACCGTCCCCCACCACGCCAGGCGTGTTCAGGGGTCAGCAATGGCTGAGGTGCCTCCTTGAGCACATCCCCACAGAGATGATGTTTGCTCCCTGGTTAAAATTCTAATTTACCCCTTGAAGTTATTCTCAAAGCATTTCCACGGCTGACCAGAGGGTGGAGGTGGGAACAGAGTGCCTGTCACATGGACATGCCTTCCCTGCAGGGCTCCTGCCATAGCTGTGAAACTCTCCCACTGCTCACCTGAAGAGAAAGGAAGGGGATGAGGGGAAAAGGCAGACACAGGACACTTGCTTTATACCCTCAGGACCTTCAACTACTTCTAGTGTGGAGCACATCAGCTGATTTCACCCTGTCATTGGATTACCAACAAGAACTTGGAAATCCCCTTTACTGGACAAGTGCTGCCTGCTCCAGTTTGAGCTGCACCTGCAGACTGTAAACTGGAGCAGCCATCCTTTCCCTTGAGGGTAAATGGTGGGTTTTCCTCCACTCCTCCCCTACACTCATCCACTCAGACAAGGAGCCTATTTCTAGCCCAACCTGAGAGAGGTAGAAGTTGTGTTTTCCCACCACACATAATTTAGCTCTTCCTAAAGCACTGATGGCTGAAAATTACTGCACAACTCTTGATTTACAGAGGGTGATTTCGGCAGCAGCACAGGGGGTGTGGGTCCAGCCATTACAGATCACCTGAAATAAAGGAGGTAAATGCACACACCTACGGGAAATGTGGCCATCACTTACTGGGGTCAGTGTTCAGCAGCTGCTGGGAGGGTGGAGATGCAGCTTGTGGTCAGGTTTACCTATAAATACAACCTACTTCAGGTGCCATCCAACCATCAGCAGTTTGATCTGATCACATAAACACCATGGCATCTGTAAATACCACAACTGGCTTTTAGGGTGAGGGGAGAGACAGACAGCCAGGAATTACAGGCCAGCCCTCCGTGTGTGAAGCTACAGGAATTTTTATAGTTTCTTTTAATCCAACCACTTATCTTTGTGCCTTCCCATCCCCACAGCACAAGTCAGCATTGCACAGCGATGAGTCTGACAGCACTGCTGATGCAAGACATTTCTGTGCATTTATCTGTCAGGCACCAGCGTGAAAATAATGTCCTAGGGAGGTGGTGTAAGAGGAAAGCCTGGAATTACAGCATCCCCTCCCGGGGCTGTCTTGGATACAAAGTCTGCCCACTTTAATAACACAGTTTGCTCCACCACAGGCCACTTACAACTCTTATTTAGTGACAGACGCTGCACGCAGCAGACCAGGGCCAGGCAATGCCTCAGCCCAAATAAATGGTTAGCAGGGTGTGTGCACAAAGAGCCTCAAAGGGTTCAAGTGGCCACAGGGCAGGGCAGTTGCTTTGGGATATTTATTTCCCTCTTTGTTTCACTGCAGTCCCAGGAAATCACAGAAACACAGGATGGTTTGAGTTGGAAGGGATCTTAAAGCTCATCTCGTTCCACCCACTGCCACGGGCAGGGACACCTTCCACTAGCCCAGGCTGCTCCAAGCCCTGTCCAACTTGGCCTTGGACACTCCCAGGGATCCAGGGGCAGCCACAGCTTCTCTGGGCAACCTGTGCCAGGGCCTCACCACCCTC
>JAYRBT010000051.1:7801919-7838901 GCA_036023395.1 Myiotriccus ornatus | reverse complement strand
CAGGTTTGCAGAGTATGAAATCTGTGGTAGTTTGCCTTCTAGGACTGGTGCTCCTAAAATCTGAAGTTCTCACCTGAGCACTCCCCCCACTCCCTGCAGCAGGTAAAGGAGAAAATGGGAGCAAACAAACTGATCAAAGAAGACAGATCCCCAGGGTCAATTTTCCCCATGTGTGGCTGCTTTAACACACCAACATGAACCAGCAGCTTTGCTCCCACCAGGGATAGGGAGAGAAGAGAGGCAGACTGATGAAGTGAGCAAGCAGACAGACCCTCGAGGACGTGTCATCCCCTGCTGTGATACAGAATACAATGCTCATTTTGGGGAAAATTCGAGAAAATAAAACTCACACCTCTACAAACCTACATGTTCACACTAGGTTTACTAACCATCAGCCAGTGGGCAAAAGCAGAACCAATCTTCCCTTTCCTTCCTCTGAAAATAACCAACTTTAAATTGTTTATACTTTATCTAACTAAAATTGAAATTATTGGACAACCCAGTAGTTGTCCCAAAAGGACATTTGAGACTGGCTCTGACAGTCCCTGCACACACTCCTGATTTATACTGGCTGTGGAGCCAGTTCTACCAAACCCCTGTCATTAAACAGATTTCCAGTCTGTCTACACTGTCCCAATACCACTGCTGGTATTGAAACCAGGTGCCCCAAAAAGGAAACACTATGTAGATAACTATGTAAGATAACTATGTAAAGACTATGTAGATAACTTTAAATGGGAGCCAGATTACCCAGGATGTGCAAAGACTCACCCTCTGCAACCTGTCATCGCTGTTGGCCAGTCACCCTCAGCTTTTAGATCCAGGGATATTACTGGGGACACAATCACAGCAGATCTGTGCTCAAATGCTTGGCTCTTCCAGTATTTGATGTCACAATACGTATCTACACACTAACAAAACTAAACTCCTCTTCCAGAGCTGCAGCACAGAACTCAGTCTTCCTGGCTTTGACATCTTTCTTTTCCATCTCCACAGAAAGCACTACTCCTTTGCTAGGAGACAACTGGTGACAGGTCTGGTGTCAAGCTTCCAGTAAGCCATTCCTAGTGCAAGTGCGACATTTCAGCTTAAAGTCATCAGGTACTCTATCTGAGATAATGAAAATAACAGAAACCAGATGTGAGAACCCATCCAGTGATCTCTCCCAAAGTCCTGCCCGATTATGAAAGTGATTGCAAGTTCCTTTCTGTACAGGAAAGGAGTTAATGTCACATCTGACATATAAAAACTGAACCACCAAAAGAGAGGTTCTTGCAAATCCTTGCTGAGTATGTACAGCAACGAGACACTGCTGCAAATCCCTCAAAAGCCCCAATAATACAGACCATTATGGAGTATCACTGGATTAGGACATAACAATCAATGATTCTTCTATTTTCCCCTCATGTTTCAGTTGCTCTCTCTGACCTCATTTCCCTGCTCAGGACTTCAATACAAGAGGTGCTCTGGAACATATTCTCTTGCACCAATGTGAAAGAAGGACAAATCCAGAAGACACAGCACCCCAAATAAAAGTGAATGCAGAAGTTTGATGCCTGCTTGGCCCAGGCATCTCCCAAGGGTTGGACTGGATGATCTCAGAATTAACTGGGTTGGAAGAGACCTCCATGATTCTAAGACCACGCTCCATCCCACACCTCACCACCAACCGTGTCCTCCTTTTGTCTGGTGCTGAACCTGACCAGGAACGCTCAGGGAGGGGACAAATCCTTGTCAAAGGGGGACCCCACGATCAACTCACCAGCACTCGATCTCCAAGCCGTAGGTCCTTCTCCCCCTTTTTCACAGACCCGCTGTCCGAGAGGTTGGACCCGGACTCGTTGCCCGTCTTCATGGCGCTGTTCAGGACGCTCTCCCGCAGCGGGATGACGCGAGTGGAGAGAGGTGGCGTGGCCGTCCCCGAGTGCAGCGACAAGTTCTGAGCCGTCAGGGAGTCCACGGAGGGGGCGTCGCTGCCCGAGCCCTCGGCCACCGGCTGCCGCGTCAGCTTGGACGGCCGCGTAAAAATGCCCTGCAGCGGCTGGCACTCGAAGTACCGCACTCCCCCGACAGAGCCGTCATTCTTACCCACCGGGTCATCCAGAACAACCCCTGCCCACTGGCCCGGAGCAAACTGTGTCTCCCCAAGATACTGGATCACTCCTGGCTTCACTCCGTTCACCCAGACGCGTTCGCCCACCACAAAGTCTCCCAGGAAATCATCGCCCACCTCGGCGACCTTTGAGCCCGACTTCTCGGTGCTGGCGGTGGAGGCGGGACCCTGCTTGTGCAAAGGTGAGCCTGTGAATCAAGGGAAGAGAGGTTTTGGTATGAGGAGGGATCCTAGGAGGCAGCCAAAACTCCAGGAAATGTCATTTACAAAAAAGGAGACATCTGGGACAACAACTGAGGTTGCAGGTTTACCCCTGGTGAAGGTTAAGCCTGGGCGACCCCGTTACTTACACATCTTCCTTGGCAGGAAAGCAAATCTGCACAGAAACCTCCATCTGCCGCCCAGTTTCTGCAGGTCTCACACAGAACACAGAGAAACAACCCCATGTCTTCACCCCCCTTTACAGTGCCCACCTATCCCAGCCCCAGAGGGAATTTTGTGTGGCAGCAATTAGGGCAAATAAGCTCAAAGGCACAGGAGTGGTGGTAAGTGCTTATGGATCAAAGGGAGCCCCAGGAACTGCTGCTTTGTAAAATAATGCCATCCTTTTATCCAGAAAAATTAAAAAAAATATATATAAAACATAAAAACTAGTGAGGCACTGATGTTTTAGTACCTGGCACTATGAGAACTCCCTGTGTGTGGATCCAGGAAGCACTGAGAGTCCCACTGAGGGCACTAAAGGCTCCTGTGGGACTGCAGAGCTGCCCTTCACAAATCCCTTGCTTTCCCCAGCTGCTGCTGTGCCCTTTGCTGGAGCAAAACCAGCAGTGAGCAGAAACCTGGGGTATATTCAATATAAACAGCATCTCTCTAAACAGGAAGCATCTACAAACCTTCATGCATCGCCTTCCAGGGCCGTAGGTTGGACATGGAACTCCATAAAACTGGCAATAAAGAGCTCTCCTATTGCAGCATCAGCCCTCCAGCAAAGCTCTGCTGCCTGGGAGAAGGAAAACTGCAAGGATGCTGGAATTCACTGTCCTGTTCACACTCTCCAGCACACCCTTGATTGGCCAAACTCCCCATAATACACAAGGACACCCTTAAATACGTGACTGGTGTCTGAATGGGAACAGAGTCAAGCGAAGCAAACAAGAAGCAGTGACTCAACTCTTGCTGACCTCAGTGTCAAACTCCCTTATCACAAACTTCGGGCCGCAGGGGAACAAACGACAAGGACATGTGGACTTCATTAAAAAAGGGGGAGGTTCAGTAAAGCCCCAAAAGAAACCACGCATTGAGGAAATAAGCCTGCAAAATAAGATCCAGCAAGTCGTATACCACAGACCTTCAGTCATCCTCAGCTCTCGGCAGCACAGAGGTTCCAAACGTGGTTGTCCCCCACAGCTGGTGTAGGGGGTGTTGTGCAGGAGACCTGCACAATAAAAGCTACCTGGACTCTTTAGCAAAACTTTAAGCTGAAATTTCTGGGTGCCACCAGCCAGAAATGCCTAAAGCACACCCAGGAAGAAGTTTCTGCGACCAGAGAAGGCTGACAGAGGACACCCAAAGCAGCTGCAGAGACAAGCCAAACTTGAGTGCTTATGTGAAACGAACTGTGAAACTTGTTCAGCCTCAGCCATCACTGTGGCTCAGTCCACAACACTTCAACAGCTCTTTCACAAGTAATGGGCTTGACAGATCAGGCTCAGCTCCTAGAAAGCCTGAAAAACCTAAAAGCTCTCAAAACAAGATAATTCAAAGCTTTACAGAAGGTCTAACGTCAAAAGAAAGAAAAGAGCACCAGGACTTCAGCAAATAGCTTAAGAACTTAATTTCTGCTAAAACAGATTAAGAGTTAAGAGAGATGAATACTGACACTTTGGTTCACATTAGACTCCAGAGTCAACACTTGACAGTTTCTGTGGCATCACTGCAGCAGTTTGTGGCTCCTGGAAGTCAGCAGTACTTCTGCCTGGTCTAAACCTTATCTGAACAAGGAGAGAGCAGCAGATAAGGCACGACTGTACAAACTCCTCTCACGAACAGGATCTCCTCCAACCTGCTCTCTGGGCCTGGAACAACTCTTGAGAAGATCAGCCAAAGGGGGCATGCACAGCACTACACATGGGGGATGTCCAAGAGACCCACGATGGGCACAGGAAGGGCAGTTGGATAAATACTGTTCCCAACTGAAAAGGTTGGTGGCAACAAGGTGGTGTTCCCAGTCAGCTCCCTGGGAGAGACCTCCCGGCCTTTGGGTCCTGCTCTGAAAGTTTTCCTCCACCTCACGTGTTCTTCATTAACTTTTTTCTTTTTGGGAGGAGGGGCATTCAAGCTTCATCTCAGACTCATAAAAGCCAGTATGCCAAGATGAGCTCCATCAGAGGGACAGCATTACATCCAAGAAACAGTTTCACCCTAAGAAATGAAAACCAAAGGCTATAAGGATGCTTAGAGTTTTCCACCTTTACAGAAGACATCTAATATAAAGGAGTGGGAAGGAAACAGGGCTCCATCAATGTGAACCATAAAAACAACCATAAGCAGAAAAACAGGCCACCATTGTCATTTCAATGCTTAACAGCACAAGAGAGTAAAGCAGCCAAGATTAGGAACCAACAAGTCATATTTTTAAAAGACTCTAAGCTTAATAACCACAGATGTCTACAGAGGTTTATTGCCAAAAACATCTGTGACAGGTATGTCTCTCCTATCCCTCTATCTTTTATAAGAATAAATTTAATTAGAAACACAACCTACAGCCTGTTTTCAAGCTCAGCAGAGCGTCTCAACATGCAGATCTCATGGCACTGGCACGTCTGTGACACACCAGCCCAATGACAGCCAAATTCAACCTACTGTACAGGGAACTGTAATCACATGAAATCTGGGGGGGCTCTGCATCCATATTCACAAAAGATGAAAGTTGTTTCTCTAGTCTTACTGGAGCCTGAGCTTCAGCACACTGGCAGTCCTTTATTAGAGGGTTTACAATCAAGACAGGTCACATTAGCTCTCACAAACACCTCTGCAACCCTTCAGCAGCAAAGCCCAAGCGAAGAAAGGCAGGAAGGCTGCCCAAGGCTGAACAAACACCACAACTGGATTTAGAAGCACATCCAGACTCGCTGTGTTTCACCGCAAGAGCAAACACCTTCAAAACTGACTCCAACCAGAATAAAAAACAGAATCAGAACAGCCCATTTGATTCTTGGTGCAACGTTGTGTTCCCCCCAAAAAACAAGATTTTAGTGAAACTTTACACACTGTTCATTTTAGGTGCCTGTCTGACAGGCAGGGCTGAACTACAGTGAGTTCAACTCCTCAGGGAAACAATCCCATTCCAGGCTCCCGAGCAGGGCAGGCAGAAGCAGCATTAGTTTTGAGCATGAAGTGAATTATTAGAAAATATAAGTTGTTAGTGAGGAACTGCCTGAAGGTTCACCTTCTTCATTATGGCCATCTAGTAGAAACCTGGTGTTTTACATGACCTTCACTGCCCACATATGAAATAACTACAGAGCAGTTAATGGGCTTTTATGCACCAGGTTTTCAGAGAAGCCACCCAGGATTCCTGAGCTTTTCCAGCCTATAGGCACCTAGGGAGCTGGTCTGTGCCTGTGTCACTTGGATTTGCTGTTTCTGGAAAAGAAAAATCATCTTGTTCTAGTCACACTCCCCAGATAAACACCCGCAAGTTCCAAGAAACTCACTAACATCAAAACAAGGGTCCAGATCTCAGGTATGAAGCTGAGTTACACTAGAGAAACACACCCAACCAAACAGAGTATTTTCTACTCCAACCCTGCCATTACCTGGTGATGCCAATCAAGAAGCCACAGGAAGCCTTTGAATGTCACTAACAGGCATCTCACTCAGCAGCTCACCTGGAAGCCAGAGATGGGGAAAGCTCTTCCTGCTTGGTCCAGGAGGATGTCCTTGTGCAGACCTCACTTGCTACCCAGGACTGTGACAGCAGCTCCTGCCTCCTCCTCTTGCTGGGACTGGGCTCCAAGACACAACCACCAGTGAGCAGGATCTCTTGCACTTGGGCTTTTCAACTTTACAACCCTATTGTGTTCATTAGCCAGCTCATTCTTTTCCTTTTAAATGGTTTTTCCTGTAGGTCACAGCTTTCAGGGCTGAACAACAACTTGTAAATCAAAGTCATACACGGCATCCACTAAATGCACATCTTATCCAGCTCCAATCTCTCTTTTCCCTGCGGTTTTCATAGAGCCCACACATGATGCATTAACCACCGCCATAGCAGACCTGGTGCTTAGGGCCCTTTCTGCAAACTCATCCCATCAGTTTTAGGGGCCCAGAGCGACAGGGTACCCCACACTGACAGGGCACCAATACTGCAGGAGCCAAATTCCTATCAGCCAAGAGCTGGAGAGGTTAAAGGTTTAACTGAGGTTTCAGCCTGTTCACATGGCTCTTGTTACTGTGTCAATGAAAGCCATGTGTCCAAAATCCCTGGAAGCACAAGGACTTCTGCAAGCAGAGCACGGACTCTTCCAGCCCTTGGAAATGTCTGCTGCAGGAAGGGGTGAGCAGAAGCTTCGTACAGTACAGATGCAAGAAACCCCCCTTCAAGAAAGCTCTGGAAGTTGAAGCAGGAGGATCAGCAGGAATAACCTTCTCTGCGGGATCCCCAACAAGACACAGCCTCGTGCTACGTTTAAGTGCCCTCCACATTCACTGAATCCATATATCCCCTTACTCCCTCCACATCTTTCACCCTCCCACAGCACTCCCGTTGCTCATTTCTTATCACCAGGCAATTGAAACAAAGGGGAAAGGAAACTTGTTTCTAAAGGGGAGGACGGAGAGGAAGAGAGGAACAGTTTAGCATGAGAAGCAGTGCACAGTGAGCGCTGCCCGCGTATTTCCTACTCCCCGCAGAACTCTTTTGTAGTCTTACTGCTCCCGAGACGCATGCCAGGCACCCCAACTGCCAAAGGACTCAGAAATGCAACAGCCTGGTGGGTTGCCATGGGAATCAGGAGACAGGCAGTTAATTGATAAAATGGAGGCACATTGGATTTAAAAGAAAGAAGGGGGAGAGAGGGGGGAAAAAAAAAAAAAGATATACCAGAGTAGCATCGTACCAGGAAGGGAGGGAGAAATGCGAACACAGATGATATTTACCCAAGGGCTTTACACTGCCCCTAGGAGAGGTCTTTTCTATTTTAATTTTCAGAGGTTTTTTTTACCCTCAAACCCCCACCACATCCCAAGATAGCCTGACATGCAGCACAGAGCTGCCCATCCACTCCCGGGCTGCATTCCCTCTCCATGGCAATCAAAAGCCTTCTCATCCCCTAACCAGCAAGAAAAGCTGCACCAGCCTGGCAGAAGTGTCACTGTCACAAGACCTGAAGACATTTCACCCTCATGTCACCAGCCTGTGCTATAGATGCCACTAACCTGTGACAGGGCAGCCACCCATGCAGCTTGTGAGCATCTCAAAGTGCAGCCCTGCAACCAAACCAGTCAAAAGGCTTTTGGTACCAGCTCTGCTCCTCCCAGCCCGGGCAGGGCTTCAGGACAGTCCCGTGACCAGGGGACTGTAATGCCCACTTGAGGCCAAGACAGATTTTGTCAGCTGGAAAACCCCATTGCTGGCCACAGGGGTGCCAGCTACAAGGAATAACGTCTGGTTTTCCTGCCACAGGGATTAGGTAAGAGCCTCAGAGGCACTGGGGCAGCCTGGCTCACTGCTTGGTTCGGTGCTCAGATGAGGTGGGGACGACAGTCAGACACTGCCCCTACTCAGGCTGCAGTCTGTGCTCAAGGCACCAAACATTTGTGGTGGATGATGCTCTCCCGTCCAACAGATCACCACAGTCCTCTCTGCAGGATGAAGGTGTGAGACAACAAGGTGTTGCCCTTATAACCACGTAGCTATCAGCTCCTGGTGCAGCGGTTTTTACCTACTGCTTTACGTTGCAATCACTATGAACTTACCTGGGTCTGTAATGCCATCTCATCTCCAAGAATAACTCTACAGGAACTCGCTGATGGACAACAGAGCTGATCAGAGCTTCCCCTCAGAGAAGGTAGAGGAGGACAGCCCAGAGCATCTGCTGTCAGACTCAAGCCTCAGTCCCTACCACGTACAGCAGCTGGTCTACCAGGATAGAGAGAGGAGGCACAACCTGCTGCCCCTCCAGGAGCTGCCACCTGCACAGGGAGACAGGGATTCTTCCCTTGGCAGCGTCAGGAGCAGCCACAGAGGCGGACAGGGCCTCCCACAGGAGAAGGGCTGGTACCTGCTGCCTCCACGGCGCTCTGGGATGGTGAGGCCTCACCACATGGAATTTCTAGGCTCCCACACAGGGACTGGAACTTCTCTAAGCAGCTTGGCTTGCTATTGGCAATCAAGCAAGTGAAAGCCAGCCCACTCTGCCATACCCAAATTCAAATGATCGAGCATAGCAACGAAGCAGCTGTTTTCTGCAAGATTTATCACGGCCCTTTCAGGCAAAAACAGAGAGGGAAGAGGTGCCTGCGAGAGAAAGCGATGCTTTGCAGGCAATAGCTGACTGCCTGGCAGCACACTGTGGGAGGAAGGAGCCCCAGAGATTTATGGCTGACTTGGAAACAACGACTGAAAGCTCTGCAAGTTCAAAGCTGAAAAGTTGGGGCTGTAATCTGGCACGGGGGCGAGCTCTGCATCTGGCACCCTGGAGATCTATTGCCCCTGCAGTTTCCCTGGAACAGCCCCCATGGTGTGGATATTAAGACGTGACACAACTGCAGCATCACTGGCTTTAGCTCCTTCGGAGAGAGGAGACAGTCAGAAAGACACCTGTGACAAGGAGGAGGAAAAGACAGCAAGGAAGTGAACGAGAATTATGACTGGGCGAGCAAAACCCAGTGAGAACCACTGCAAAGCTGCCTGGCACTGAACACAGGGAGGTGCCCACTGAGGCACATATTGGCCTTCAGAGGGGCAGCTGGGAAAAACACTGAACCTCAGACAGACGTCCCAGACAAAGGGTTTCTTATAAAGGTCTCATTCAAGAGGCTGACTGGTAGGAAATCTGCTCTGCCACAGGCGACACGCACATTCCTGGTGCCCACTGGAGATGGGAGGATGGAGGACCCAGGGGTTTACCAGCTACGTTAGATCAGATCCAGTATAATTCTGAAAAGAAACAAATAGCAGAGCTATGTATTTCTGTGTGAGGATTTGAAGGTTTTTTTCAAATAAACAATGGTATTCAACAAGATATGCAAAGCAGATCGGTTCTGGCAGCACAGGGCACGAGGGAGGCGAGTGACTAGTAGAAAATGCACAAGGTTTCTTTCACTGAGGGATAATTAACTTGCAGCATATGGATGGATCTATTCATCTCAAGATTACAGTCTTAATTTTTATATAATTATTATTTTTAAAACCCTAAGTATATTCATTCAACATTCATGCTTCAATACACTATTTAACATTTTTTAGTCTTAAAATAGGGCCCATCTATCACCTCCGGAGAAGCCCCTTGTTCTCCCAGAATATAATGAAAACAAAAACCCCACAATTTTAAGGGTGTTGCAGGTTTAACAAAAAGAACGGAGCACCCATGTCTCCTTCCCCAGCTTGTGCCAGCCCCCATCTCTAGAAATAACTTAGACACATTTGAAAAACTAGAATTAATAAACCCTGGGTTACTGTGTTAAAGTAACCCAGTGTGTATTACAAAATAATACAGGCTTCATTCTTCCTTAAATAAATAATAAAATCACTTCCAATAGAGAATTTCCCACTTGGAAGCATTACTCACTTTACTCACCATAGCTTGTTCTAACTAGAAAATACAGTTTTCCATTCATACAAGCCGTCAGCTGTAAAGATTCACTAAGTCCTGTCCCACTATGTTAAAGTAACCTGGGGTGTATTACAAAATAATACAGCTCCATTCTTCCTTAAATAAGTAATAAAATCACTTCAGCTAGAGAATATTCCACTTGGAAACATTACTCACTTTATTCCCCATAGCTTGTTCTGAATGGGAAACATTTTTTCTAGTTAAACAAGCCTTTAGCTGTAAAGATTGACTAAGTCCTGTCCCACCAGCCCCACATCCAAACTGGGTTAACCTTGCCCAGACTGGTGTGACTACTGCAAGACTTAAGGACAGAAAGGAGCATTAGAAAGCAGCCTGGGGTAGCCCATGAGACAGCCCTGAGAGCAAGAACACCAACTGGGAGAGAAATACTCACAGGGAAGGCTCCTACCTGGCACAGTGAGCCTCCTTCCAGCAGCCCAAGCGACGCACCGTGTGGCACAACTCCCCCTGAACCACCAGCACTCACACAACGTTCTCTGGCTGCAGAGCTGTAGTCACGCCATATGTTCAGTTCTGCATACCTCTAGCACAAGGCTGGCTTCCTGGGGAGTCTTTTCTTTTCAAAGAAGCAGGGAGAAGCTCGGGAAGGAGCTCAGCCCGACCCCGCCGTGGCCACGGAGCCCGGCACACACACACGTGCAGAGTCGTGCGGGGTTCCTCGGGCTGTGGGAATCTAAGGCACAAGTGTGGTTTCAGGGCTGTTACGAGGGAAGTGAGGACAGCTGCTCTCAGTGAGCTGATCCGATGACAAAAAAAAAAAAAAAAAAAGAGAGAAAAGGGAGGCAGACACAGGTCTTTAATGAGACATTTATAAACGATTTCCCAGGCTGAGCACTAGCACTGAGAGAGGAGCAGTCCCGGGACACCTTCTGGACTGGAGGAATTTATCTTGAGCACCAAACACTGTAAAGGGCAGCCAAGCAAAGCACAGTGCTCTCTCACCACCAGAAAAGAAAAAAAAATACAACAATCAAGCAGCAGGATTTTGATATTTCACAGCCTTTTTAAGTGTAGGAGTTTTGCTTGGGCCTCATTCCCACATAAAACCCACTTGGATAGACTCTGGTGCCATTGCTAACCAGCTATGGCACCGACTGGAAGAGATGAGCAGCCAAGCAGTACATTGCTCAAGCAGGTGCACACAGAAAGGCCACTGACTTATTCACTCCGAAATGATGGCATTAGCTCCCTCCGAGTAAAATGTAAAAGAGAAGGGACCA
The DNA here is from genome assembly GCA_036023395.1 of Myiotriccus ornatus. Lineage (NCBI taxonomy): Eukaryota > Metazoa > Chordata > Aves > Passeriformes > Tyrannidae > Myiotriccus > Myiotriccus ornatus. The sequence continues at coordinate 7,827,706 of JAYRBT010000051.1, read as the reverse complement.
AAAAAGAGCCTGGCCTGGTCCAGAAAGTAATTATTTCTTTCTGATCAGAATGGAGCCAGAGCAGGGGACCAGCAGCTCCCTGTACAGGGAATGTGATGCAGAAGTTGCACCTGAGAATCTTCCCTGTGTGAGGAGCCAGACATGTAGCAACAAACCACATTAGTAAGATCTTCTCTTTCTCTCCTGACTGATAACCACTTCTCATTTCTACCTGATGGATCACAGAAGCATTTCCTAAGTACAACCACAAGCTTTTCTCTGAGTTTCCGATATTACTTTGCTCTGCTTCCCTCTGGCAGGAACTGGGATAATCTCCACAGCAATTGGTCTTTACAAGAGCTCTCTGCTGCAGCCGTGGAAAGTATTTTCTCATGTCCTCATGAATTTCCCTCTGCCTCCAGCTGTACTTAAAGAGAAAAGGTACGAAAATTTAACACCTGGCATGCAAAAGAGAAGGAGGATGCTGGGTCAGCTCCTTATGTGCATTCTGAGAGGATAGTTTTCAGTGCAGCCAGCTACCCTGGAAGACAGTAGTTTGAACCACTGGGATGGTACAAGCACACAGACAAGGACCAGGCTTTCTCCCTTGTATGTTTTTTTCCCCTCCTCAGTAGAAACATGACATTAATACAATAACACTATCCCTTTGAATCATCCACCCGACTTGCCTGAGAAAGGGACACTCCAGGAGCCATCTGCAGCACCCCAGGATCCCTGGGGAACCGCAGGAGAGGTAAAGACCAACATCTCACAATTGCCAAGCAAACTCGAGCACAACCCTGGGGGCTGCCCTGTGCTAAACACAGTTTGATTCATCACTCCATCAGCCATTTATTCCTGCAGCCATACATCCAGGCACAGAGCAGGCTATACAGCACACAATGGACTGATTGTACACAGCCCCACGCTATGCAGAATGCAGAGTTTGTTGGGCTGGTTTTGTTTTGCCTAATCTAATAAAAAGGATATTTGAGAGCAGATTAACACTGAGTCATCTACTTTATTCCAAATATCTGGCTTAAACAGCTAAGTATCCAATTCAAAAGGCAATGAGCTTGAACAGGCACCATTTGCAGAAAAGCCAAATCACCTATTTGCAGCGAATGCCTAATCTTTTTCTGAGAAAAACACAACCACAGTCCGGATCTGACCCTAAAAAACATGAGCTATGATACAAACACAGAACCCCATGGCAAATGTTCTCAAACCCAACAGCTCCAAGTCTCAGAGATCACCAGAAATCCCATGTTACACCATTCCAGGAGTGGTGGCAGGCAAAGTGAGCAGCAGTGAAGGATGGGAAACACATGATGTGAAGTGAGAGATCCCAGACAAAGCTGTGGGAACTGACCAGTGGAGCTGCACTGAAGCCTCAGCACAGGGTCCCACCAGGCACCCTGACTACCCCTGAGCACACAGGACCCTCCCATCCCAGTACACTTTACTGGTGAGAAAGGCTCACACGCGGACCATCCCTCTCTCTCATGCCACTTTTCCAGCACTTTAAGAGATGATCAGTTTTATGCTTTTATCCTCTGAACACACCCAGCCAGGACAGCAGTTGATCACTGAGGATGATGCCTCCAAGCCCTTCTTAGACCCTTATCTAAAATTTTTCATTTAAAGTCTGCATCAATGCCTTCTAATTTCTGGCAAGTTTGGTGGGGTTTTGTTTGTTTGTTTGTGTTTTTTGTTTTGGTTTTTGTTTGTTTGTTTTTTTTAGTGGATACCTCCAAATATAACACTCCACAGTAAGTGTTTCTGTGAAATAAATTATACAGCAATACAAAAGGCTCCTGCCATCTTCAGGGACATGAATCCTAAACAACTGTCCAGGTTTAAGTGTGAAAAAAGACAAGCATGTGCAGGACTGAGACACTTGCCCTATACGCTCAATGACTGCAGCCTCAGCCGAATTCCAAAGGCACTAATGTTTACAGACACAGCACTTCAGCGAGTGAAAAGGACCGGAGGAAGCAGTGTCAGAGAGGAAAGCTGCTGCTCCCCTGCCAGGACCAGGAGGACAAAAGGCCAGAAGAACCTGCTGGCCAGGATAACTGTTCCACTTTCACCTCTGACTCACAGGGGAACATGGGCAAGACCTACTTTTCTAAGCTGCCTTGTGTGTAAAACGTGGATAATACCGACCTTCCTCACAGCCTCAGGCTTCACAGGAGGTGGTGAAGCATTCACAGAGAGGTTTCATATGCACATGGCAGGCTTATAATTGCAGAAAGTGAGAATGACTTACAGCTCCTGCTTGGTAGGAATTCCTGGAGCAGCTTGGGAACACTCCTACTCCTGCAGCAGAATTAACTCCTGCAATACCCTGCCCTGCAATTACAGCACTGACAGTGTGCTGGATCACACAAATTAACTCCTCAATTCCTGGGGTAGGTTCAGTTTTGAAGAGGTACTCGTGGCCAAGTTCATCACTGCCTTCCTCTGGGACCATTTAAAACCCCCTTGCACAAACATTTCGTTTCTCACAAAGAATTCTGTAAACAAGGCCATGGAGTGAAGTGCTGTGCTGCACCCTCTGGTCCCTCCACAACCCAGATGCAGCACACAGGACACACATTTACTGTGCTGGAAAACAGCACTGCCAAACAGTCACACTTTGTAGCAGAGAGACCATCAACTGAGTTCTGAATGGAGCTGCTATAGTCACAGACAGCCCAATTTTGACAACTCTTATTATTTTACAGTGAGTATTGTGATACACAGTGTTTTCTTACAGACCTCACTGCTGTATAAAAATCAATTTCTTTCTTTTATGGGAACAGGATATTTACTTACATTTTAGCACCTTCATTAAAAAGTAAATATCCTACTGAATCCAAAATAAATAGCAAAAAACATCTGTACTCTAAACATTTTAAGGCTTTTCTGGAGAGCAATTCACCTATTTGATGGCTTGCAAGGAGGATGTTCACATGCAGGGTCAGTGTGTGATGGTTAATTCCAACCTACTGCGTAGCAAGTCTGACCACTGTAATCCTACGGACTCTCATCCCAAATCCACCTATGCCAAAGGAAATCTTTCCCTTTGTTTCAATTAATATTGGCTCAGGCTTCTAATGATTAATCTGCTCTTGCAGGATTAGTTCAGTTGATGGCAGAACATGCAGGAGCAGATCCTGCCCCGGAGCTGCATCCTCGCTCCGACGGGCGTAACCACAACCACCCCGACGGTGCTGCACTTGCACCAGCCCAGCTGAATAGGATTCAGTTCATTATACTCCAACCCCAGTAAGCTGAACATCTGTGGGAAGCAGATTTTCTTTCCCTGCAGTTCTGTGAGGAGCCACAGACAGAGGGACCAGGAGGGTGTCTGACCTCCATGTGCCTTCGGTGTGTGCTCGCGCCTCGTTCCACAATGAGTGTGCTGAACGTTAAGAATTAGCTGTATCAAATCCTCCCAAGAGCATCTAACGATTAAGACAATTAAAATCAGACTCACAGATGTCTCTGGATGTCACCTGTAAAGCTGATTAAATCAAGATTGATTCAATACCCTTTTATACTGCTTGGAATGCATCGAATCAATTCTTGGGAAGGGGATGCTGCCAAAGGTCCTCCCTCCCCTCAGGAGGGGAACCACCACCTTCAAAAAACCTGGTACAAAACTTATCTAGACTGCAGGATGGCAAGCAGAGTGGCTTATGAAAAGGGATGTGTGAGCTGAATACAAGCTCTGTGCAAAGGGTCAAACGTTTTGTCCACAAGGATGCCAGAAAACGTTTGGTGTAGGATACGCAGTGGGGATTAGAGGCAAACACAGGTCTCACAAGAGCATCAGTGTCCACCAGCAAGTGGATTCGTATGGAGAGGCGTGACCTACACACAGGGCACTTCAGTCACCCCACAGCAACGATGGGTGGACATGCTCAGGCTCCACAGACCCCTCAGCAGAGCTGTTCTGGCGGTTGTCACAGTTCCCACCCCTCGGCTGCACTGACCCCCAGCCTCCAGGATCCCCTCCCAGCCTCACCTCTCTATTCCAGCTGTGCATCAGGCCTGGATTAGCAAACCAGCAACCCTCGTTTGCAGTTTTTCCTCTTCAAAAACTCTTGTTTTCTTTCAGATACCTGATAACTCCTTGAGCTTTGACTGCCTGTGTGTACCTGGATACCGGAGCTCCTGCTACTAAAGGAGAGATAATGTGCTGATACTGTAATAGAGGCATTTGATCTTCAAACACTCTCGTTGGCACCTCAGCCCCCTCATTCCCCAAGGAACTGAGGGTGCTGTGTACACAGGCCCATTAACATAAAGCAAGACCTAATCAAACTTCACTGACACCGATGACGCATTTCCAGCAGGATCACTAATCCGGCTCCAGGAATATCCATTCAGGCCCGAGCATGGATTTAATTGAGGACAGAGCTCAGATGGGAGCTGACAACACCGACTGTTCCACGAGGCCTGATGCAAAACAGCAAAACCAAGTGTTTGCCAGAAATAATAGCAGCCTCTGGTCCCACGACGTGGGGTCTTCTCTCTCAATTCACCAGCACACAACACCCCAAGTTAATATTAATCAAGAGTCACAAAGCCTTTGAATAGCTAAGAATTAGCTCCCTATGTCCGTGCCAGTCAGTCAGCAGCTCTGGACACTACAATCCCATTTCCTTTGTTTCAAACAAAACAGTGGTTTAGTGCCTTTCATATTTATTTGGGAATTAGATTAATAGATTGATACAAAACCAGACAGCCTCAGCACTGTCTTGCACCTTTATAAAAAAAGCCTGTGTTAAGACACCACCAAACCATCAATAATTACCTGAGAATAACCTCCTCAAGCTCTCTCTTATTACTGAGGCACAAATTCCTCATCAAGGGCACCCTCCTTCCCTCTGTTTTACTGCAAAATAATTCTCGAAGCAACAGAAACTGTTGCTTTCTGCTGTGCATCCACCCAATTTACGTCAACAACATCCTGACAAACTCGAGGGGCAAACTACGGATTTCCAAGTTAATTTACCAAGGTGTCAGTGGTAAAGCTGTGACAGGTAAATGAAAAGGAATGAAGATTTCCCACTGGGAAAGGCAAGAGCACGGCACTGGTCCTGCAGGAGAGCAGAGGTGCTGGTGAGATTTAGGCTCCTCCAGCAGAGCTGTGGCAGGTACAGCTCATTAATGACAGGGCCTGGACATGTGCAAAGACACTTGGCCACACAGAGCTGCTGGGTCTCAAACTAGAATCAGCCCTTGGCAAATAATCACATTTCTAGAAAACCAATCAGAAAACAAAGTTAAACCCCTTGTGCAAACTCTGCCCTTGGGCACAGCAGCAACTGCCCCCCCAGGACAGTCTCAGCCCTCCAGCACCCAGAAACCAACCCCAGCTATGACCCAGCACAGCTCAGGCTTATCAAACCCTCATTACAGCATATTTAGCTTAATTACCCTATGGAGCCAGTCATCCCGTGCTCTTTAATGGCCCTGGGAGTGTTCCAGTCTGCTTCACTCCCATTTTTAGTGCACAAAAGCAACACAGTGTTTGCAGAGGCAGATGCCATGCCAGCAAATATTCCTAGTTCTGTGCATTTATTCTTTATCAAAAATAATGTATTTATACTTCTGTGAAAGCAAGAAGGCATTCCCAGGCTCCCAGCAACGCTGTGTAGTTTAGCTACCAAAGCACAGTTTTTGGCAATAAAACTAGGCAGCTGCTAAAAACCAGTTTTGATATCTTAGTCATGGCTAAATATGAAATTCACATCACAGATACTTGCACTTGCCCATTCAGAAAGACAGGATCCATCTGTAAAAATTCAAGATCTAAGCTGGATTCTGACTGGATGCATTTAAGTCTCACAGAAAATTTAATAAGTTTGGACTTTTTTGCCTCCAGCACCGAAGTCTCAGTGTTGCCCAGCTCCATCTGCAAATACAAATATTCCTATTTTCCTCTCTCTTTGGCCAGAACTCTTAAAATGAGCAAGAGATTTAAGAACCATAAATGAACCCCAGAGCCAGCTGACAGCCCAATGAAGTATGAAGGGCAAATTTATCCTCCGACCACGTTACTCTAATGCTGCTCTGAGCAGATAAAACCCACTCTGAAATGTGAACACTTCCCCTCCCATCAGCTTTCACCTGTTCCACCAGCTGGGAGGGCTGTGTGGGCTCATTCATCACAGCTTCCATTCTCTCTCCATCTTGCAACTCCAGGCAAAAGCAAGCTTTTCCAGGAGGGGGGTGGGAAAGAAACCAAGACATATGAGCTTTGTAGCAACAAGAAATCCAAATGTTGTATTGAGCCCTTCACCAGTGACCCTCACCCTTAGCACAGAAACCTCTCTTGCACATGGGGTCGAGAGCAGTGACTTTGTTCACTTGAGGCACGGGAAACGAGGCAGCACATTTGTGGGAAACCCTCTCCTGAGGCAGCCAGAGATGAATTTTCTGTCTGGTTAAGGAAAATTGTTACCACAAAGCAGCAGAACTCAGTTTTCCATTGTTCCAGCTTTGTGGGAGAGAAGGGAGGGGGACAGCCAGCATGGACACCACTCAAGGTTAGAGTGCTCCAGGAGCCCACATCAGGTGCCAGTTCCCCACTGACATTTCAGCACTCCTTCGTGAAAAAAAAACCTCCACACACCACAAGCCAACACACCAAACAAAGAGTAGCACCACAGGAGCCCTTAATCCTCATGGGTCTGTGAAAGCACCAGCTCAGGTAGGAGACACAACAACTCTCCACTCTAGTATAAAGTCCAGAGGACATTCCATGAGCTGAAGGGGCTCTGAACATGTTTTCAGGAAATAAAACTCTGATACAGCATGTGTGAGAAACTGGCTCAGTGTGATTACAGCATATTTGGTCTGCATAGAAACCTACAGCCATGAATTGTGAAATTCTACAGACATGCATCACACATTTCACATCTACATCAGCCCTTTTTCTGGTACACGAGATGTGAGTTGTCAAGAGTACATGGAAATGTTTAAGAGGGTACATCTCCATGTCTGGGAAAGGAGGAGGGATGAGAGATGGGTAAGAGACACTTGACCTTCTACAAAAGAATACGAACAGAGCACTGGGGAAAAGAGAAAGAACAAATCAAGCAGCTTTGTGTATTCCAGAGTAAGAATAAAGGAAAGTACCTCTACTTGCCCTTTTGCAGACAGGATTGATCAGCTTATGGGAAGGGAGGAGGAGGAAAGTGTGAAGCTTTTCAAAATCTATCTTCATCTAATGGCTCTGACAACTCTCAGGTACAACTGGAGAACAAACACCTTCTCTCAACTCTCACTCTGGAAGATATAACCTCAATCTGGGGTCTTCCTGAGCCAGCCCTGGGCTCCCAGAGACGAGGGACAGCTCAGAGTCAGACTGCATGTTGCTGTAGTTTAATTCTGCACTTTGTTAGATTTATGGTTTTCTTTTGCAACTATACTTTGAGCTTTTGAGATTTCTATCCTCCCCCGAGGTGGTAAATTCACAGAGATCAGTGTTGCAGCTCCGTATTTTGTAACCCAAACCACACTGGTTTTCTTCCATCAAGCTGCAGGGCTCAGGTGCTTCACCAAATGCCTAAGAAAAGTCTCTTCTGGCTTCTCTGGCAAGAGGCAGGTAAGTGCAGAGGCAACACAGGAGCTCAGGGGGATGGGGGTGTACTGGATTTTTGCAGGGTCAGGAAAACCCTGTCAGCCTGCCAGGAAGCACTCCTGGTGCACAGACACAGGTCACAGAGCTCATGCAAACATTCAAAGACAACACAGAGCTCATGGTTTCTGCAGGGCTTCTCAAGCACACAGGCTCCTTCATGCAACTGTTAAGACCTCATACAAAATCTAGTACCTTTAGAGGATCTTCCCATCCCAGCAGGCAACCAATACATCACATGAAGGCACTCTCCTGGACAGTGACAGAAGAGGGAAGAAAAAGCCCTTTGCAGTATTCACATTAAACACACAAAAGTAAATTGTGTTCAGCCTCTCCATCTCTGTTATTGTCCCTCTGCCAGCAGGAAGGCTGCAGTGCCCTGACACTGGGGACAGCACTTGGTGCACAGTGCAGGACCCGACAGCCCTCAGCTGGCACAGAGGGACCCGCTCTTGGTACAGCTGAGCTATCAGCAGTGCTGTGGATTGACAGCACTGATGCACTCCGAGGACAGAGGTTGGGGGATGCAGGTTAGCAATGCAGAGGGGTGAGGATGGGGCAGAGCTCCATCACCCTCCTGTGGTGATTAATCCCAGGAAAGGTAATGAAATCCAGTCTCCATGGCCATCTATCACCAGGTCCTTTGGCTGCGGGCATCCCCAAAGTTGGCGTCAGTGCCTGCTGTGGTTTCAGTGATGTGGATACTTGGCTCTGGAGCAGAATTAAACCACTTTGACAGAAAAACAGATTATTTTCTCTTGGAGTTTTTTCCCCTGCCAGCGGCTGAATCCCATGACTGTGCTGCAGCCAGGACCCACAGCCAGCACAGATGCTGCTGCTCTCAGAGAGGGGCACAGTCAACAGGATTTTGGGATGCTCAGCGCTTCAGATTATCGTTGGAAAGGAGAGAAGGAGACAGCACAGGGCTGGCCAGGCCTTTGGAGAGATTTGCAGGAGGAAGAGCAGGTACAGGCCAGGCACAGACACAGCAATACCTCTTATGCAGGGCAAAGAGCAAGAAGATGTCAGAGCTGACACTACAAGCCCAATCACAGCCATTCACCCAGCCCACGCTGGGTAAACAGCCCCATTGCGCTCTGTTCTCACCTTCTAGTGAGGAATGGCTCAGTGCTGTGATTGTTCCAGCAGCTCCACAACTCCCAAACCCCTCCTGCACCATCCTGAGAGGCAGAGGAGCGGCAGCAGAGCTGTTGCACAGCACCAACCCACCGTCACCAGCCTTCTCCCCTTCTCCCCGCCCGCTTTTTTCCAGGAATAAAGCTCACTGAGAACTTCTCAGGCAAAAGTCAGACTCAAGTTTGGTGCAGCCTCTGCCCACGTGGGGCCGGCTTTGCTGCACATCCCTGGGTGACAGATGGCTGGAGCTGAACAAGGCACAAAGGAGCGCCAGTGAACAGGCGCTGTATTCAGCCCAAGGGCTGCTCCACCCCGCTGCTGACTGACCCTTTCATACCACAACACACACCCCAACTGTGTCTGCTGAGACACCTCTGCAGAGCCTCCAAGGGGAAGACAGGTCTCAGGCTTTTCCCCCTCGTTTTCTCTTTTTAAGCGATAAAACATCCGAAAGCAGCTCCTCACCACACTGCAACTATAAATCTGGCACGAAGCACCTTGAGAGATTCACACGGGCAGATAAAAAGAAGTTCAGTAAACTTGAACTTCACCGGAGTTCAAGTTCATTTCTCAGTCACAGCTAGGAGAAGCAAGGGGAAAATTCAGAAATTCGGGGTCTGAGGAATAACTAAAATACACAGCCAAACCTGTAAAACTTTTCCTTTGTCAATCTGCACTTCCTTCTAGCAAAGATATAAGGACACTTCAGCATCTTTGATTTGGATACAGAATTAAGAAATTAGGCTCTGATATTAAAACCCACTCAAACGCAGCAAAGTGCAATTAAAAAATCTTACCTCCACACCTAGGGCCAAGTCCTCAGCTGAGGAACAGCAGTGTCACTCCACACCCCACAATGCTGTATCACACCAAAGGACATGGAATTCAGCCCTTGGCCCTCAAACAAGACATTGCAGATGTGCAAAAAACCAAGACAGAGCTGTGGGTTTTACAGTACTGTTTAGGGGAAGAATTTACACAGTGGGAAAGATGATACATACACTGCTGGTCACTGAGAGAAAGCTCAGATGATGGAACCCATAAGCAAAGCAGGGCCCCTGATGTGTAATGACAGAGCAGAGATATTTGCTCAGCAGCAAGTGAGGTCTGTGTGAATATCCTGGGCAGAGGTTGTGCCTAAACCACCATCCCACTGTGCCCAAGCAAAACAGAAACCTCAGAGATATTTGTTTTGTTTAAATAAACTAACACTTAACTAAACTAATTACTCTGACAAGAGACAGCATTGTCTGGTGACCCTCATTTTGCAGCATCATTATTACTGACTAATTTGTCAGAGTAACCTAAAGGCAAATCTGACCACTATTATCTATCCCCTTTATTAAAAATGCTGTTTGACATGTACAAGGCTTTCCTGATTCTGCTAAATGCTATCTATTTTTTGGACTGAAACATATAGCAAAGTAACCAGGCATGTGGGCAGTGGCCTGAATTATTGTGGGACAAGAAGTTAACAGATTTCAAGAAGCAACCAATGACATTCTCAAATGAAAGTGTAACATACTGAAAGTACAAGCATTGATAGGATGCACATCATCCTGATGTGCCTCCGAAGGAAGGGGAAAGCCTTTTTTAACAAAGTGAAACAAAAAGCACAACTACAAAATTTACATCTTGAATATTTACTAAATTATATGTAATAAAAATAAATAAATAAAAACCAAGCCAAAAAAACCAGCAGCCAATAAGCCAGAAAAATGAGTCCTAAGCAAAGCATACCTCAACTGTTATTGAAGTGTTAATTATACTGCTAATGGCAGTCTGTGTAGCTTATGTATGCACTGAATGACAGCAAGGGGGTGTGTGAGTATGTGCAGGTAAATCACTATTCAAATCCCAGGGCTTCGAATGATTCTGTTTAAACAAAGGCACTAATTTGAGATAATCAGCACAGGGTTAATCACCTTAAGTGCCTGGTTCTTGCTCCTACCTCATCACGGGCCAGGAGCAATGGCTACAGGACAGTGTTTAAGGTCATGGGTGAGGTTCCCATCTGCCTCATTCCCAGCTCTTCAGTGTCAGTGTCAGTACAGGTACACACGTTCAAACAAGCAAGAGGGCAGGCAGCACCTCTGTCAGCCCTGAACACCAGAGCATCCATCTGTCTTCCCACCCACTCCACGACCTGCTTTGTGCATTACTTGTGAAAGAGAACATCAACTCACCCTGTTAGACTTGTTTTGATGCATCCATCTATGTACAGATTAAGAATGTCACACCATGAGGCCTTTAAGCCAGGCAATCACCTGGGCCAGCTCGTGCCCCTGCCAGATGGAGCCCTTACCTTCCTTTGAGCCAGTGGTGACTGCAGCTGTGGTGGTCCCTGATGTCCGTCCCACGGGGCTGGAGTGCTTCCCAGCCCTGCCAGGGATTTTAAGTCCACTTGGCTTCAGCATGTTTGCTGTCTCCTGTGTCTCAGTGTCTCAAAGAGCTGTCCCGGTGTCCCTGTTCAGGCTGCTCGCTGGTGGACCTCTTCTTCCATCGTCACACACCTGGGAGACAAGAGCACAAAGAAATCAGATGGAGAACAAGTAGGAGAACATGGAACAGGCTCCCAGAAAGCAGTGCCCAGCTCCCCCCTTCACAGTCCCAGGAGAGGCAGCATCTTTCATTTCTTATCCTGTAAAGCAAGGGTGATCATTTCCCTCATCTCCCATCTTCATGTTACATTCTTTTTGTCAGTCTCAGAGTCCTGGTGAGTCCTGGGCCAGAACTGAAACCTCCTAGAACCATCAAACAAGAATTTAGCTTCAGTATGGCAGTTGAGTGATGGAAATTGCTGACTGGTTTTAAGTTCCAAAGTCTCAGTTCAGGCATCAGCAAAGCCTCAGAGCCCTGAACAAAGGCACCACCAACCCTCAGCACCAAACCTTTGGTGCACAGTCCCCAGTTTCACCATCATCTTCAGGGCAGACTCCCCAGACTGGCAGGGGAAGGAAGGATAAGCCCAGTGCCCAAAAATGGGGCTTTCAGCTCCTTCCCTTCAGGACTAACCCAAAACCTTGTCACAGAAAGAGGACATCTGACCCCATGCATTTACAATAAGACTGAAAAAGAACCCAAAACTTTCTGAAACTTAGGCATGACTACCAACTACTCACTAGTGAAGTCACAGTCCTTCCCTATGTCATTCCCTTCCCAGTAGGCAATTGGAATAAAACCTTCCAAACCACTTGCAAGGATGTTGCATCAGCAAGCACACAACTTCTCAAGCAAAGTTTTATGAGAAAAGAATAATAGAGGAAGTGACTAAGTTGCTTAAAAAAAAAAAAGCAAAAACATTCCTAATGGATAAAGAAAAACAATCAAAAAATTGAGTCTATCAGCCAAAAGGAAGCTAAGGCTGGGAGACAGCACGCTGGGATGGGGAGGGAAGAAGGTGGCAGCAGAACAAGCCAGGGACAGCACAGACCTAACAGCAAAGGGAATTGCAAGGAGAGCAAACCAAGCACCAGCCAGAAACTGGAGATACCCACACCTGCTTCCCAGGCCACAAGGAAGGAGGCAGCACCCCTGAGAATCAACCTAGCAAGGATTTACAGATGCTGCAAGGGGGGAATTGCAATGGCAGGACAGGAAGTGATTAAGGCATGAGTAAGGATTTCAACACAGGCTGGGTCAGAGCGAGCCCAGGGCTGGCAGGGCTCCAGGGAAAGCTGCAGGCAGACACAGAGGAGGGAAAACCACGAAGGAGAATGCCAAAACTGTATTCCTGAGGGCTCACAAATATCTGAGACACCCCAGTGTTTCAGCAGTAAGAGTCAGTCGTCCTACACCGAGTTAGAGAGACAAAGAAAGGAGGGATCAGCAGAGAGGGAGCCTGAATGAAAACCCACAGGATCAAGCTCTCTCTTTTCACCATGTCCCCTCAAAAGGTGTCCAACACTTGGCCTGGCCTCAGACACCTGCAGACATTTACCTTACAGAGAAGTCAGGCTGGTTATGACAAGAGGGATGCTCAGATCACATCACCAGCAGCAGCAATAACAGACAAGAGCAAGCAGTTCTTGTTAAGGAAGAGAGAAAACAGCCTTCCTGTGACAGAGCCAGCGAGAAGCAGATGCTGTCAGAGCTGGACAGGAGGCTGCAGCTTCCAGCTCTGCTTAGCATAAAATAGGGAGACAAGGAACCGAATCTGGAGGTGAGAAACACTCATCAGCTGGGTGCCTCCTATCTGTCAAGGCATCAGATATGACATCTCCCACCCACTCCATCTCACACAACACATTTTGCCCAGGGCTGGCTTTGATTTTACAGAGCAACCTGACTCGTAGCACTTCTACTGGCAGGGGTTGTGCTCTACCAAGAGATCTCACCCCATCTTCCTCACCTTCAACATAAAAAGTTTGCCCTCACTCCTGGATTTGCTCATCTCATCAGCTGGTCCTACCTTTTGGTTACAAGGTTTGATGCTGCACTCGGGATTAAGTAACCTGGGGATGCTGGTGCTTGCGGATGGCTGGTTGAATCCACATCCAGGAATGAGGATGGGAGAGTAAAAAGACACAGGGGAAAGATAAAACAGTAATAGAGAAGAATTTCAGCAGGAAAGGCTGTCAGAATAAAAAGATTTTACAGTTTTACAGGCCTCTATCGGAGGGAGTCTGTGAACTGTTAACTTTGCAGCCAGAACCACAAACTTTAGGGAGCACTGAATTTAGTGTGTTCCTCTCTTTTGCTGACGATCTGTGATGAGAAAGGAAACTTCAGTTCATTCTCCCTCCACTGCTCATTATCCCTGAAGATCAGCTGCCCACACCAGTCACAGGATATTGTAATATTCTGCTTCTTCTCAGGATGACTGGATATTTTTATGCAGGGGGGAGAGAGACAAGAGGAAGTGCATTCCCACTGCATAAAGATTTCTGCCAGAAACCTTAACGTAAACAGATTTGCTTTCAACACAGTAATGAACAAATGAACTCCACAGGCTGCTAATTACACTCCCCTCAGAACAGACAGCTGCTTTTAACCTGAGAAACAACCACCACAATCAGTTCATGGCCACATTCACTGGGGTCACACACAACAGATTCAAAAACTCCTCAAGCACCACCAAGCATCACAGCAGATCCCCTGCCCAGCTGTGTCCAGAACATGTCAGCTCACAGGGAGGTCTGGCAGGGGCAAACTCACCCTCCTAAAGTGTCATTGTCACCTCCATGAGCTGCAGACTGACCAGAGCAAGGGGTCAGGGATGGCTGACTTAGCACATACCTGCACCCTCATCATCACACAGGGAAATGAGGATGACCTTCAGTAAATTTTACCCTAAGTGCAATTTGTCAGTAAGACACAGATTCAAAACATCCCAGACACTCATTTTTAAGAAATCTATGCCTGCTGCTAGGGACAGATACTCCTTCTCTGCCACTAGTTTCTCCCCCCACTTCAACATAAAAACACTTGAGCAGGTTTTTAGGAAGCTCTGAACGCTGAGCACGGAGCTCTTCCAAATGACACCATCAGGTCATCTTCACCACCCAGAGCAACACTGCCTGAGCCATCCAAGTCCCACATTAGCTCCCGACCGAGTGATGCAACTTCTGTGCTGCAGAAATATCCCTGGCCTGGGACACAGGCCAGTATCTCCACAGGGCACTGCCCTGCTCCATTAGAGATAACAACGTGCCCTGAGCTCCTGCACCGAGCCCTCAGCTTCCCAACAGGCTCTATTAGCAGAGCCCTTCTGAAAAAAACCTGTTTCCAGTCCTTCTGAAAAAAAACAACCCACCCTGTTTCCAGCAGCAGAGGTGAATGCAGGCAAATCTGTGGTGTAAGAAAACACACGAGCCATTTCTCTTCCCCACTCCCCCTATCACCTGCACAAGCTGAAAGCTTTGCCTTCCCATGGAACTTCAAGGAAATGTGACTTTCTCCAGACATGCTGTAAAGAAAACCCCATCTGCTCCTGTGGATGCTCTGGGGCCACCAGCTCTGCTTGTTTTGTTTCTCTTCCTTTTCCAAGATAACACAGATGACAAGGATTTTCTAGATCTCCACTAGATTCTTGACGCAATCTTTGCATACTGGGATGAATGGTTCTGTTGTGGTGTCTGTTCCCACAACCAAGAAAAGCATCCCAGGAATGCACAATATGAAAGCCTGCTTCGAATGACCAAAATATTCTGTTCTCCATCTTTCCATCAGAAAAGGGAACAGCTGGATCTGAGTCACCTGGGCTCAGATTCAAAAAGGGGAACAGTTCTCAACTAAGTGCAGATGTACAGCCAAAAAATACCGTTCACCAGGAGCAATATATCTGGATATTCCTGGCCAGCATCATGGATAGTTGCATCAGAGCAGCACACACTAAAAGCTGCGAAACAACTGGAGGTGCTTAGAGTCAATTATTTCATAAATGTGGCAGAGAAATAACACAGACCAAGGGTTGGAAGGAAAAGCCTTTGTCAGCCTTGCCAATATTCTTTATCTGCAAGTTGCTCTGCTTCATACCCATCCCTCTCACCCTCAACAAGGGACACAAATATTTGCTTGCCACGTGGAAAACATCCCATTCAAGATGGGCATAAGCAACAGAGCAGACTCCCAGAGCAAAGCCCCCGTGGGTCGACACAAAATAAGGATCTGTTCACCTCGACATACTGAGCGCAACAACTGCAAGACACAGGGACAGGTTTCCAGACACCAGACTGAGCTGGCCTGAATCCCATCCTGTGCCTGGTGCTTCCTTCTGGCTGGATCTGGATGTAGGAAGTGTTTACCCAACCCGACATCCCGGGCAGGGCGCGGGGATTTCACTCTGAGAAAGCAGACCCAAGTGCAGTTCCAACCAGCTGTGTCTGAACGCTGCTGTAACGGCTGGGTCTGCACAAGAGTTCGCGGGGAAAGGAGCCCTTAGTTCCTAAAATTAAATAGACAACAAAAAAAGCGAGTGCCAAAATTTAGTTTTCTAATTTTCTAAATTTTGAAATCCACGTGTGAGGAATTAAATCTGAAGTTTTCAGTCAGCACACATCTTTCTAGGACAGAGGCCCATTTAAAAAAAAAAAAGGTAAAGAACAGCATTTAATTATCGGACTAAAGGAAATCAAGGTTATCACTTTGTCCAAAAGGTTAATGACAAACAAAAACACTGCAGAAAAGCAGCAAGCACCTTTTTTTTTTTTTAAGCAATCTTGACTCATGCAAATAATCAATGACAACTATTTGGATAGGGAAAGATTTGCACAAAGTATTTCTGTTTTCCCCTATTCCCATCTAAGATCATCTTCTGAGAAGCAATTGCTTGTGGCATTATTTAAAACACTATTTCACCTTTCCTTATGCTCATGCTATGGATTAGGAACACCAGGGTTTGGGATGCAGCACATCTGCAAGTAGAGTTTCAGCCTTTTTCAGGGCTATCATAAGATATGGATGAATCTGTGATTAATGCAAGAGTCTCTGGGCAAAGACACAGCTTGGAAAGAGCAGGAATTCTGTGTGCAGCTGCTCTGACAGTGCAACAACAGCAACTCCACAAGGAGTAACACAAAGTGCATTTTACATCTGCAAGGCACATCCCTATCCTCCACAGGGAAGAGGAGCAACCCCCTCGTGCTGCCACACAGCAGCCCAACAGCACTTTGGTTTTGACACACCCTTTGCATGCATGCTCAGGAGATTTAGACATAACAGCAGGAATTTAATTCCCTACCCATGTTCTGACTGTTTCTTAGGAAGTACAGAGCCTCCATGAGGCTTCTGGGTTTGGTTCCCTCACCTCTGTCACTCAAGAACCTCTGGGACTCTGGAGAAGAATGAAACTACCTTAGCACAGCCCGAGAACAACCCCTGCTCCCCCTCTGAAAACCCTTCAGCATCAGGCACTGTAAATGCTGAAAGCAGTATCTGAAGCTCAACATCTCCCTGGAAACAAACTGCTAGAGAAGAATCCAGTCCACTGATCGCTGGAGGAGCTCTGCACTCACCTCGATAAGCACAGAGAATAAAGGCAAAAAGCTTTCAGTGCCAACTCTGGTATTCCTTTATTAGGCCTTATATAAAACCTCCACTGGCCAAAGATACTGATCTCTTTTTTTTTTTAAAAAAAGTTACGTAAAGTTATTTCATTTCTTGTTTCTGAGCATTTGGTTGCAACCACTCCACATTTCCAGGCTTTTCTGCACCTTCTCCATACCCATGGAAAGGAGATTTTCAGGCGGTAAAGCCTCATCTCCTGGAGTCGACACATCACTGCCAAGGGCAGGTGAAGATTTGATGCCCCAGGACCAAACACTGGCCACACTCTGAGGACTGGTCAGGGATTTTAGGAACAGAATTTTGCTTTGAAATCCAAATCCAAAGGCCAGACTTGAAACACTTGATCTTGTGTGAAAGGGACAGGAAATGAATCCGATCAGAGACAGGATCTGATAACGCCAAACTACAGCTTTACTAATGGAGACAGAGATTACGCTGAGAAGAAAAGGCAATTTTATCTGTTAATTCCTTAAGATGCTCCATCTGATCCACAGTAATTGTACCATTGCCTTCTCACTTCTCTGATTAGTTCCTCCTTCCAACAAGCCGCCAGAAACCCATTTCTGAGGCACGTGGCAGATTAGGAGTAAATCCTTGTACTTAATTGAGTATAGAGGAAATAAGAGACACTCATTTTTAATTAAGGTCAGACTCCTCTCCCATGAAAACCTGGCCTTCTCCCATCGAGGGAATGAAAGAAAGGAGAGCACTGCCTTCAGCTACACACAGGGAAAACCAGGGAATTCTGGTACCCTCTGTCAGCCATCAGGTTTTTTCTCTCTCTTGCAGTTGGATTCGCACAAGTTTTCAGCCCTAAAGCTCTGGTTTTATTACATAGTTTCCTTAACAAGTCTGAAAGATTGTTAACCTCTTGAAAAGCTTGTGTTTAGTCTTCTTTCTCACTCAGATTTTGTAATAATTAGCATAGAAGGCCAAGGGAAAGCCTAGAGGCCTTTTATTTAAAAGCTCAGGTATTTCTTAAACTAGTTCTAACCTCTACAATAGACTAAACATCCTGTGATTTACTTCTAAAGCCAGGGCTTTTGAATGGAGAATGTGCAAAACCATCATATATTGCACTCTAAAAACCACAGTGCAAATCCTGAGGCAAAGTGGGTGGAAAAAACTCAAATTGCATTCAAGGAAGTCATCACAGAAACTGGGGAGTAATTATGGGCTTGCTGATGAGCTTGTGCTCCCCACGCTGGCAAAATGCCTGCTGAAGGCTGACAGAGTAGATAGCAACAATTCTGCACTAATTGCAGAGAAAAACTATCTCTAATTTGTGGGAAAAAGTCCTGGGGATGGTCTTGGATCTACATGAGTTCCTGGTCCCTGGAGTTGTGCCCTGGGGGCAGGGGACAGTGTCCCTGCAGAGATATATGGAGGCATGACACCAAAATTGCAGGCTCACATGGAAAGGGAACAGAATGTACACAGAGGTTTCACAGTTGCTGTCCTCCAGGTCAATTCAGACTCGATTCAGTGGCCACTCAATTCCATGAGCAGTTTCTCTACAATTCACGGAGCTTTAATAAAATCCAAGTTTCCTATTCACAGCAAGTCTTACTTGTCAAAAACAGCATCTGGAAGAGAAACATGAGGAGAGCAGGCAGAGTGCAGGAAACACAGGGATACATTGCAAACATATTCCATTATAATAGCTTGGGATTTTACTACTGGCAAAACAATTTCTTTAATTAAATATGAGCCATGCAACAACCCAGCCATGCTGCACACGCTGTGCAGAGCTGCAGAAGGATCTGTGCCTTTGGAATTTCCTGGGTTTTGACTGCTTGATTTAGTGTAGCACTGAAGTTCACCCTGTCACTTAACCTGTTATTCCCTGGAGCTCAGGTTAACCTGTAGATTTTGCTTTGTGCACTTCTATAATTTAACCTCTGCCCTGGAGTTTGGTTATGCCAAAACCCAAAGAGCCAGGTGTCTTCTGTCTTTATTTTTTTCCCCCCACTTTTTACAACCTGCACCTGCAATGAAGACTTCTCTGTAGGCCAGCCTTGGTTGTAGAGTGTAACTGAAAGGCCAGAGCAATAAAGAGCTGAAAATAGAAAACAACTGGTCTTGCAAGTTTCTTCTCTTTCTATACACATTTAGTATTTTTTTAAACTAGGAACTTTGTTTCCCTTTTCAGTGTTATGACAGCCTGTCTGATGGCAGTACAGTTGTTTGTAATGCAAACAGTGTCACCCTAAGGGAAAACTGAGCCTGCCTCTCCACAAGCTCCTGAGACTTCAGGCAGGGATGCAGGGTTGGAATGCCCAACCCTGCCCCTGCTGCAGCCCCTTTCCATTAGTTACGAAACCACCACACAAGAGGTTTCATTCCTGCAGCTCAGCAGAGTTCCACTGCCCAGGAACCCCCCACCAGTCCAGATTTATCCAAGCCAACCTTCTGCCCATGTACCTGCTCTGCCCTTTGTACAACTCTGACACCCTCCCACTGTGCCCAACCCCAGGAGACAGCTCTGCCCTTTCTCTGCCTTCACTGTGCCCTTCTGAACAAGCAGTGCTCTCCGGAGATACAAGACTCACCATTCCCTGGGTCGCCTCAGCTGACGTTCTCTAAACCTCCATCACTTGAATTCAGTCCATTTTAGACATGGGCAACCCAAAATTCACACTGCATCCCGAGGTGATGCCTCACCAAGCCTGGAAAAAAACTCTATTCCAAACACGATGAGCTAATATCACCTTATTCCTTCAAACAAAGCAACTGTTCCAAAAGTTTAAAAGAATAACTAACCCACTTTCACCCTCTGCCTGCCAAGATACAACAGGAGGGAAGCTGAAAAGGAAATATAGCATCAGAGAGCCAGCTGGGTTGGAAGGGACCTTTAAAGGTCATCTAATCCAACGTCTGATCATCTCACAGCCGAGATACAGCACTGACAGCCAGGACTCCTGCTTCCTTCTTCCACAGTGGTCACTGATCTCCTTGCCACAAAAAGAGGGATGATAGCAGTACCAATCTGTGAACAGAGGGGTGGCAGACCAGGAAGTCACACCACTGGTCCCCATGGAAGGATCTGAGTTCATCAAACCCAAGATGCTACAGAGGAGCAAACCCACCCTCCCTCCAGACCAGCGAGGCTCTGCATGAAACCCATCCCCTGTACCCACACAAACATCCACTGCTTCCTGCTGCTACCCTGGCAGCAGCAGAGCAGCGCTGGATGGGGTTGTTCCCTGGAGCACCCTCTTCCTCCTCCCTGCTGATTCACCAGACTGCACCGAGCCTCCCACTCAAGCAGCAACCTCCGGGCGACCTGAGCCTCTCTACAGACACTGCCACCTCCCCAGAGCTCACTCACACCTCCACACAGCTCCCACCACAAACAGCAGTGGAGACAGGGAGGTCCCTCATCTGCAGAGTTTGCTTTAAGCCAGTGCATGTTAATCATGGAGTTTCCTAATTTACCACCTGCAACTCCAGCTGTAGCCGGGAGTTTGGACAGCTCACAAAGCTTACAGGACAAGAAGGAACACGTCTCCTAATCACATCACATCCCTACCAGTGACCAAAGTCATACTAATTTTGGCAAGGTATATCAAACTGGATCTTATCTGTCAGCACTGTTACGTTATCCCCTCCTGCCTCACGCTTTTTCCCACAGCTCACACTCTGCCTTGCAGAAGCCAACATGAACTTTGGATTGCACCACATGGAGAGAGGCATTAAGCCACACCAGCACCATAGGATGGCTCCCTACTGTTACACCAGAGGTTGGGATTGCAGTTTATAGAGAGTGAGAAGAGAAAACCCCGTCCTACCCAGTCAGATTGCACAGCAGGCGTGGAGACAGAACATGCCCACTCCAGCATGACCTGCTGGGCTGGCAGGAACAGGAGAGGCTGTCACACCTGGGCCAGGCTGTCCATCCCAGCCTCCTCCCACAGCAGCAGAGACCCTGCAAGAGCTGTGCTGCTCCACAGCCTGGCTGCAGTCAGCATCTCTATCCACACAGTGCCATGCCCTTGGGAAGCACACCCACAGCAGTGTGTGCTGTATGGATGCCAGCAGCCAAAAGGAAAGGGTCTGGATAGATGGATCAGTGCTAAAGCCCAGGATTTAACGTTTCACATCTCTGGAGATGGGTGATGCTGATGGGTGAACCCAGGCTGCAAGCAGGTAGGCAGGACAGATGGATCAGCCCACCATACTCCTGGAGTATCACAGCACTGCACGTTCCTGGGCAGCTTTACGGAGTCACCACGAGTCCCTGGCTGCTCCCTCACTTCTCACAGAAAACAGGCTGTTTCTGTTCCACTAATGCAGGCAAAACCACAATCAGGATTTTGTAAGAGATCAAGATATAACCTCATCTAGCACAATGACAGGCAGCAGCCCGAGTACATCACTGGCACAACACCTCCAACACAAACTGGACCCGTTTCAACCACAAAAAGGAGAAGCAAAAACCAGGTTGTCACTTCTAACACTGACAATCAATACTGCTGGCACCCTAAGGCAGAGAATAGCACAGCACTCCATAAACCTAAACCATGTGAGCATCCAAAAGCACCGTTTGACTTCGACATTTCCACGTCAGCATGCTGGAAGGGCTCTGACACCTTCCCAACATTTAGCCAATGTGCTCGGGGAGGATTCAGAGATAAAAGGGTGAAAATGCTTGCAGAGGCTTCAGAGACATCAAGATTAAGCTTGCAGGAGGGCATTGCTATTGCCAGTTTCGTTTACTGGAAATATATATAAATATACATATTTTTATAAACAAAAAGTTTTACTATGGATGAGATTTAGCAAGTTCAAAAAGCTACTTCATAGACCCCACTAAAAGCCAACATAAACAGACATATAAAAGATGAACAGTGAAAGGCAAAACATCCTCTGCCTCAGCAGCACATTTCACACAAGCCTGCCTTTTTGTGCCATAGTGTCCATTATTAAATCTCCATTAGGGATGGCTGGTGGATTGGTCATCAGCTAAACATGCCAAACTTACCAGCTGGGAAACAAAAGTCCAGGGAAGGAAAAAAAAAAAAAAAGGCACTTATTCAAGGTTGCAGAGTGACCTGCTCCAGTTTGCATAGTAAGGATTTCAGTTATAAAACAAATAGCTAAATGCTAAATATAGCCAAGGAGGAGGCTTTAATCACCAGGGCAGGCTTCATGCTGACAGGAGCCACTGAGGTAGCACAGCACACGATGTATGACAGCCAAATATGAGGCTAAAAAGCCCATTAAACACTGAAGTGGAGAGGCCTCTCTTCCTTTGGAGGTTTGTTCCCCAGCCAGGACAGTCCCTGCACCCAGGGGAGGCACTTGCAGGTCATGAGTGGGAATGTTTGTGAGGGATGGGAAAGTGCTGTGTATTCAACAGGCAGCTGCTTTTTGTGCCTGTCAGGACCACTGAAAAGTTGCCAGCGCTAATTAGAGGACACAGAAGTTTTCAGAGCATGATGCAACAGATAAAGAGGGGAGGAATATGCCAAAGGAGGAGAAAGAACAGGCCAGCCGGAGGAAGCCTTTGTCAGTGACTGTGCCAGAAGCTGGTGCCTCAGGCTGGGAGCCTCCTGTGCCCCTCTGGAGGATGTGCTGCAAAAGAAATGGTGCTGGGGTTTTTTTGTCAGTGAAACACCTTTGTGCTTGTCCTTTGTACAGAAACAGGCAGAGACACAAAGTGACAATGACAGCGACAAAACAAAGGGGAAGACACATGGTACAGCAGGAGTTCAAACTGAGCCAGACTGCCCAGAGTGGCTGCAGAAAATCCCTCATCACTTCATTGTTCTTTAAAAAACAAATTAAAATCTTCAAACTTCCGTCTTGAATGACAGAGATGAAGACAGACCTAACCAGGAACAGACAGATGGATCGGATGATTTCTTGAAGTTTCTGTGAAGCCCTTCCAGTGTAACCAATATCCATCCACATATTCTTTACTACACTATGCAAGTTATTCACTAAAATAAAATAGAATTAATTTTGGCCAAGAGCTCTGGCTCAAGCAACGTAATTTTATTTGCATTAACTTTTAAAGGAAGAATGCGTGAAAGCACAGGAGAGGGATTTAAAAGCACCAAAAAGGGACTTAAAAGTTCCAAGATCCACATATCCAATATCCCCAGAGCATTTCATTCACAAGCCTCAAAGGTCAGAGCTGCAACACCTGTTTTGTACCTGGAGAAAAACAATACAGAGAAGGAAAAAATTTTTCCCAAGATTACTGAGAAAACAATGGCAGAGATGGCACTGTTATGTCCCTGAATATCCAACCCACCAAAGGCCATGGAAAGGCCTTCTGAAGTGTTTACTTTAGAGATACAGAGTATAAATATTTTCAAAAATAATCATTTGGCTTTCCCAGGCACAAACAGTTATCGAGGGAGTCAACAGCACAGTTTAAAACATTAACTCTCGAAATAAACCAAACAAAGTTCAGATTCCCTTTGTGCTTCAGCAGACAGGGATGGAGATGGAGACTTCACGGCTGGCTCAGAACCCACAACATGGAATTTCACCAGTCTGTGCCACGTATCTCTACAACTATGCAGGTGGGTAAAACATTAGCTCAATAAAAATAAATCACTGCAAGGAAACTACAACTTAATTTCGGTGCCAATTCAAGCCAACATCATATTTTATTCCATCATTCTGAAGTAAAAAAATGGAAACTGTGACAGCAAAACACAAAGCTTGGTTTTCCTTCTTCGCACATCTTTCTTTGCTTATGCTGCATCTGAATCAACCATGGCTGTTTTACAGACACAGTTTCACTCATTTAGAATGGAGTAATAAAAATTGTACCACTACACAGCAATGATTTAAAAAAAAATCTGATGCAGAAATACTGTGGGTTTGTTATGGGTTTTATTTAAAAGAGGTTTCAACGGGATTTTTTTTTTTTTTTCAGGAATAGCAGAAAGTATCAGTTTAAGGTGCCAGACTCAGTCACATGCAGTGAAGTAATTTTTCCACAGCAAGAGCTGCAGCACAATCACATAAGAGCAAGAAATTAAATCCAGCTATGAGGAAAGCGAATTTGCTTCATCCTGTTTAGCATCAGAAAGTAGAAGAGACAGACCCAGCACACAGGGTGCTCTCAGCAGGGCAGGAGAAAGAGTCGAGGCCATGGTGGTACTGCAGAGACACTTGGTACAGTGATGCTGTGAGAGTTCTGCGTGCCTGACAGTGTCAGCCACGGAGACAAGAAGGACAGACACAGGGAGAAGGCAGGATTAGAGTAGGACTCTGGAAGAACAAGCCCAATTCCTTTCTCTAACGTGAGCTTCTGCAGTGACCTTGGAAAGTTCAGCTTGATTCAGCAACTTAATGTGGTTGTTTTAGAAAACTGACCAATAAAACAAAGCCCAAGGCTTGCTGGGGGCCGACATCACCAGTGCTATCAGCCAAGGTGCTCTCCCTGCCTAACAAGACCTGAATTCTACCACAAATATCACAAGAGCAGAGATAAAAGAACAACAGCCAGACATTGCAGACCGTTTAACTCAGCAACAGAGCAGCAGAAAAAAAATAATGCTTTCTGACTCCACGTCAGCAACTTCCTTGGTGATTCTTATGCTCAGACCTCTTGGGAAATGGAAGGGAAAACAGGTCACAAGGTGATTGTAAAAGATATTTATGAAAAAATAGATCTCTCTATAAATAACAGTAGATATCCCTATAAATAAGTGAACATCAGAGTCTAATGTAGGTTAGCAACAAGTCATCAGGTCTGGCTACCCAGACCTGGGCTTTCCCAGAGCCATAAAAGTATCCAAACCTTGCCATGAACTGTGTAAGCTCTGCAAAGTGGGAGCAACACCACATACCTGGGGGATGGAACTTGCTTTATGCATTATCTCTTGTCCCCACCAGAATTACGACACCCTCTCCAAAAAGGAAAAAAAAAGTCATTAATTTCTCAGAGTTTCATGGATAGGGGCAGAATTTGGATAAATAAAACCAACAACCTCAGTGAGGAGGTAGAATCTGTGCCCTGACCTATTTTAACCCACCAAAACTGGCATGTGTGCAGTTATAGAGCCACATCCCTTGGCACCTGAAAATCCCCCTTTGGAGTTCTTCATCGTCTCTTCTGCCAGAGCAAAAGCACAAATGGGGAGGAAGAAACACCAGGAACTGCTACTTGCTGGAGTAAACTATGGCAACCTCCAAGGCCAGAGGAGCCCCTATCAACCCTTGGCCTCAGCAGATAATCCCATCCATACCCATCCTAAGAGCATCTCCTGGAACTCACAGGTTTTCCCCCGGTTGAAGGCAGCCCCACACACGTGTGTTGCTGAGACGACAGACGGGCTCCAGCACAGCTTCCCCCTGCCATGGCTGGTGCTGTTTCCACTTGTGCCGTGTCTCAGAGCTGAGCCTTTGAAGTCCCATACTCCCAGGGATTTCTGGCAGGCAGTGACAAGTTTCTTGAGAGCACAGCTGTTTGATGCAGTGTTCCTCCCTCCTAATCCCTGGCAGGTTGCAACAGCAGGCAGGTAATTTCTTAAAATGCCAAATATCAGACTCAACCTTAAGATCAGGCAGCTGTACCACATTTAAAGCATCACCACCCCAGCAAGGACGTGTCTATGCTGATTAGAGGGGCTTGGAGCACCACTGGGGAGAGGAATGCTGCTAGCAGGCAGCTGGGCAGAGGCTAAGGCCAACAAGCCTGGCCAGGCACCCCAACCATATCTCCATTCACACACAGACCAGTTCCTGAGTCGCAAGTCACCCTCGAGGAAACACTTCCAGCCAGCAGTAATGGATGGGCTGGCGAAACTTGACATCCATTCCAGCACAATGACTTTCTGAGACAAGGTTTCCAGGCCTGTGAGACTGATGCTCAACAGAGCAGCAAATAACACTCGGTGCTGACACAGTGCTTTGTCTCCCAGCACTTTGGAAACGCCGCTGCAGCCTGCCTGGATACCTTGCAGATAACAACTTGTGCCTCTGCCTGCATCCCTGGATGCTGCCCCAAACAGCCCCTTTGCTGGTTTGTGTCAGGAAATGCGAGGGCAGACCCCTGCTC
>JAYRBT010000051.1:7766153-7801819 GCA_036023395.1 Myiotriccus ornatus | reverse complement strand
GCCTGCATCCCTGGATGCTGCCCCAAACAGCCCCTTTGCTGGTTTGTGTCAGGAAATGCGAGGGCAGACCCCTGCTCCCTCTGCTCACAACCTGAGCACTGTGCCAGCGCCAGCAGCCCGACCTGGGCCTTCCTCGGAAGAGCATCTCCTCGCAACAGACAAAACCCCACATCAGATCCCGCAGGACGCAGTTAATGTCGATATCTCGATCGCTAAATAGGAAAAACCCAGCGGGGACACCGAGCCCAGCACGCAGCCCAGCTTCCCGCAGACAAAAGGCAATTCTCCTCCCGTTTCAGACCCCGAACTCGCTCGGCACCGAGCCGCGGGTGCTGACACCCACTCTCACCTCCATCCCCGCGGCATCAGGCCGCTCCCCCCGCGCCGTGACCCGGCGGGGAGCCCACCCCGCGCCCTGCCTGGGGGGGCGGGAGGGTTGGCAGCCCCCGACCCCCTCCCGCCGCCGGTAGGTGCCGGTGCTGCCCAGCCGGGGATGCGGCCGGGATGCCGGCCCGCTGAGGATGCTCCGTGCCTTTCCCACCCCAAGGACAATGCGTGCGGCGGCCGAGCCTCCCATCGGTACCGAGCGGCGCATCCCCGCGCTCCTCCCGCACCCTCTCCATTCATCCCCCCCCTTTGTTGCGGGCTGGCCGGGCGCTCCCGCCCGTCCCGCAGTCCCCCTTACCCTGGGGCTGCCCGCCGGAGCGGGGCGGGGGGCTCGGTGCCACGGCGCGATGCAGCCCCGGCGGCCGCCCTGCCACTCCCTGCGCGGGGCCGAGCCGGGAGGAGGGAGCGGGGAGCCGGGAGGAGGGAGCTGGGCGGCGGCTCGGAGCGGCGGGGGCGGGGGAGGATGCGGGGCCGGGGAGGATGCGGGGCCGGCACCGCCGCTCCCTCCTTCCCTCCCTCCGTCCCTCCCGGCGCACGGCCGGGCCCGCGCGAACAAAAGGGAACGGTCCGCGGCCGCCCCGCGCCGAAATCCTCCTGGTTGCCGAGCCCCGGCGCCGCCCGGAGCCGGGTGGGAGGGTGGAAAGGCAGCGCGAAGGCTCCTCCTGCCTTAAAAACCCATATAATAACCATAAATTCACCTTTGGCTCGCTGCGGCCGCGGCCTCCCTCCGGCCGGCGCTGGGAACGAGAAGCGCTCCAAGCACACCTGAATTTAGGGTGGGAGCGGGATTGACTGATGCAAGAAGGGCAGGAGGAGTTGGTGGTGCTTCCTGGACAAAAAGGAGAGAGCCCTAATTACCGGGATTTATTGGGGAATGCAGCAAAGAGAAAGCACCTGCAGCCTCGGAAACTCGTTCCTTCAAAGCCAGGAAGGGCGGGGGGAGCTGATGATCATCACTTGGTCCCCATCACTTCCTGATGCTTCCCAGAGCCGTGCCTGGGCTGGCATTGCATGGAGCTATAATGGAGCAGGGCCACAGAACCATTCATGTTGGAAAAGTCCCCTGAGATCATCGACTCCAACCATTCCCCCAGCACTGCCAAGGCCACCACTGACCCATGTCCCCAAGTGCCACATCCACATGTCTGTTAAACCTCTCCAGGGGTGTGGACTCCACTCCTGTCCTGGGCAGCTGTGCCAGTGCTTGACAAGCCTTTCAGTGAAGCAGTTTTCCCAATATCCAAGCTAAACCTCTCCTGGTGCTACTTGAGGCTGTGTCCTCTGGTCCTGTCCCTTGTTCCCTGGGAGTAGAGCCTGGCCCCCTTCCCGCTACCCCCTCTTGTCAGGGAGTTGCAGAGAGTGAGAAGGTCTCCCCTGAACCTTCTTTTCTCTAGGGTGAGAAAAGCAGCTCCTCACCAGAATTGTGCTCCAGACGCTTCCCCAGCTCCAATCCCCTCTCTGGACCTTCCCCCCCCTGCCTAGTGTCAGTGCCCAGAAATTGCATCCCTGGAGTGGAAGTGCTTTCACAAGGGCCATAACTCTACTCAGTGTACTTTACTACCTCTGCAGACACCCCACATCACCCAAGGGGCATCCCAAGAGATTTTGCACGTCAAATCCTACAGTGGAAGGCCCCAGGCCATGCAGAAAGAGAGGAGGGTCCCAGCCAGCAGCGATCCCAAAATCTATTGCTGTGACTGCTCCGTAGCCCCTGTGTGAGCCCTGAAAAGCAGAAGGGAGATGCAAGTGAGGGAGATGCACTCAGCAAAGCAGAGAACAGGGCTGAGGTCAACTGAGCATCATCCAGAATATGAGATTTGACAGCCCTGGCCTTAGCAAGATGATCCAGCCCCAGGAGGCAGCCGTAGGCATCCTCATTTTCCATCTTGCAGAGGGGAAGCCAAAGTAAAGAGAAGTGAAATGGCTGGTCCAAGCCAAAAATAGAACCTGGAGCACCTGACTCCAACGCCTCTGCTTCAACTGCTAGTTCAGTGTCTTTCCCTGGCATTTTCCTACATCCAAGCTCAAGTCATTGCTTTGTGGTTCTGGATACAAGAATTTTTGTCTCCTCTCAAATTTGTAGTTGCCTAGGGAGACAGTATGTCATCAGCAGAAGAGCTAGATGAGAAGGTGCCTATTGAATCAGGCTTGGATTCCAACAGGACCTCTTGTTTCTCCATCCAGTTCCACCCCTGGTCTGGCAGCTCAGCCAGTTCCTATCCTTAGGTCCAAGTCTCTTTCCGTATCCAAATGGTGGTGGAGCAACAATGGTGACCTCCCTTTGCAACTTCCAGAGAGACTAATGAGAAATGTTACATGTAGCCATGCATTTGGTAAGAAGGAGTGAAAATTTAAAGCAGAATTGTTAAATTAAAAAAAAAAAAATCCTCTTTAATATTTTCAGGTGCTTCAGGGCAGGATTTGAAATCAGGAATTGCTTAGAAGTTAAACCTCATTTTTGCACATTTTTATGCTGTATCTTACATACATTAATTTGTTCTTAAGTATAAAAACTTCCACTTAAATGTTTAAATTACAGCCCTGTGTCTGCATTACAACAAAGAAAGTCAGCAAGTCTGGGGTTATATTTTGCCTGCCAATAGTCTGTGGTACCCAGAGCGGCTCCGAGAGGAGACTCGAGCCCACTGGCTTCAATAAGATGAAGCTAGAAAAAAATTTCACAGCTCTTAAGTCATTTCCTTGAATCATTTTGACAAATCTGCCTCTCTGACTGAACTTTCTCAGGGGAATTTCCATGGAGAGAAAGAAAGATCATCCGGGGCCAGAGCTCTGGCAGCGATGTGGCTGAAGTACCCGTAGACTTGAATTTGCGTCTCCGCCATCAAGTGCTCTCCTACAAAGCTTTTGTTGTACCTGCTTGTCACAAAGGATGACTATAAATGTTGAAGTGCCATCATCCCACAGGGTGGTGCTACTATTTTCCAATAACCATTTATTTATTCACAGGGGCTATGTGCAGGCAAATAACCTCACCCTCCTGTCCCAGGCCCAGGGGAGCACAGGAGACACTTCAGTTCCAGCCTATGAAGGTGTGAGGACTTGTTAAAATTTACACAGGTGAGCAGAGCCATGACTTTAATTAAACCATTACAAGTAGAGAGCTGGTGTGTGATCTCTGACATCTCTGGGCTGTCACATTTGCCTGATAATACTCTTTACTACCCTCCTATTTTACGTGATGTGATATTTATCTTGTTTTGAAAAGTGGCTTCTCACAGATAGTCAGAACTGTCTCCACTTGACTGATCCATTATTGTGATTTGATGAGTATTTGCATTAGCTCTTGGCATCTCTAAAAAGCTCCACTGCTGTTTTCTTTTACATTATCCTGACAAACGGAAGCATTGCACAGACAACATAGTGTATAAACCAAGGGAATACTCACTCCTGCCTCTAGGGAGCCCAAAACAGCAAACTTTTTGTGTTTTGCTGTTATCTATATTATTCGAATAAAGACAGATAAAAGGTTCAAGTACCTTTCCATTTTATGGAACAGGAGATGAAGCACCTCTCTCCAAAGAGCTGATGAGACACTTGATTTGTCATGTACCAATAGCTTATGCTCCCTAAAGCCCCGATGCTGCACTTGTTCCCCAAAGGCAGCAACCTTTGAGAGGTGACAGAGAGCCCACACAGGCCACGTGAAATGGTGACATCAGGACCCCAGATGCCAGCCGGGGTTGACAATTCAGAGTTGAATCCTTTCCTACCACGTGCCTAGAAATCCCTGCCGAGTAAATCCCTTTGCCCTGCCTACGTCCTGTGGGAACTGGGTGGTGGCAGGAACAACTGCATTTGAAAATACTGTGCAACTTCATTGCTGTCAACTGGCAGTTCTGTGATTTCCAACATCTCACAGCCACAGTGAGAGTGTAAGTTCTCAGTGTTCATTCAAGCTGACACTATAAATAGGCTGCTGCATTTGGGGGCAGAGCTCGAAATTCCAGCATTGGTGGGAGGAACAAGATTAAAGCAGTGATCTAAAGGAAAGCTGTTTTTTCCCTTTGATTACAGAGCTGATGAAAGACCTTCTTATCCTGAGGATCAGCAGTTGCTTTAGGCCTTACCCGTTCTAGGCCAAGACTAAAGTTCAGAAACTTCTTGTAAACAGTAGTTAAATTAAAATTAAGAGCTTGCACAGTTGCAACAATTCAGCCAAATGGCAATATGTTGAAGGCATTTGTTATCCAGCCCAATACCACTGCAAAGCCTCTAATATCCAGCAGGTTCTGTTGTATCTCCTTAGGTGAGAGAAACCTCTCATCTTCAGACATTTATATCCGAGCCAACTGTCTAGACTTCCTTTATAATGAGTGCAGAGGAACAGGCACTGGGGTGGAATTCCCCCCATCGTACTGCAGACATCAAAAAATGGATTAATTGCTCTCTAACAGTGCTCAGCTCAGTTATAGGGGTAGTCAAGAATTAGCCAAATGAGATGTTTAAAGATAAGTGGTAAGAATGCCACTCATCTTCCCTCCAGAAACGCCCAGCACAGCTGATGGAGCTTATTTGGGTGCAGAGACACGCGTGTTGGGTACGTTCCTGTCCGAAGGCCTCGGTTTGTTCTGCTCACTGAAAGAAATGAGACTCTTGGCCAGGATTCAAGATCTGGCTCCAGCATCCTTCAGGGGAGCACACGTGGCTTGTGCAGTGTGATGGAAAGTGCTCTGGAAAAGGCTTTTTTACCAGGCTGACTGCTGAGAGTTCCTACACACTCCCTAACATAAAAGAAAGTGTGGGTGGAAATATGTTGAAGAATCGTGGCAGTTCTCATTAATTATGAAGATCAAGAGGAGCTCGCACTGCTTTTTTTTGTGTATTTCCTATACTGAAATTAGTGCATTAACTGTTACTTAAACTTCCGCCATCAGTATAATTTAATCATTAGCAGAGTCTGGTTCCTGTTGTTCTACATTTTTGAAGTAAACTACCTTGTTGCAGTGATTCTAAGGAATGTGGGACAGCACTCCACAGAAATACAAACCAATACAATTGGACAGCATTGCATGGCCAAAGACATGGTGACATTTTCATCACAAAGGCTGTTTCCTGTACACAAGCCCAAAGACAAGTGGGCTGAGAAATTCAGCATCCCTTAACTGGAGGCCTTCTGAAATTGTTTGGCCAAACAACCTACACAAGATCACGCTGTCAATGGAGAACTTGGAATAGCTCTTTTATTAAGTCAGTAGATTATCACCAGTCTCTCATCTGAAGATGAAGCTGCTCTTTACAGATGAAGTAAATGACTCATGGAAAGAAAAAAATAAGGTATCTGTGATCACCCAACTGAAACAAAAATATGTTGGTCGACATCTGCATTTCAGAGTCAAACATCTACAACTAAGCATGACCCAAAAAAAAAAGTAATACAGGAGGATCAGAGCGTGGAGAGACTGAAGGGAGATTTGGCAGTAATGAGCATAACATCTTATTCATGGGTGGGGGGGAACAACACAGAGAAAAAACAGAGGCTAAGTAGTGGATAAGCACAGTACCACATATTTATTTTCATTATTATTGCCCTAAAGCTTGTTGCTTGTCTAAATCAAGACTAAAGATCAGGCTGTCTTTTGTTAAGCCGTTTTTAAAGATCAGGACAACTGCCAGTTGGACTTACCCAGGCTGGCACAAATAAAGAGACTTTTATGCCTCGTGGCCTCAAAGGTGAGCAAACATCACCTACATTTTGTAGACTCAGGGATCAAATTTGAGAGGGATTAGTTTATCTTCCCAAGGCCCCCTCTAATCCAGGTTGGACAGACTCTGGGCATTATCATGTCACTCAGTTCATGCATTTCTTTTTATCACATCCAAGCCAGAGAGGAAAGCCAGGCTTGGATCTCCTGGCGTGGTGTCCTACACTCTATTCATTAGGTGAAGCTGCAGCCTTCTTTTCTAAAGCCTCTGGTAATGCTCTGTATAGCTCCATGTATCCTCCAAAAAATACAGGGAGACAAAGATCACTCATAATGGGGCAACTCCACCTTCTCCTGTTGCCAGAGCATCAAGTCCACCAGCACCAGTTGCCTGCAAACCACCCAATCTCTCTTTCTGTGCATTGCAAGTCAAAAGTCCTTCTGGATCATTATTTTTCATTGGATGTCAAAAAATTATTCCCTTATTCTGCTGCTGTTCCAAGTATGTGCCACCTTCCTCAGACCTTCCTCATTCTCACCAGGTATGTGAAGATTTATTGTGTTCCCTGACCTGGTCAAACAGGTTCTGTAACAAATTGGAGCCAGCCTGTACTTTATGGGGGAAAAAAAGCCATTTATTTCCCTGTTTGGGCCCTGCCACAAAAGCTGTTTCAGACCCAGCAGAAGCACCAGATGTTTTCTGCCAAAGCTACAGAATGTGCTGTGAGAGGCAGGAGAGTCCCATTTCCTCGGCATGAACTGGAGCGTGTTAGAAGATCAAAGCTGAGGGACAGGAGCCAGGATGAAAAGGTTTTCTATCCGTGCCCAGGATTTCAAAAAAAGATTTCAGTACCTACGACCCAAGCTGTGTTTAATGGGGAAGGGGAGGGAAATAAGCTCCAATTCTGACACTTACAGAAAAGCCAGGCTTTTAAAATGTCTTCAGCAGGCAGTGCACGGAGGTGGATTGCACTGCTGGCGTGGCTGTGGGCACTGTGACCACTGAACATCCAGACCTGCCACTTTGGTGCCTCGGCCTTTAATTCTCCAGGAAAGCAAAGCTATCTCCAAAAAGGCACTGACACTGTAATTTAGCACAGGGCACGCTTTCCCAGAAGATCTCAAAGCACACAAGGCACGATCTTTGTAACAAGCTGCGGATGAGAAAATTGGAGCACAAAGACATGTCCATGACTCGCAGTCCCACACGGGATCACCTGCAGTCCACTGATTTCCAGCCACTAAAGCAGCTGACGAGCCAGTTGGTCCCGAACAGCTCTGGGAGGTGGGTGAGATGTAAGTCCCTCACTGCTGAGCTCTGCCAGAGCTGCTCCAGAGGAAGGTGTGGAATAGCAGTGATTTTCCTCTGTAAGGCAGAAGGAGTATGGAAAAGGCAGCGTGCACTGACAGTACAACCAGCTGCCCTCTGCTTCCTGCCAACACAGGTGTGTTTTTAACTGAGGACCAAAGACACTGCCTGAACTAACTTAAATGCCACAGTAGTGGGCAGAGCATAAATACACAGCTCAACCCCCTCAGCACATCGTGTTTCAGTGATGCAGCAGAATGGGCTGTTATCCCGTCCTTGGGAAAGCACTGGAGAACCATCCACTGATCCCTGCTGTCATTTCTCAGTGAGATGTTAAAAGGTTTAAAGAACTGCTGTGATGTCTTTATAAAAAAGGGGATTATTTCTTTATGCAGAATTAGTATTTCCTGTGACAGGAGAGTAGCAAGGATGCCCCGAACGACCTCACACACCAAGGGGATATTGCTGCAGTGATTGCCAGGTGGAGAGGGCAGCCAGGACTCCCAGAAATCCCAGCCTTACTAAAACAGATATAGAAAGGCTGGGAAAGCCTGATCCTTTGCCAGGTGTTCATTTTAGAGTATTTACTACAGAAAATCCTTTATAATGTGGATTTTGGTTGTCAAATGCCATGATATAACCCAGATCCAGGAACTTGCACACACTTCTGCAGTTTCCTGTCCATTTAGGTTTATTAATTGCACTACATAAATTGTGTTATATGTTCCAGTAAGGAAGATTCACCGTGAGAATGCTGCCAGTGTGGCTTTTTATAGAGCAGTGTACAGGGAAACATGAGAATTGGACTCTAATCTAGTTTGTGCTGGTGTAAAATGGAGATTCCCTCCATCTCAACAACTGCTTTCAGTAACAGTGAAAGAGGAACAATGATACCAACCTGATCTGTAAAGTGTTTTGAGCCGACCAGACTAAATGTGAAATGTTAAAATAGCTCATGCTGCCTACTCTGACTCAGTCCTAAGCACTGATAGACAAGCTCAGTATAATATACAACAAATACAAAGTTAACAAGTGGGGAAAAAAACCCAAATATGAAGTTAACAAGTGGAAAAATACAATTAAGTTAAATTAACCTGTGGAATTCAATGCCAGAATATATTAAAGGTAATTAAGATAATTATACTGCAGCCGTAGCTATGTTAATTCTAATTAGAATTAAAAAGTACAAGACAATCCTTAACTCTTAGAAAAAAGTAAACTTCTCTAAGCAGATTCTATGACTGTTCGGTATCACATTTAATGTTTTCCTCTCTGTTTTCTTTGAGCCTGTGATAACAGTCAGGTTCTCAGAGGAATTGTTGCCTGAACAGCCTCCTGGTTTGTTCCAATAAGTATCAACCTGTGCCTTTCATTTCCCATTCCTTGCAATACATCTAAGAACGTTTGTGGCAACAGAACAGAAATTGCTGGTTACCATCTGAGATATTTATTGAAGAAAGGAAATAAATAATTAATAGACTCTTTCTGCAAAAAAATTAAAAATAGGAACACCCATCTAAGCATTCTAAGAAAAGAGATGAAGATATTTACAAACTGGGCTTAAAATGTCATGGAAACAGCTGCCCTCCCAACAGATTGAAATTCATTCCCTTCTTGTATCCAGGCAAGTTTGGCAGGGAAACTCACTGCATCCATACCTATGCATCACACCAAAAGCTGTGATATTTAAGCAGACTATAAATACCAACCCAGAAACCTGAGAAATTATAATTCTTTGTTGGGCTTTTTTATGTTTGTTTGTTTGCAAGTGGGCTTGTTTTAAGAGATTAT
Source organism: Myiotriccus ornatus (assembly GCA_036023395.1). Taxonomy (NCBI): domain Eukaryota; kingdom Metazoa; phylum Chordata; class Aves; order Passeriformes; family Tyrannidae; genus Myiotriccus; species Myiotriccus ornatus. The sequence continues at coordinate 7,792,669 of JAYRBT010000051.1, read as the reverse complement.
TAATACTTTGTGACATCAAGGTCATAAAACAAAGCCATGTAGCCATTCCAGAGAAGATTGCCTGGAGAATGACACTCTGCAGTGACCTTCAGAACCCAATAGTCAAGGAGTTAAAGTCTGATAATTTCCCCACTTAGAATCCTCAGCTCATGTGGATCCCCCTTCACAAGGTGATGTGACTGATGTGGGGAAGAACAGCTAAGGAGGATTGTAATGCAAGGCTCTGCCCTGCAACTGTTTCCAGAGAAAATTTTAGAGTTAACTCCTGTAAATAGCACTTCAAACTTGCAGGGCAGTTTCGCTCTCCCTGGCCTCACACTGCACAAAAAAGCATATCACTGTATTTAAAGACCAGCTTGTGTCCCTGGTAGATCTAGAAGTACATAAGCAGGTCAACCTTGGCAGGAGATGGAAAGAAACTAGAACCTTGTTGGATTCATTCCATCACCACTGCCTTGGGACTGTGCTGTTTTGAGAGGTGTGGAATGCATAAAAAATACTGTAAGCCTGAATGCCAGAAGCAGACAGAGGGGAGAAATACTCCTCCCGTACCAGTGTGGGCTCGCAGGAGGCGGGTGTCATTCCCAGCACAAAACAAGACCTGTCCCACAATTCTGGATTTGTTTCCACAGGATCTGTGCCTGCAGACTGCCAAAGCAAGGACGTGCTGCCACCCAGCTCTGCTGGAAGCCAGTCTCTGATCCCTGCAGGAGCAGAGAATTCGCGATCGTTTCCCCCCTCCACGACCTCCGGGCGCAGCCGGATTGCCTCTGGGATCGTCTCAGTGAGAGAGGTGGTTTGTCACCCATTCCAGTGAAACCTCACCCAAGCCCCCATCGTGCTCCCAGCCCGCTGATTTCAACAGGGAACCGAGGCCCAAATTTAGCAAAAGTCACAAGTGCAGGTTTAACTTCACGTACAGGAGCAATCTCCGTGAATTAATGAGATCAGACACATGGTGAAAGTCAGCTCCTCACCAAGTGTCCTTGCAGATGCACAGCCCCCTAATCAGGATCAAGCCTTTCCCCTGTGTTATATTTTTTAAGGTGCAGTAGGATGCCATTAGAGACAGCACAAGCTTTTAGTCTGTAAATCCTTTATTTGTTCAGGAAGGATCCCCTTCGCTGTAGCATATGATTTTCTAATTATATTCCTTCCTTCTACCCCATTTTCCAGCTGCATAAGGAAGTCAAATGCCTTGCTCAAGGCTACACTGACTGATGTACTGGGGAAATAAAGTCTATTTCTGGCAGCTGAGACGTCTTTTCAATCATTCCATAAAATTCCAGTTCTAATAAACGGATTTATAACCTACAATCTGGACCAGATGAGGTGTGTGAGGTTCATCTGTAAAGCTGGCACTCAGTGTGGTTGTGTGTTCACACAGCAGGCTGTAGCACTGCATTCTGGAGTTATTTTCAATAAGTAATACTAATATTTCCATTCTGAGGTGAGGTTTGCTAAGCACAGTTGTGATTATTACAGTGCACTGAGAGAAGGGAGGTTCCTAAAGGGCATTTCTGCTCTATTCTGGTTGTATGGGGTCAAACCATCCACTCACAGCTAAGCCCAGCGAAGCATCTGACTGATAAACTGAACAATCAATCCTGTTTGTACAGCTGCCATAGATCCATTCTACAAGATTCTTCTGATGAAGAATCCTCCCACAGTGCAGTGATAAACAGTATTTCACATCAATGACATCTGAAATACTGAGCAAATACCTTGAACAACTTTTTCATTTTAGCAGAGAAGTGATGAAATAACGAAATAATCACCAAATAATCACTGTAAGGCTGGGGAAATCTGCAGTAATAGTTTTTAATATTTTTTAACATTTAAAATTTTTTCTGAGCTAGTGGTCAATTTGTACTTATCAAACCTATAAGGAGTCACACACAAGTATCCTTTGCATGTTACAGACATGTAAATACATGCACACAGACACACTTATTAATATGCATAAACTGCAGAAGAAGTCAATTGTACTCAATGTAGTGGATAAAGGCCACATTAAATACTTTTACACACAGTAAATACTTTGGCTATTTACTCATAAGGGTAAGAAAGTTCCACTTGATATCCCTACACCTCATCCATTAAATCTTCGAAGTAGGAGCACAGACAGAGTCATCAAGAGGGTAAATACTATTATTTAACGTTATTATTTGCATATCATGTCTATTAAATCTGAACAAGATGCCAAGACAAGAGGAGCTGCAAGAAAAATGAAGCTAATGCAAAAGAATCCTGATAAACTCTGGAAGCAGGTGGAAAAATCAAGATGTGATTCAGCCACGACAAGGGATTGCACAAGTCCACATTCATCTGGAAAAATAAAAAATAATAATAAAAAAAGGAGGGAGGGGAGAGACTGAAAACTGAGCATTAGCCAGTGACATGCTCTGAGCAAAAAAAATAATAATTTCAGTTTGAACTGAAATATTCAAATTCCTCAGTTACAAACTGCTTGAGAAAAGTTATTACAAAGTGATCTGTTCCTTTTCCTCTCTCCTCTGCTCTGTCTGCCTGGGAGGGAGGAGGCATCAGCAACCACAGCAATAAAAAGCAGTGGCAACACCAGCTGGCAGTGGTTTCCTCCTTTAGTGGCTCCAAGAGAGCAGCTCATATTTTATTCATGAAAAACGAGGCCTCTGGAGGTCTAAGCAAAAAAAAAAAAAAAAAAAAACCCAAAACCAAAAAAAAAAACCAAAAAAACAGGAAGTAAATATTTCTTGGGGACACTCAGTCAGTCAGAGGCTGGCGGTTGTCCAGGACACCGAGGAGGAGGGGCAGGGGGTGCAGGATAGAGGCACGAAAGCTCCCTTCCTTCCAGCCTTCCTGCCACCGTAGGAAGGGGGATCACAAAGGGCAAACTGCACCCGGAATGTCCTGCCTGGTGGCCCAGTGGAGCAGGGAACAAGCTCAGCCGGTGTCCTGCAGTGGGGGGACTGCAGGGAGTCACTCACTGCCCGGGGAATGTGTGCTGGGTGGGCAGCGTGGATGCACACTGGGATGGGATCCCTGTGGGGTTTGGCTGGGAGAAGCTGTTTACCCCAGCAAGTCGCATAAACTCTTACTTGGAGTTCTCTGGGTAATCTCTCTCCCTACTTTAGAATCAGAGAACATGCTGAGTTGGAAGGGACCCCTGAGGATCATCGAGTCCAACTCCTGGCCCTGCGCAGACACCCCAAGACTCTCACCACGTTCCTGAGAGCGTTGAACGAACACTTCCTGTACTCAGACAGCCTTGGGGCTGTGCCCACCGCCCTGGGGAGCCTGTTCAGTGCCAACCACCCTCTGGGGGGGAAAACTTTTTCCTGATATCCAACCTAAACCTCACCCAGCTCAGCTCCCACCGTTTCCTGGAGTCCTGTCACTGCTCATGAGAGTGAAGAGATCAGTCCCTGCCCCTCCACTGCCCCTCATGAGGATGCTGAAGACCATAATGAGCTCTCCCCTCTTCTCACACTCATGTCCCAAAACTACATCACCCTAAAGGCTGTTTTGCAAGTGCCTTTAGAGTAAGATCACACCTGAGCCCAGAATAAACACCTTCCTGGGAAAAATGATCTTTTCCCATACAGTCAGACAGGCCTCTTCCATTTCCTTGTGTCCCCCATAACAGACCACCCTTTACATCAGTAGAGAAAACCATCATCTGCAATCCTTCACTTTCCTGAGAAGATGGATGTGAAGGTGCTGATGTCATTTGTCATCTTTGGGTGTGTGCAGGGGAACAACCATCAGCCCCTCAGCTCAAACCCAACGCCCAGCACTGGCTGTGCCTCCCTTCATGAGCCTTGTCTTCAGTGCTGACTGTGTCTGAACTCTAATTAATTGTGCACAGGGTGCTCTAACAAAAACTTTCTGAGAGGCCTGAACTCCTCCTTGGGATTTCTGGAATCTGCAGGGAAAGAACTACCTATTACTTTCTGACAGACTTCCTAAAAGACGACACATGCAGTAGAAGAATTATCACTTCAAAATTACAGAAGAAATGCAGCATTTTACATTAACATCCCTCCCTCATTGTTTTAATTACTGCCTAATGAATATTAGCCTTCAGAATACCTCCCCTGCAGGGCTGAACAAACCAGAAACAAGTCATAGCAGGGCAGTCAGAATGAAAGGAAGGGGAAAAAATCCAAGACAATAAAAACCCACACACATAAGGAGAGGCAGAAAAATGCACCCTGGGGTGCAGCAGCCAACATTCCTTTAATAGTGTCAGCATTTTATATGCACTTTACTGGGTGGCAGTAAAATACATGGGTTAATAATGGCATGTGGTGGGATTAGATAAAAAATAAATTTATATTTAAAGTACTATAAAGAATGGTATAGGGCCAAGGAGAAGAAGAAATAATTCTCAGTCAGTGCAAGCATCACCTAAGATTACTGCTGTAGATAGAAATTTTAAAAACAAAATTAAAAAACCCTAAAAAATCCACTTAGATTATATCAACAACCCATATGTAAAAAATGGTTTCAGGCTTCTCCAAGCCAATTTTGACAGAAACCTCTTACCCTGTGACTTGCAGCTCTACAAACAACCAGGGAGGCTGTTTCAGCACAGCTTCTGTGCAACCCAAGAGGTGCTCTGGATGCATGAAACAAAAGAGACTGACACTACAAGGATTTTCCCTCCTGCTTCAGTTAAAGCTGCTTTGAGGAAATACAGGTTAAAAAATACAAAAGAAGAGATATAGAAGCTAATGTTTAATTGATTAGATTAACTCTTTTACCCTTACAGCAAGATTTACTCATACTAGACAAGAGAGGCAACTTGTCTCCTTCTCATTGGGTCTAAAGTGTCCTATTCTTACACAGCACTTAATACAGTATCAGTGACAAATGTCTCTGTGAAGAAACAAATTACTCTGGTGCTTAAATGGAGCTCTCCCAATGTTGGAATTTATTGCCCTTTCCTGTTGTGTTTCAGAGGAAAACCCCCACCTTGCAGTGGGGCAGCAGAAAAAGAGCCACCAGGCTGCAGGGAAATCAGGTATTTTCAGGGAAGTGACCAAACACCAGGAGATATTTCAACCTGTGTTCAAATCTGCAGGTGAGTCCCACTTGCTCCCTAAAGGCACGTTCTGCCCTGGTTTGTTCACCTGGAAGGGGCAAAACCCAGGTGACCAGTGCAGGAAAGGGAAACTTTTTTTTCCTCTCCCCATTTTCTCAGACTTCTGTGATAACTGGAAACAATGAACAACAAATGTCTTAAATCAAAGGATATAGTGAATCTAATTTAATTTAGGGAGACAGCCTTAAATTTAGGGAGTTAGCCCAGGAGGAAGGAAGCCTGGATTGCAGGTTAATATCCAAAGGCTTACCTGCCCAGGGATGTCCTGACACAGCTCCTTTGAAAAAGGCTGCCTGGAGCTCCAGGGGCTGCAGCCAACTCTGTCTGTGCGGTGCCAGCTCATGCAGCACCTGGGCTTTGCTGGACTTTAACCCCACAAACCAGAACACACCTTCATCCAGTCACACAGCACTGTTTCCTTTCATGTCCTCCCAGACTCAGGAAAAGCTCATGAGCCTGGGACAATCAAAATCCAAGTGCATATTTTGGTATTTGGCTCTAGACTTACTATACCGAGTCATCATTTCAATCCCAAATTGATACGCAGCCACTAAAACGAACCTTAAAAGTCTTATTTTTCATTTCCTATCTAGGCAAAACCACACCAAAGATTTGGAGTAAAATGCACCTGTACACACAGAGGTCTGAAAGAAAACAGCCACATTTTTGGTTTTGTCAGATTTTTCTCTTCTCCTCTATGACAAGCACTAGACCCTAAATCCAGCTCGGGGCTGAGTCCTCAAGCAGAAGGCTCACAGAGCCACCAGGTTCCTTTTTCTTCATCAAGATCCTTCCTGTTAAACAAGGGAGCCCCAGCAACGCGCTCGCTCTGCGGGGTGCTCTTTGCAACACCCACATTTGGCAATAAGTCTCTTCCTCTGTGAAGAGGGGGAGTCACGTCCTCCCTGGAGCCGAACAGAGCCCTGCTCCAGCCACTGCTCCAGCCACTGATGGTGACACGCGACCCGGACACGGAGGAGAAAAGGTGCTGCTCCCCTCCAACCCCACCTGCAGGTGCGAACAGCCCAGTGCCCGCGGGGACACTGCGCAGGGAGAAGGGGAACTAAGGATCACTCCCCTCTCCCGCACTTCCAGCGTTGGGATCCAGCAGCTGCGTCTCGGCATCTCGGACAGCGTACGCACCGGGAATCTACCTGGTTTGGCAGACAAAAGAGGAATTCCAGGAGAAAGTCAATTCCCTTGGCTGTCACGGGTGACCCTGCGTGGCTTTAATCCAGGTGTCCGTACTCCCTCTACTGACTGAAGCTGTAACCACGCGGCTGGGCTAGGGCTGGACACTCGTCGCTCCCTATTATGTGCTCAAAGAAGAAAAAGAAAGGAAATTTCCATCATATTTTTAGCCTGAAGCATCCAGAGGGCAAGGGACATGGCTCTGCTGCTGGATGCTTTTCTTGTAACCTAGTGTAAAGCACTAGAAAAATAGTAATTTGTTCCTCAACACACGCATAAAAATCGTAATAAAGCTTCTCTGGCTTGAAAATGGCAGTGATCTAAATCTATTCTTTCTTCAGATTATTATAGAGAAGAATTTTCTGCAACTTTAGAGTCTCCTGATAGCAATAAGCTGAACTTGATGGTCCCAGCTCCTCTGTCACCACGGCCTGTGCCTTGCCTCACTTCTAGCAGCATGAATTTCCTAACTGCAGGGGAAGGTGTTATGCTGCTTACAATTCGTGTGGCAGAATTAGAAAAAGATTTAAAGTACTTAATGAAAATGTAAAAAGCAATGAGATGGGGTAAACAGAAGTGCTCGGGCAACAGGGTGGGCAGGTGTATCTACCCAGATTGTCCTGGGGAGCTGCTGTTGCTCTGCAGCTACTGGGGATGCTTATGAGAGAGGAAGGATGAGGCAGAGGATGGGAAAGTAAACAGGGAGTTGGGAATGTGCTGGTGGAGAGGGGATGTGGGACCTCAGCCGTTGTACTTAGGAAGAAGTTTTAAATGTGCCCATGGCATCAGGTCAGCACAGCTGTACCTCCCAGAGCCATTCCATGGAGAACCACATGAGGAGGGGAGGGGTGCTGTGATGCTGCAAGAACAAGGACAAATTAATACCTGACAGCATCATCCTGGTTGTGCTGCTGAGCTCAAGCCCAGCAGCTCCGCAGCAATCAGGGCCCCTGTCAGTCTGGGTGCAGACATGTCAAGCCCAGGAAACCTTCTAATACGGTGATGCCCTTGTTTCATAAAGCACCAGCCCGGCCTCCCTCCCAACAGCCCCGTCATTACTTTCACTCCTGCTATTTGTACCAGCTCTACTCTCTGCTTTCGGCCTCAGTGAACACAAGATAAAATGGTTGGTAGCATCAGAATTCACGGCACTGTCTCCAGCCCAGCTGTGTGAAAGGGAGAAGGCACAGCTTCCGAGGGGACTGCAGACTCCACACGTCCCTGCCAGCGAGGCCATCTGTGCTGTGTGACCTACTTGTGGCTGTGGAACAGCAGCAGAGGAGGGGACAGCTTGAGCTGTGGCTGTGGGGCTGGGGATGGACAGCCCAAGGAAATCTGCACTTCTCTTAACACTGCAATTTAAGATCTCAGCCTCCTAGACCTGCAGGGTAGCACGCAGTAGAGTTAGCCCTGACCATAATGGTAAGCTGAAATCACAGATTTAACCCAAAAGCAAAATGACCTTGGATACTAAACAGCTCTCCCCTCCCTCCCCAAACCACTCTATATAAGGAATTTTTATTACTGATCATACAGATCCATACTTTAACCACGCCTTAGGTTGTTTCCTCTCATGCTTTATTTCATTGCCTTCTGGGTTTTACAATTCACATCCCCATCATAATTTCCTCGCTGTTGCTCTTGACTGTCTTCAACTACTGCCTCACTTTTAGTGTCTTCACTAATTTCAACTTGTTGTTCAAGCTCCAAACAAGCCACCCTCACTTTCACCAACCATAGCATGCAAAACAGCAATTCTCCTGCCACAACTTCTGCATTTACCCAGCCCCCTGATGAAAACAGTTGCACTGGGCTTTAGTTTCCCTGTGGGGACTAGAGCATGAGCCCTTAACTGGAGCTGGTCTGAGAAGAGCCTTTCTATTATCTTTAAAGGACCCACCCCAAGCACGTGCAGATGGGAATTCTCTGCTGCTGGGACAACCACAAGACTGTGATTTATTCCTCTGTTGGGGATCCCCACTACTAGTAGTAGATGCTGTTTGAATACACTGAACCTTGCTGACTAAACCATTAGCAAAAAGCCTTTTCTGTACTTTATACTAATTATAAGCTTTTTCTATATATCTTTTGGGGTGGGAGGGAGAAAGGCCAGAAAGAATAATCTTAAATTCAGGATTATTCTCCTTTCAGGATAATTCTCCTCTCAGGATAATAGAGTACATCCCCATGCATGTGAATTTGGGCACTGCTGATGACATCAAAAGTTCTGCTATTTCAGCACTGAATTTGGAATTCATTTTACCTTGGAGATATCCTGTGATCTCAACAGATGGACTAAAATAAAAACAGTTCAGATTTTGGGGCATGATGGGCTTTAAAACTTGCAGCTCACACCTGCCTGTCCACCTGCCACACATCCCTATCAATATTGTTGTGCCTTCCATAAACACTTGTTCTGTGCTCGATACACCACTGTGAGAAGCTCCTGCCTACGCAGGCGCTGCAGCATTTAGACCACACTCCAAAGCACATTTATTTCAATTATTAGCAGAAACACATCACAAAATCTGTCATCAGGCTCTCTGCAGCAGTTCTTATCATTAGCCTTTCCTGGTGTCCTTTGGGTGCTTATCAGCAGCAATCCCTACACACAGAGTGGGAGAATTAATGCTGGCCAGGAAAATGATATCTTATCTAGAAGCTGGCACTTCCCAAGAGCAGAAGTAGTGTTTAACTTGGCAAGAAACCAAAGCATGTCCAGGGTGCTGCACTGACAGGCTGTTACAACCAGCAGTGCTGCAGTATTTCACTGTCTCCTATCTGGTTCTGCTGAGCACTGCAGAAAGTTAAATCCAGAGACAAGAGTAACAGAGTTTCATTATCACAGGAACAGTCTGAATACCCCCCAAAAAAAAAGCCAACTCTTGCCCTCATATGCCACATACTTGTGTTATTTAATTGTCTACTTTACCTCCAGTGGAGGCAGAGTTAATCCATTCAGCCAGGCGCAAGAAGGCTGCTGACCACTTCCAATTTCACCCTGACACAGCACTTACCTAGAAGCACTAAGAACCACTACAGCCATTAATAAAAACAATATGCAAAACAAGATTGAAGCACCGGCCACCCCATCTACATAAAAACTCAGATGTGAGACTGCACTTTGCACAACAGAAGCCTCACCCTCCAGACTTTTAGAGCCTTGGGAGAAACTTAGCCAACTCCATCACTGTCAGGCCACAGGCAGAACCAGTTCCGCAGGCTGGAGGCAAATGCTCATGTGCCAACCTCAAAATACCAATAACAGGCACTGACAGTAACACTGGAATACAAATGTTGTGGCAAATGAGAGGAAGTAACTCCCTTAGAGGAGAGTCACCACTCACACAGGGCTTCAAATATGGTCAGTTCCGAGTTCCTGCCTCACACCAATCTTAAATTAGAAACACTTCCCAAGGAATCAGAGCCCAGACTGAAGGACAGATGCTCTGCTCACGGAGCCAACACAAATGTCATTAGTTATGTGGAGCATAAGCAGAGCTGAAAGATGTACCAAGGCCCCAGTACTGAGGTTGAAATGAGTACTGATATCCAAATCCTAACACTATGGATGCCACAACCCAGTTCTCTGTTAGGGGCTGGTTGTATGCAGGGGACACCCATGGGCTCAGTCATCAAAATTATCAATTAAGACAAAAATCACTAGTTTTGATTCAGGGCCACCTTTACTTAACCCAAAAAAGAACATGTAGAATCAAAGAATCCAGAATGGTTTGGGTTGGAAGGGACCTTAAAGATCACCCAGTTCCACCCCCTGCCATGGGCAGGGACACCTTCCACTAACCCAGGTTGCTCCAAGCCCCTGGAGCTGGACACTTCCAGGGATGGGGCAGCACAGCTTCTCTGGGCAACCTGTACACCTTTTATGTGTTCAATAAATAGCATCAGATCCACCACCCACCATTACAGCACAAGCACTTAACAGTGCAACAGTACTTTTATTGTTTTCATATTGTAAGGGGAAATAGAGGCCAGAAGAAACAAACATTCAGACCCCTGAAACGCGGACATATTACTATTTTTAATATCTTAACCACTCAGTAGGGCAGCAAGAGCAGCCAAACCCCAACAGCTGAGCATAAGACCACCCTGCCGTGCTGCGACAGTGACTTCAGTCACAGTCACCTCACGGACAGTCCCCAGCAGAGCCCCGGACCCATCGCCCAGGCCGGGGCTGCCACCTCCCCGCCTCACGGAGCTGCTCAAGCTGCCAGTCCGGGGTGGCGACCGCCCTCCCTGCCCTCCCCGCCGCCGGCCCGCCCCGGAGGCGGGCCCGGCCCTCCCCTCACGGCGGCGGCGGCGCTGGAGACACGGCCGGGCGCGCCAGCCGCGCCGCCATGGAGGTGGATGTGGCGGAGGAGGAGAAGGCCGGGCCCTCAGCAGGCGACAAGCGGGGACCCGCCGACCCCGCGGGGGCCGCGCCCGGCGGCGGCAGCGGCCACTACGAGCTGCCCTGGTGAGCGGGGCACGGCCGGGGCGGCGCGGCCGCCATGAGCGCCCGCCGCGGGAGGGGCGGGGCGAAGGGCCGGGGGCGCGCGGTGATTGGTGCAGAGTCGGGAGGGAGGCGGGGCCCGGCGCGCCGTAGCCAATGGGGTGAGGGCGGGGCGGGGCGCGCTGTTGGCGGGAAGGCGGGCGCCGCTGAGGGACCGTGAGGGTCGGGCCCGGCCGCGGGCAGAGCGGCGTGTTTAGCGGCGTTCCCCCGTGCCCGCCGGGGTGCAGGAGCTCGGTCTGACTCAGAAACGGGGGCTCTGTGACCTTCCCGCTCGGTGGCCAAGACTGGGAAAGAAGGAATCACAGAACGGTTTGGGTTGGAACGAACCTTAAGGCTCACCTCGTTCCAACCCCTCGGCCAGGGCAGGGACGCCTTCCATTAGACCAGGTTGCTCCAAGCCCCGTCCAACCTGGCCTTGGACACTTCCAGGAATCAAGAGTGAACAAAATCCCGCTGTTTACTTGTGTAGTCCGAAGTCAGCCCTGCCCTGCGTTGCCCACGAGGGAGCACACACAGGGCCGCTTCTCCCCTCAGCCCCGTGTCAGGCTGAGGCACCAAACTCCTGTTCGAATTGAGCATTTTTTCCTGCCTTTTCCTGCTTTATAATACTGGTAGTAAACCCTTTGAGGGTGGGGAGGCCCTGGCACAGGTTGCCCAGAGAAGCTGTGGCTGCCCCATCCCTGGAAGTGTCCAAGGCCAGGTTGGACGGGGCTTGGAGCAGCCTGGGATAGTGGAAGGTGTCCCTGCCCATGGCAGGGGGTGGAACTGGGTAATCTTTACGGTTCCTTCCAACCCAAACCATTCTGGATTCTATGAGTCTCTGATTAGTGTTGGGGAATGCTGTGCTTAACGTGGAAGGAGACTGCAGAGCTTGCACTAACAATACATCAACATCCTGTCCTGTCTTAACATAATCTCCTTTTCTGTCAGTGTAAAGCGCTATCCCAGTGTTATTAGACGTGCTGAAGTGTGGGGGATTTTACTTTTTCAGGGTGGAAAAATACAGGCCCATGAAACTGTCCGAAATAGTTGGGAATGAAGATACTGTGAGCAGGCTGGAGGTGTGTAGCTGTCCCAGTGTCTTTTTACAGGTTATCTCTAAAAAACCATATTTCTGCACAGATCCACAGGCCAGTGAAAACACTATTGTATTTTTACGTCCATACTTGAGCATGGGGAAGAAAGCTTCCTGATTTACTTTAAAAATTACAAGTTTTAGGACATATTTGAGTGGTGTATAAGGAAATATGCCTTCTTCAATTGGGATGTTTAAATTGGCCCTGTTTTGATACAACTTAGTGAATTTGTACCTGTTATAGTAATACTGTTTCAATGACTAAATGTAATTTTTATAATAACAGAAAGAAACTTTTTTTTTTTTAAGAAGAGAAGTGTTTTCCATATGGTGTTCAAGGCCAGGTTGGACAGGACTTGGAGCAGCCTGGTCTAGTGTAAGGTGTCCCTCCCCATGAGGTTGATGAGCTTCCAGGTCCCTTCCAACTCTAGATGTTCCAGGATTCTGTAATTCTATGAAAAATTAGTCTGTGAACACAGTATTTGCTAACAGAAAGATTATACTAGCAAGTACATGATTAAAACAGATGCAAAGGAAAGGCAAGAGTAGTAAAGACCTGTGGGATTAAGTGCTTTTAAATTTTTCCATGTTATTCTTGAGGCTGCCTTCTAACAGTTCAATTTAAAAAACCCCAAACATATAAAAGCAGCATGATTCAAAAAATGAAAGCAAGAGGGGAAAAATAAAAACCATGTTTCTGATGCTTAAAATAGAACAGAACTGAAACTACTTGTTCCTTTTATTTTCTTCTGTAATTTATTATCATCCTTTCTTAGGTCTTTGCAAAAGAGGGGAATGTACCAAATATTATCATTGCTGTGAGTATTGCTGTTTTGTGCTGTATTTCACTGTGTTGGTCCTGGATTTGAAATCTTAGCCAGGATGGCCTCCCAGTACAGACTGGTTTTGTGCCTGAATGTACTGGTAAAGGAGATTTGTAGAGTACAGCTTAGAAAATGACATTAAACTTACCAGAAATTGCTGCACTGTTGCATTTTTAGGGCCCCCCAGGAACAGGTAAAACCACCAGTATCCTCTGCTTGGCTCGTGCTCTGCTTGGCCCTGCATTGAAGGATGCTGTTCTGGAGCTGAATGCCTCAAATGACAGGTGAGAATGATTAAAACTTATCAAACTTCTAATGAAGAAGCAAGTACCCATTTTAATTCTTAAACCAGGCCAGTTTGATAGGCTTAGTGCTATAGTATGGTCTTTAAGACTTATTTTAATGCAGTTTTTCTACCCAAAAGTTGGTCAGGTTTTGGTGTCCACCTATCGATACAGATAATATTTCTTGATGTTCTCTAAACTTGATACAGAAAAATATAAAAACAAGTGGAGTGCAAAATCCATAGTGGTACTGTTTGCTTGAACTTATTTCAAGAAGTTAAGCTTCCTCCTGCATTTATGAGGATCCTCCTAAGAATGAAAAGTGAACAGGTTCTTTTATACTGAGACTCTTCAGAGCTGATTGTATTTCCTGAGTTCTGCTCAGACCCATCCTGAAGGATTCTGAGGACATTTCCTGGAGGGTTGTCTGAGTACAACATATTTTCCCTACCTCTGTGGGTGTCAGTTATAGAAGAGCTATAGAGTCACAAGATCCTTTTTCTAAATGGGAAAAAAAAAAAAAAAAGTTAAATCAAATCCTTTCTTTATAAAAGTAAGTCTTTGCAGGGACTCTGCTTAGGGAAGTGTCCGTGTTGTGCTGATATGTTGCAGTCTATCCAGCTGCTTTTCTTCAGCTGAGCTACATCTGGGGCTGTGGATTAAGCTGTGGAAAGAAGTGGCAAAGCTATCTTAAATGCTTCTGCCTTTGATGATTTACTACCCCACCTTTTGGAAAACATAAATCATTTTGTGGCAGCGCTGCAAGCAAGGGTACTGGTTTTATATATATATATATATATGTATACTGCTGTTGTTAAATTCTTTTTGTCAAACCCTCCAAAAATCAAGATTACTGGTCTTTAAATCTGGATCAGTTGGACAGTGGCTTACAGCGTGGTTCTGCAGCAGTTGTACTGGCACAGCTGAAGGAGCAGGAACAGACAGTGGGAGAATCAGGAGAATCCGTGGCTTCTGAATAAAATCTGTTCTGTAATTTCACCCATCCGATCGTGAAACGCTTGATTTATTGTTGCAGAGGCATTGACGTTGTGAGGAACAAAATCAAAATGTTTGCCCAGCAAAAGGTCACGCTCCCAAAAGGTCGGCATAAAATAATCATCCTTGATGAAGCAGACAGGTACGTTGTTCTTCCTTGACCTCAGTGAAATGTGCTGCATCTCTCCTGTCTGCAGAGCAGCAACCTTGGACAGTCCCCAGTGTTTCTATCAGGCTTTTCAAAATAATTTGTTAGGAAATGGATGTGCACTGAACAGTGAGCACTCGTAGCAGGCAGAGATCATTGCTTCGAGGGAGATGCTGAATACTGAGGTGAAAAGCTTTGAGTAGGAAACAGCATATTCCAGTTTACTGGAAAGATGTCCCATCCCTGGGAGTGTCCAAGGCCAGGTTGGATGGGGCTCTGAGCAACCTGGTCTAGTGGAAGGTGTCCCTGCCCATGGCAAGATGAGCATTAAGGGGACTTCCAACTCAAACCATTCCAGAATTCTGGGATTCTTTTCCTTTGCAAAGAGTCTGGCTCACTAGAGAATTTCGCTGGATGAAAATGGGACATTCTCCTCCTCCTGCATGAAGTATTTAGTATTCTTAGCAGTGTTCTTCAGAGCATTAGTGATTTAATTTTGCATGTCAGTGTTGTGGAGGTCTCAGTGACTTACCTGCATCGTGGGGTGGTTTGTTCACATGACTGGAAAAGGCTGTTCAGTTTATCGAGCCAGAGTGTCAGTTAATGTACAAAGCACAGTTTAACATCAGTAAACTCTAAAGCTTGTATAAAAGTAGTTCTTAGGCTGCACCCATGAGTCAAGGAAGGGCAAAATCCATCCTTTTCTCCCTCCTCAGCATGACAGATGGAGCCCAGCAAGCCTTGAGAAGAACAATGGAAATTTATTCCAAAACGACGCGTTTCGCCCTCGCCTGCAATGCCTCTGACAAAATCATAGGTAAAGTGCTGCTGGGCCCTGGGTGTCCTTGTCATATGTTCTGCACACTGCTGGCTGACTTCCCAGGCAGTTTCCAGAAATACCTTGGATCTGCTCGCTGCAAGAAGCTGTGGTACTTGTGAAAAATCAAACCACCTGTACATGAGCTGATAAAAGGGTTTGTGTGGCCAGGGACCCCTCTGAGCAGCTGGTTTTGATGGGTAGTGCTGTACCTGACTGCAGAAGCAGATTTCTCATCCTTTGGGCTCAATCTCCACCCAGCTCTGCTACAGTTTAAGGTGTTTGATGGATTGATTACTGGGTATTGAACCCTTTTGTTGTCTTTTCTTCAACACAAATGTTAAGCTTGCTTATAGGTGAACACATTGTAGACCTTTAGACTTCTCCTGTTAAAATAACCTGATAAACATCTACATTCAGAAATCCAGAAGAAGAGAGGAAGCTGAGCTTTTTGTATATATTTGGGAAAACTCAAGTAGCACATTTGGGCTCAAGGGAAGGACTGTAAAAATTGTATGTGCTTAAGGAGATGCCATATGCTCTTCCCAGCCAACATGTTCTTTCTCTTTAAAAGAAGAAAAAGTAATTGATGGAACTGAGAAAGCTTTTTATGAGATTAAAAGAAATGTTTGGGGTGGTTTTTTTTTTTTGAGAAAAGAGGGAAATGCTAATTACACCTCCCTGTCCTCAGAACCCATCCAGTCCCGGTGTGCAGTGCTGCGTTACACCAAGCTGACAGATGCACAAATCCTTGCCAGGCTACTCAAAATTGTTGAGAAAGAGGATGTACCATATACAGATGATGGACTAGAAGCCATTATCTTCACAGCCCAAGGGGATATGAGACAGGTAAAAGGAGAGAGGCAATGAAACAAAGGCTTCTGTTTAAAGCAAAAGACTTTTGAATTGTGGCTCTCAGGGATTTCTCTCTGGAGAGGTAAAGCAAAGGGGATGTGACTTGTGGCTCAAGAGTAAACTAAACTGTTTGGTTTTGTGAGGTTTTAAAAAATGGATCTGCTGCTTAAAAATGATCTGGTGGGAACTGGATACCAAATTTGTCTGCACAAATTTGTGATTTATTCTGTTGCTTAATTGAAAACTGCTTATTTGGCATCATTTACTGAAGTGCATCTCATCCTTAGGAGGGGAGTGACAAGTGGAGCACTTCAGAAAATAAAGAAAGTCTTTTTTTTTTCTTTCACAGGCATTAAACAACTTACAGTCCACACACTCTGGATTTGGCTTTATAAACAGTGAGAATGTCTTTAAGGTCAGTAATAGCTGAAAACAGTGATGCCAGGAGTTTGGCCCTACACCTGTGTGAGATCTTCCATGGGACACAGAAGCCTTTGAAAGTGCTTCGCCCTTTTGCAGACAGCCCATTGTGTAGCAATTACAGCATTAGGCCATCAAAAAGCCCGTGTGCCTTTTGAAAAGGTGTCCCTAATTGCACCTCTGAAACTTGGTGGCTTTGCAGGGCTGTCTCAAAGCACACCAGTCCCAGAACTGCTGGGAAATTTCACACTGATAACTTGGGAATTTATTACTTGGGTGTTCTCATTTCATGCTGTCGAGCCTGCTGTGGCAGAATAGCTGAAAAGTCATATTATTTAAAATTTAATTGTATTATAGAACGTGACTGATTCTGTCCATTGGTGAAAATACCAGAGGTTTAATGCAGACTCTTCTCGTATTTTAAGGGTAATATTTCTCTTTGATACAGGTGTGTGATGAGCCTCATCCCCTGCTTGTGAAAGAAATGATACAGCACTGCACAAATGCAAATATTGATGAAGCCTACAAGGTTGGTTTTCATGTGTTGTGTTGGCATAGACACTTTTTCTTTACAGAATTCTTGTTGGTTTTGAAGAATTCACAATGTGTGTTTTTTTAAGATAAGGGCATTAACATGTAGACAAGTTGATGAAGATGAGTTGAGTTTGTGCAGGGCTTTGTTCAGATAAATAAGCCAACAAGCAAAAAAAGGGAGTTGCACTGAAATTACTTGCTAAACATTTGAGGTTAAATCAGCTGATAAATAGTACATGCAGTTCCAGTAGTTACATACAGCTGTTCCAAAAGTGAATATCCTTGACTCACCTGGTAAGTTCTGCAGCTGAATGAGGGATTATTCTTGCCTGCACAGATTCTTGCCCACCTGTGGCGTCTTGGATACTCTCCAGAAGATGTTATTGGCAACATCTTCCGTGTGTGTAAAACCTTTCCCATGCCAGAATATCTGAAACTGGAATTTATCAAGGTTAGTACTAACCCAGCTCCTGCAGGGCCTTTGGGGCCTTTTTAAGAAGAGATCAGAGGGCAGCCTCAGGGGTTTCTCCTTGAGGTTTGCTGTATATTAGCACAAGGAAAATATTTCTTCACTCATTGCTGCTTTCTTGCCCACTCTGCATCATCAGTTTGTCAGTAAGAATGGTCACTTGGGAGTGACATCTGATTTAACATCTGATCACCCACAGAAGTGCCAGAAGTGATCACTGAGAATTAATAGCAGATGTACTGCTGACTTTATTATTTACATCAAAGCTCTAGTAACACCTTGAGAACGTTCTTCAAGGGCATACTTGATTCTAGTCCAGTAGATACTAAGATATTAAATTATATGAACAGACAGTTGACAGATGGTAAAGTGGTGATATGGAGCCACTCTTCATACTTGAATGTCCTCAGATGTGTGTATCTTGCTTCTTAGAAAAGAAGTGGGAAAACACAGGCTTGGACTTTAAAAACAAAAAAGGCATTCTAGTTGGTTTGCAGGAGTAGACACATTGTCTGAAGTTCCAGTGACACGAAGCCCATCTCTTAGCACTATTTAGTCCTTAGTTAAAATTCCACAGGCTGGGGGAGAAAACAGAAGGTTTGACAATGTCTCTGTCACCAGGAAATCGGGTACACTCACATGAAGATAGCAGAAGGTGTGAACTCCCTTCTACAAATGGCTGGGCTGCTGGCCCGGCTCTGTCAGAAGACTGCAGCCCCTGCAGCCAGTTAGGCCCCTCCCCGAGCCCAGCCTAACCGCCAGGAGGGGAAAACCTGGTGTGTGTCTGTTCCCTGGTTCACAGAAGAATCACCACTTGTATTGTAAAAATGTTCTGTACTTTTTATTTAGACCAATAAAGCTTTAAAATTGACTTTAACCCGAGAACTTGTCTGTGTTGTGTCACCAAGGTAGACGTGAGGACTGTGACAGGCCCAGAGCAATAAGGTCTGTTCAATGCAATGGGACCTAATAGCAGGAGAAATAAATATGGAATATCATGGTAAGGAATTACACTTCCAGCCTGGTCATGGGTGGTCTTATCTCATTCTATTTTGTGCCCTTTTTGCACAAAATAGGGCATTTAATGCAGTTATAATTGAGACACACTGAGCAGGTGCCACTCCTGGGTCCTGTAGTATTTTCACCAAACATACAGGAGAAACATTCCACATTTCTTTATGGTGCCAGCTGTGTATTTTGGATATTCCTTTTGCAGTCTTTAAAAAAACTTTACTAAATTATGGGATGCTCTGCATTTGAGTTCCCCTTTCTGTTCTCGCTTGTCACATTATGCAGTGTCATTTTATTAGGGTTTCAGCCTGTCAAGAAGCCACACCATCATGTTTTCCTCTCTGTTCCATTTTGGAAACAGCTTGCCAGTGCAGATGAGCACTAAAGTGTGAAAAGCAGAGAGAAAGCAAACAGAAATTGAATTTGACCACCTCCCTGTGCGATGTGTGTCTCCAAGCAGAGCCGTGTTAACATAATTAAGCATGTTCTGGTTACAGCAGTCACACAGAACAGGGCAGAGGGACAATTTGCTGCTGCCTGCACTGCCCTCGGCTCATCCTGTTGATTTCCACCCCAAGTGTTCAGTTCCCCACTGCAGTTGTCTCGGTGCCAAGTGGATCTTCACCAGTGGGCACTGGTCCCTGCAGGGGTGGGCACACCCTGCCCTTCTCTGACAGCCACAGGGCCCACAAGTTTCTGCAGTAAGAGCTTGGTGGCATCATGAGTTGCCCCTCCAGGCTTCCTGCAGCACCTCTGGCAGAGCCTGCAGACAAACAGCGTGCAGGAGAGCAAGGGAATGCAGCAAACAGCTCTGGGAATAATGGCTGTAACACTCAAAAGTATATTCTTCATTCACAAAATATTTATTGAACTTGCCTTTTGGTTCTCAGCCAGTGAGCTGTCACTACCAGCACAAACGCTGTTAAATACACAACCAATAGTTTAGTATGAAGGGGCTTCGGTTGCTGAGTTCTCTGCAGACACAGCATCACAGCTTTTGTCCCTACAACTTCAGTAAGGTTAATCTTCCTTTGGCTGCACATCACAGCCAGCCTTCTCTGGCTTTGTTTTCTCACTAATGTGCTCATTGCTGACTGGGGAAGGAAGAGCTGTTATGGGGATGTTTCATAAACAGCAAACACTGTACTTGGAGGACTCAAGGCTGGTCTTTACCCTGTGGGATGTACCTGCCTGGAGTGTTGGAGCCAGTGGAAGGGTGAGGAACATGGAGGGTCATAGTTCCTGTTCCTGCCTGGTTTCATGGGTTTCTCAACCACGTTAAGTAGCTGCATTTCACAGCTCTAGTCTGGAGCAGACTCTCCTCTGGGCTAATCCCTTCCAGCTCTGGGGGCACATGGGACACTTTTCCTGAGAAGAGGAATAGGATCAGTCCCAGAGGCCACCAACACCCTGCTCTCAAAAGGTGTTTGCTCCCTCTGAGTGCAGAGCTGATGCTTCCCAGGGCCAGCATCGGCTCCGCAGCTCCGTTTGAGAGTCACACCAGCTGTGCCAAAACACTTTTCTAATGCATCTTAAATTGAAAACAGGAAGTGAATTGCTCACTTGGCTGCCCTCCCTAATGTGAGGAAAGAGAGAGGTGGGGCCAGGGGAGATGTCATTTCTCCTTGCATTATGTTCAGACAACACAGGATCTGGCAGTTTGGGTTGAGCACCAGAAACCCTTGCACACCTATGGCCAGTCCTGAAAAGACAGTGTGTCAGTGAACACACTCACCTGTATGTACTCAGTGCAAAGAAAAACTCTGAGGTAATTCAGAGCAAGGCTAAGAACATCAATGAGACTTCCCAGAACTGCTCCTGGATACCTTCCAGTGTAATTAGATGACTGGCTGAGAAATGTCCTAGGAGCTTTTCAAAGCTAAGGATGGATTTACCCCTCACTACAGCTGACTGCTCTGGAGAGCTGTAACAGGGGATTTGCTCAGGGCCCCAGTAAGTGAAGATTCCCCACATCCAGCTCCTGCCCCGCTTACTTTGGCTCCACAACTTTCAAACCCAGACCAGGCAAATGTATTTGGTGTAACCCACCTCCCTTCTTAGTGATGAGCAGTAAATCTTGTACTTTCACATTTTGGCCATGCACTCACCCAATACCTTGGAAGTTTGTGGGAGCTCTCCAGCTGGATCTGTTGCTGTGAGCCAAGGATCTTTCACTGCTGCTAATCCCTTAATCATGAATGGCTCTCTGGGCTGGGAGATGAATCACCAGTGAGTGTAACATCACCACACATCCCTGCAGCGAACAATCCACAGTCTGCAGCACTTCATGGAGAGTGGGAGCTTCTTTGGGTGCTCAGTTGGTCATCAGGGATGCACCCAGGGCAACAGTTTCACATCTCTCTGAGGGCCAGGCACAGTTTCAGTCACAAAGGCACCTCCTTGCTCCCTTGCCTGCCTGTGAGCCTGTGCAGAGCCAGCACAGGCTGTGGCTGTCACTGTGCCTGCTCCAGGCTCACAGGGTCCCTGCTGTCACCCACCTGTGCAGACTTTTTGCAGAGCATTTACTCATCAGGAAACCCGAGGGTGTGAGCACAACCTGGGCTGGGGTGAGCAGAAAACCAGGCTGTAGCTCCCTGCCCGTGTGCATCCCTGAACGCACCACACTCTCTCTGCTGTAAAAGTCCTGAGGAGAATTCCAGCATTTGCTGGAGATACAAGTAAAGCTTCTCCTAAGCCAAACTCCAACCCACCCGCTGTTTCAGCCACACCAGCGGTGGACACCTGTGGTCTTGTCAATTCTGCCAAAAATAGAGCCAAGTCATCTGCAGCAGGAAGCACCTGACATCCCTTCTCCTGCTCCAGGGCTCGCTCACCCTTAGCTCCCCTTCTCTGCTCACTCTTAGTGTCCCAAAGAGGTGAGTCTGGGCTGTGTTCTTTGCCAAACCACAGTTTTCTGAACCAGTTTTGAGGGAGAAGGCTTTGCAGGAGCGACCTTTTCTCCCCGGAAGATCCTGCACATCACTCCGTGTCACCTCACGTGCTCCCGTTTCGGTGTCACCCAACCGTGCAGACAACATCTGCATCACAGCAAACCACAAAAAAACACCACATTTTCTCTGGAAGCTTTTCAACTTTAATAAATAAGTGGTCCAAAAGTGCCAGATCTGTGCATCAAGGCTCAGGAAATGGGGGTTCCCACAGCCCTACTGGTGCAGTGTCTGAGGCTGGGGGCTGTGGATCTGACCCTCTCAGTTGTTGCTGGTTCTTTGTACTGATATAAAACAGATGCTGAAACACGAGGAAAACTGCCACAGATCGACACTGTGACTCACAAGCTGTGGATAAGGCAGGGATTTAATCCTCTTTAGCTTTTGTGAACAGGTTGGTATCTCATTGAGCTGTAAATACAGAGTTGTATTTACAACCTCTGCCTTGCCAATTCCTCTCCTGTAGGAAACTGCTCCTATAGGAGAGCACAGGAACTAAATCAGAACATAATCCCTAAGGCTTAGTACCACTGTGCATGAGTCACCCTGACAAATAAAGTAACTGGCTGCATTACTGCTCAGCAATTTAGGGATGCACTTCATGCTTGACAGGAGAAAACATTGCACAGACTGGCCGCCCTCCCTCGGGTGGACCTGCAGGGAAACGAGATGGGATGACGAGGTGGGGGCCTGCCCGTGGCCGCCGTGGGCAGAGCGCTTCTCTCCAGCTGCAGGTTTGCAGTTGGGCTTCTGTGGGTCTTCAAGCAGAGCATTTCTTCCTTTCAGTAACATCCCTTCTATGTGATTGTGGGGCACAATCTGGAGAAGAGATTTCACTGAGGGATGGAAATCTCCCCTCTCCCTCTGCGTGTGCTCGCTGGGTGCGCTCCTACAGCTCAGCCAAGGATTTCTTCAGACTTTATGCAGGACACTTGAAATAAGAGGGGGAAAAAAAGCCCAGTGAGTTCTCTGACTTTTAGCCCCCGGTTTCAATTTAACTCTGCTGCCTGCTACGTTTTCTTTCCAGGGACAAGTAGTGACATACACTACAAAATGTCCACATCTAAGCAAAAGCCCCAGTCGTGCTCCCAGAGGATGATGCCCGAGCAGAACAAGGGGCACAGAGGTGCCAGGAGCCCATTTCTGAATTCAGCCCCCTTTGGTGGAAGAGTTCTGCTGGCATTTGTTGGTTGGATGTGGGGATTTTACAGCTTTACTCTGCTAGGAAAGGCTACAACAGAGGCATCGTTGCAAGGACAATCCCACTGGGTCTTTGTGGCTGCTCTGAGAGTAAAATCCTGACAGGGAGAGCAACACTGGTCCCAGTCTGTCTCCCAGCTGGAGTCCTAGTCCAGTCTGGAGCAGGGTGACCAGCACTAACCTGTAGGTCATTCACTGTCCCTCAGTGTCATGCAACTCCCCTGCAGTTCTCCAAAGGGTTTTACTTTATCTGCCTTATTACTCAAGAATTACTAAATTCTTTATCAGCAGCATCAGGTTGGTGCTGATAACAGGGCAGGACATGTGGTCTTAGCACAGCAGGCAGGGCTTGGCTGAGCCCAGGGTATCCCTTACACTGCTAAGCCTCAGAGCTGCACAGACCATGAAGGGTTTGGGGGTTCCTGGGATGTTCCTTGGGACATGGATTCGACAAATTTGTCTCCACGGTCAACATTAGTCAGCTTGGCATCAGCCAGAGATGTGGCACAGCACAGGATGGGCTCCTCCTGCTCCCACACTGCCCACGTGGGCTGCTGGGCACAGGCTCCAACCAAGCTCCCTGTCTCTAAACCCAATCCTCCCACCCCTAAATAAACACCATAAACCCAATCCTCCCACCCCTAAATAAACACGTCAACCATTTGCTCTGTTTTTACCTTTGCTTTGACAGCAGGGCAGGGACTGGTGCAGGAGCTGTGTTGATGTAGTCTGGCTCCTCATCCGGGCTCTCTGCCCGCAGGGCTGCAGGCGAGGATGGGAAATGCTGATCAGTGAGCGGGCTGATGTAAAAACACACACAGCACCCCACAGACAGTCTGTGTGTCCTGCCAATATTTAGCCTTTGGTGCTGACATGTTTCTGTGCCTGGGCTAAGAAACCTCAGATCAGTGTCAAGGTCTCCTTGAAAAGGCTTCAAAGTGGTCACAGCAAATTTGTAAACATGCTGGAAGCAACGAGCCTGGACAGCTCTTCAGAGCATAAAGAGATGGGCTTAGATTTAATCTAGAGAGTGTGCAAACAGGATAACAAGAATCAGTTGGCTTAAGCAGCTCTCACACCAGAGACAGAAACCTCTCAAATGCACATGTGTGCACTCACCACTATCTCCCAGGCCAGGCTACCCCCCACGCCTCACAGGAAGCCACACATGAGATTAAACTGTGGTTAAAAGGTCAGCTTGAGAAACAGGCACCCTCGGTGACAGCAGGAGAGCCAGGGGCTGACCCCCTGTGTGTGTGCTAAGTCTTTGTCAGAGGGGATTACACAGCTGTGCTTGCACCAGGGCAACTTCAAATGGAAGAGGATAAAAGACAAGAAGAGCAACATTACTCTGCAGCATCCCGTGGTCAGGGTTTGGGCACAGCCACCTACATGGTGGCCTTGTGACAACGAGAAACACCACGTCCCATCACAGCAGCATTCAGATACAACAGTGGGTAGCAACTTGCACATTGTTTACCATGGATAGCTGGGAACAAAATCGCTCCAGACAGGCCATGCATTGCCCTGGCGTGGTCTGTGCCGTTCGAGGGAACCAGGCCCCCTGCCCACGAATCCCATCCCCAAACAGCCGCTGACAACGCACCTTCCTCTCGCTGCAGCTTCCACGTGTGTATGGCCTCGCTGTTCTCGTAGTCTGCAGCCTCATCTGTGACGAAGGAGAGTTTGGACAGGATGATGCTGAACAGCAAAAGGTCTAAAAATGGCCCTGGGAGCCACCCCCTCCCGACCGCACCGAGCACGGGGCTGTTTCCAGCCAGATCTGCTGATGCTGCCTCATCCCTTTCCAGCCCTGGCCACGTGCCTGGATGACTGCAGGCACGGATGGGGATCAGACGGGTCCCTGCTGCTCCTGCCTCCTCCGATCGCTCCGTGCACAGCCAGGCAGGAGCAGGGCAGGCTTCAGCAGCACACAAAGCGTGTGTTAATTCACTGAAGGAAACCAAACTGACTTCCTATCCTGATTGCAACACCCCAGGACTGGTGCTGGAAGCCCTGAAGCAGACACTGTGCTCCAGCATCATCCTCCAGCAGCTTCTCAGGCTGGACATGGTGAGAAACATGAGCTGGGGGCTAGAGCCATGATCAGCCTGGCTGCAGCAACACTGAAAACCTAGAGAAGATGCAGATCCCAAAGCTCCTGGATCCCTGCAGAAACCCCAACTCAAAAGAATCAGGGTGGAGGTATCACCATGCACATTTTCCTGCAGAAGGGGGAAATGCTCTGTGCCTGCAGCAGCCCTGGCTCCCCGACTCCACGACACAGAGCTGATAGGAGGAGCTGAGCCTGAAAGGACAGGGTTTCCCTCAGCTGAGCAGGTCACCATCCCCCTCTGCACTTCCAGATACCTTTGTGTGACACACATGAACTGTGATGGCAACACACCTACCCAGGTCAGAGCCGAGAGACACTCCAATGATGACATTTTCATAGGAATAGGAATCCTCCTCTTCCTCTGGTGGAGGGAAGAAAGAGGGGAGACAAGGGACTTAAGGAAGTGCAGGTGACCTGGGAAGATCCCTCAGTACCTGCAGGAGGGGGCTGTTTACCACAGCAAAACACTCATCAGCTAAAAAGTCATTAGTCCTTGTGATGGCCTGTGCTGAGCCAGGGATGGGGTGTCCCAGCACAGATGAATTGGGGGGTTGCTGCCCCACAAGAGCACCATCACCAGTGCAGTGGGGTGACCCTGTTTATAAGGCAGCAGGTGGATGGGACATCCCTCAAGCCCCGTGGCTCTGCTACACCCTTTAATGAACGAGTCTCCTGGATCTGCTCTTGCTTCAGGCCACGTGCAGTGATGCACAGACCTGGGCAAGAACAGTCTCACGAGCTCCATGGAGCCACGGGACAGCTGGGCTGGAGGAAAACCCACCTGGCTCTCCTGGAGACCTACCCTTGGGTCGAGTGAAGAACCTGGCATGGTTGTTGTAATCCAGAGAAATGGGCTCCCTGTGGGAAGAGCAGCTCTGTCACCTCCTCCTGCCCCAGGGCACACACAGGCCGAGCTATGGGAGCACCAGGACAGCACTGGGACCAGTGTGGCTCCACTCAGTCGTGCTGGTGGGCAGACCTGGGTACTTACACGTAGGCAGAGTCCTCTTGCAGATAATCCTCTGCAAGAACAAGGGTTTGGTGTCAGCACCCCAAAACAGGGCATCAACCCAAACTGCCATCCCCGGGCACAGCCTGACAAACCCCTGGAGCACAGCCATGGCACATGTCCCCAGTAGCCACAAAGCCCTGGCGTGGCCCCAGAGCCCGTCCACAGCAGAGCCAGGGGGCTGGAGCAGGGGGAGACAGCCTCGATCCACCCCAGGCCCTGAGAAAACCCCGGCTCGCCACTTCTCATGGACACATCCTGCCAGCTGGCAGGGAGAAGGGGAATATCCTCCCTGGCTTGGGAAAGCAGAGCACAGCCCCCCCCCCCCCAATAATCCTCTTAGGGCAGGCGCCAGCTCGCAGTGCCCCGGGCGGGAGTGGGGGGCTCGGGAGCATCCGTCCCCCTCCGCTCTGCCCGCTAATCAGATCAGTTGTGTCTTACAAAGCAATCTCCAAATTGACTGAGCAGCAGCTCTGCCAGCTGCAGTGCTGGCTGCCTGTGTGCTCCCTGCTGGCTCCCATCCCCTCGGCAGCCTTCCCTCACAATCCCCACCCGCCCCGGGATGTGTGGCTGCAGCATTTACCTGTCAGGAAATTCTGGTACCTGGACTCATCCCTGCTCCCTGGGGACAAGAGAGGGGCACGTTAGGGTTGGGCTCAGGCTGAGTGATGGGAGCAGTTTGACCATGAAGCAGCTGAACATTTGTGTCCTCAGCCGGCTCTGAGGTCTGACAGGTTGGACACTCCAGGGTAGGGGTGTTGGCACAGCCAGGGGTGATATTTAAATAGTCTGTCCCCATGGATCTAACCAGGACTGGTCAGGCACAGCAGGATGAGCACTGGATTTTAAACTTGGACCCAGGTTAAACCCAGAACGTCCAGCTCAGGGCCCCCAATGTAAGATGGATGTGAACCTGTTGGATGAAGACCAGAGGAGGCCCCAAAGATGCTCCAAGGGCTGGAGCCCCTCTGCTCTGGAGCCAGGCTGGGAGAGCTGGGGGGTTCACCTGGAGAAGAG
>JAYRBT010000051.1:7738589-7766053 GCA_036023395.1 Myiotriccus ornatus | reverse complement strand
CTTCCAGGGCCTAAAGGGGCTCCAGGAGAGCTGGAGAGGGACTGGGGACAAGGGATGGAGGGACAGGACAAGGGGCAGTAGCTTCCCACTGCCAGAGGGAAGGGTTGGATGGGATATTGGGTAGAAACCCTTCCCTGTGAGGGTGGTGAGGCCCTGGCACAGGTTGGGCAGAGAAGCTGTGTCTGCCCCATCCCTGGAAGTGTCCAAGGCCAGGCTGGACGGAGCTCTGAGCACCCTGGGGTAGTGGAAGGTGTCCCTGCCCATGGCAGGGGGTTGGAACAAGATGATTAATCTGAAAGGTCCCTTCCAACCCAAACCATCCTGTGACTGACTGAACCTGGGCTTGTCCCAGGGACACACTCACCGTATCCAGCGTGGTGGGAAGCACTGAGCTGCTCGGTGGTTTTCCTGGAAGAGACAAAAGAGACCTAAAATCCCAGGTCTGAGCAAACCCCACCAGCAGTTACAAACCACCAGAGGGATCACCCACAAAAGCTCTCCGTGAGGTTATCACAGCACATGCGTGGAGCAATGGAAGAGGAAGCAATTTCAGGTCAAATCCCAAAATGGGAATAACTAGGCCTGAATATTGCAGGAGAGTTACTGCAACTATGTGGTTCTTGGGGGGTTTATGTGATGGGGAGAAGTGGATTTATCACATCAAATTGTTTGTAAGCAAAGAATGGCCATTTCTTTTTCCTGATATACCTACTATGTATAGCCACAGCTTGTTTCCTTGGGTTTGATTCAATTGCTTGTCAGAAGAATGCAGTGAGACTGAAGAAAGTCCAGAGAAAGTCTAAAGCTACTACTGACCATCAAAAAATGAAGCAGCCTGATTGAGCTGAAGATGTCCCTGCTCCTTGCAGGGGGGTTGGACTAGATGGCCTTTAAAGGTCCCTTCCAACCCAAAGGATTCTTTAATTCTAAGCACAGCCCAAGCCACATCTGTAGGACTCAGAGCCCAATCCCAACTCCCAAACATTATTGTATCTTGGGTGAATTTCATCCCACCTTGGCTCTACAGGTAGATTTTGCTTGCGTTTGTTGTTTTTAACCTACCTTGCTATTGATAAGTTTTTGGGTCCCTTCGTTTTTTCCAGCCTTCGGGTTGCACCTGGCACCAAGAACAAAACGGGTGTTAATTCTTATGGCGGCAGCAGCAGACTTTTCAAAGAGCACAGAGCACCCACCAGTGAGGGTTCCCCGGGCATTTTCCTAATGCACCCCAAAATAACTTCCAAATTGTTCCTTGAATGTTCAAAAATGGCCAAAACAGGAAACAACTAGAGGAAAAGCAGAGCAGACACTGGCCGGGGGAAGCTGCAATCCCAGCTGCTGCCTTGCTGTCTGCTCTCCCCCAGACCTGTTCGATTTGGGGGCCATTCCCCGCTCTTCACACTGCAGATCATGAGTTTTGGTTGGGCTGGGCTGGAGCAAAGACTCATAAGGGGGGTTATGGGGCTCCAACCCGGCAGGGGCCCAGGGCAGGGCTCATCTGCAGACAGTGATGCTTCACACAGACCCGGCAGCAGCTCAAAAGGTCAGCGCCAAACCCAGCCCGGTGCAGGAAGCAGTGAGGGGGGGGATGATGAATGAGTCACTCCTATCACTTCAGGCTCACCCACACCTTCATTTTCACAGGGTGCACAGCGTGGTTCGAAGAGCCCCAGTTATTGAGGCGTCGCTTTTCAACTTCATCGCTTTAGTGAATTACTTTCACTGCAAAGGGAAAAATTTTTTTTCCCTAGAGCTCAGAATTTGCATCCCTAGAAGCACCTAAGGCGGCTTTGACAATCCAGGTCTCATCACTTCATTGCCTGGTGTCGAGGTGACCCCTTGAATTTCACTTTCTCCCTGTTCTGAGCGTGCAGGATCCCCACCCCTGAGGCAGGAGCCCTGTGCAATGCTGATACTCACTGGAATGGCATCGAATCACCTCAAACCTCTGCTGGCTTTCGAGCCTGGAAAAAAGAGCAGTACAACCTCGGCTGAATTTTGGGGTTGATGACAAGGAAAAGAGATGCAAGAGACCTCGTTGTTTAGTGAGTGGAGGACAGAAAGCACGAACTCCCTGCTGGGCTTGGTGAAGTGCCAAGGTACAGGATCAGCATGAGCTGGGAGCAGTATCCCAGACTCCTCACTGACCCTTTAAAGTCAAGATGTACTTTTGGGCCAACATCAGCTAAGGGAAGGATACAGGAATGAGGAAAGTATCATTTAGGATAATTCCTACTCTGACTCTTTATCCGTCAGTTAAGACCAGAAGAGCCTTTCCACCCACAGAAAAAATGGTTTCAAACCCTTCACCTCCACTGCTGCCCCTGCCCCCTCAGCATCCCTTAATATCAACCTGAAAAAAATAACACGTTATCAACAATAAAAATGACACCCATGCCCAGAAACCTCTTTACTTCTTAGTTAAGAAAAGAGCTGCTGCTCGGAGCACAAGAGGATTCAACATCTCTTCTACTGCAAGTGTTAAATGATTTTGGGAAGCCTTTCCCCCTCCAGTTTCATTGGGGTCACCCCATCCCCAGCCAGGATTCACAGCTCAGGGCTGGCAGGAGATGGGGTGTCAGAGGACCTCACTGCAAATGTCCCTGTGGGGGACAGAAGCTGCACTGGCTGCTCCAACAGTCTGTGATGGATCACACCAGAGAAACAAACACCCCAACCCCTCAGAGGTCTCTGCAGAGCCCCTTTGCACCTCGTTTGCTCCTGTGACAGAGCTTACAACCCAGCTTTTCTTTTTCTTTGTATAATTTACTGTGGTTTGTCTGTTGCTGAAGGAAATAAGGGGGGGGTGTCTGTGTGTACACTGCATTTCCTTCGTTGATTGTGCTGCAGGTCAGTGGTTGCTCTGGAACAGGGTCCCTCCAGCACCAGCCAAGGGCAAGGGCTTCTTTATGAAGTTATTAATCTCTCTACCACATCTCAGGCCATGACAGGTCAGGATAAGGACTTGTCCTTCTCTCCCAGCCCTTTTTCCTACTAGTTAATGACTCACTGGCATCACGGTCAGAGGTTCAGTTTCGTTCTGGATTATTCTTTATAAAGGCATTACCCCTTTAGCAGCGCCCTGAGCTGAGGCACATTGCCCTGCATGCCCCCTCCTGGCATTATTTTGTTTTATATAAATCTGGATTTCAGCTTGGCTCTGGCCCTGGCCAGGGTTCCACCCCGGGTGAGCTGTCTGGGGGAGAAACACGTTTATGAAAGGCAACTTACTGGCTCCTGTGCTCACTCAGCCGCATCTCCCTCTTGGTAGCTGGAAGACAAGGGAACAAAAAGCTCTTGGAAAGTAGATTTGGGAGTCAGAGATCAGAAAGACCAATAAAACAGTGTCACAAAACTTCTCCAACACAACAGGATGGCAGAGGCAGCGAGCAGCAGGTTTTGATTAATTTTCTTCAAGCCATGTTTAAATCCTGGGATTTGTCTCAGACCTCACAGAGCAAAGCAGCCAGTCCTGTCCCCAAACCTAACTGCAGCCTCTCTCCCCCACTAAAACCCACCCAGTGCTCGTGCTGGGGCTGGAACCCCCACTGGGTGCTCACCCCTCTCTCTCTATGAATTAATCTCCAGACTGAGCCAGGCCCCCTGTGGGATTTGTGCACCCGGAGCTGGTCCTCCTGGATGGGGTGTCCCCGAAGCCACGACGACCACGGAGAGGGGTCTGCAGCCCACAGCGTTACACCCACCCCAGGGAAGGGCTGCTGCAGTTTTGGGTGGCCCTTCCCCAGCAGAGCCCCTTCCCACTCAGGCTGTTGGGAGCATCCCCGCGAGGGCAAAGCTCCCGAGCTGACACACGGCGGAGCGGAGCCAAACCCGCCCCAGAGGGGATTTTCCGGGAGGAAAGGCCGTCCCGGAGCCCGCAGGCAGGACTTACCGGAGAGCTGGCACCTGACGCAGAGGCTGACGGCCGCCCCGAGCAGCATCAGCGCCGCGGCAGCCCCGAGCAGCTCCGGCTGCACCATGGCCCGGCCACGTCCAGCCTGCAACACAGCGGGGAGGGCAGCCCGGGGCGTGTGGGGCTGGGAGGACACTGCTCGGGAAGATTTGCCCCCCAGACAGCCACCTGCTTTTGCCCTCACGCCCCCACGGAGGTGCCGAGGATGCTCAAAGAGGCTTCCAGAGGCAACGCCGCTTCCCCGCGCGGCTCCGGTTCGCTCACCCCCGACCCCCAAACCCACGCACGCTGCCGGCAGACGCTCATTTTTTAAGTATCTAGAAGAGAGGGCAAGGAGGGAGGCACTTGGCAATATTCAGAGCGCCAAGGCCTTTGCACGACGTGCTCCGGCTGTTTCCTGCAGCTCAGAGAGGCTCCCAGTGTTAAAATTCCCCACGCTTTTTTCTGTGCTGAGCTGGCTCAGCCACTGGCTCTTCCCCTGCTTTCCATGACAGGCTCTCCCACAAACAGCAGCTAACATTTTGTAATAATCAGCATGATTTGGCTTCAGCTTCTTCCTTTAAAATACAAAACATCCTATAAATACCACAGCAAACAGCCTGCTGGCACTGGGACGGATCGTTTAGCCCATTCCTACTCCCCAGGGCCAGATTTTCTTTAGTCACAGATTATTTTAATTTAATTTTGTTTTTAATAAACTTCTTTTTTTCCCTAGGGATGGAGATGCTTCAACTTGCCAAAGGCCAGTATGTCATCATTCCTGGCAGGAAGTTTTCCTACTGCCTACCTTCAACCTTCCTTATTACAACTTAAGCCCGGATTGTATTGGTACAGCCACTGTGCATGGGGGAGGAAAGATAACCACTAATAATTAAAATAATTCAAAATAATTAAACAAATGGCATTAACAGACAATAGAAAGCAGCAGCTTGATTCTGCCCTGCTCAGAACCTTCTGCCTCTGCTTGTGTAAAGTGGAATAAATAGTACTTCTCTGCCCAAAACATCCTGTTCACATGGAAGAAAACCCAAAGCCTCCCGTGGCAGCTGAGCCTGTGGGTCCTCAGCAACATCCTCCCATCCCTGCTGGGTGCTTGGCACGGCAGCTGAGCGTGTTGGTGGGAGATTTGTGGTCCACTTTGGCACTGGAGTCCCAGTCCTAGGTCAGGGCCTTAATTACCAAGGCATGATGTAAACAATTGTGGTGTAAATCAGTGTGGGGCAGGGGAAGGAGAGGGAAGAAAAGTCCCCTATTTCTGCTCCAGACAGACCTTTGAGGAAAGGAGGGAGCAATGGCCAAAGGGGTTTGGTGTCAGCATCCTCTCAGTGGTTCCCAGACATAGCCTGGCTGCCCAAAAGTGACCTCAACTGGGCTTTGAGACCATTCTCCCTGCCTGGGAGCAAACTGGGTTTTTTCCTACTCCCTCCAAGGTTTCCTGAGCCCCCAGGACACCCTCAGCTCCCGGCACTCGCTCCACCATGGCCTTGCTCTTTATAGACCCCCAGGGGCCTCTCCCTGCACAATTCCTTGCAGCACTTCCAGCACCAGATGGGACGAGTTGTTCTAAATTAACAACATGCCCAGACCCCCACAGACCCGCCTGGAGGTGCAGGACCAGCACCCTCAGCCACAGGCAGGACATCAGGGACAGAGCCTGGTCAAAACCATGTGGTTTCTCACGTCAGTTTGCCTTGGCTCACAATCTCCCACGGAAATCATGAGCTGTGGATCATCTCTGAAGGATCTAAAAGAGGCAGCTGAGGGAAGTTGACCCCATGCTGGTGACTGACACACAAAGGGCTGCAACGCTTCTGCTTTGTTTGTGGGGGGGTTGGCTTTTTTTTTTAATCCCCTTTTTTTTGCTTTAAAGTGAAGGCCAGGCAGGGCTGAAGGCCCCTGACAACACTGAATAGTTTGTCCCATTGCATGACAGGCCACCATTTCCCTCCTAGAGCCAGTTTTGTTTCTTCTGCAGGCAGTGAGGCAGCAACCCCCAGCTGCTCCCGAGCCCCCCACCCACCAGCAACACCAAAGGTGGTTATTTGAGGGGTTGCCAAGCAGGGCACGGTGTATCCCACCCCATCACAGCATCCCCCCCAAGCCACACACACACAGTGAGCCCAGAGGTCTTTTGTGCTCCCCAAAGCACCCCAGTCCACGGAAATCCTTTCATTGGGAACAAGCCCTGCTCTGGTAAGGAGCTGACAGAAGGAGGTGATGAGCAGATTTATGACAAGCAGAAGGCTGGAAGCACTTACTCACAGCTGGCAGGATATAAATAAAATATTTGGAAGGCTGAACGTGCTTCCCTGCGCTCTGCCTTGGGGAGAGGGAGAGAATAAACAGGCTCCAGCCACTGAGGTCTCCACACAGAGAGACACGTGGAGTTCATGGCTGGCCAGCCTTGCTTTCGAGATGCTAAATCCAAACCCAGGGAGAAAAGAGGTTCCCACGTAGTTTAGGAGTGACATTTGGATAGTGCCACAACGCCCTGTGCCGTTCACACACTTCCCTCTTCTCCCTTGGTCTGTTTTTCCCCCTTTTCGTGCCCACAGGAGGTTCTCCCTGCACAAGTGGGGCCACGCTCCCAGCAGTGAGTGCAGCCTGACCACCACAGCCCCATAAATCCTCCGGGAGCAGCTGCTGCAGACAAGCAACTCCCAGGAGAGCAACCCACTGGAGTCTGGATCCAGCTGTGGCCTCTGTGGCACCTCACCTCAGAGGGGGAAGCTTTCCCAAACAGGGGCTGCTCCTTCCGTGGCCTCAGATATTTTTAGCAACAGAGAAGACAGGCTTTTTTTTTTTCGTTAAAGAAAATGGGAAGCATTAATGAACTTGCAAAAGCTCATTCTCTCTGTGCCAGGCCTCATCAGCCTGGCTGCTGCTGCTGCTGTGGAAGGTCTCTAGTCCTAAATAACTCAGGAACAGGGCTCATTAGGAAGAGACAAGGGAAGGAGAGGTGGTTTTAGCCAGGAAGATCTGAAGGCCTTTTAAATCCACTAAAGAGGAGAGTGTAAAGTCCACTTGTGTCCAAGAGTGACACAGCAAAGTGGGGGAAGCTGCTGGAATTGAAATAAGACAATTCTGGTTTATAAAATGAGCGGGGATGAATTGGATTTGCACGGGCTGGGAATAAAATTACTAATGGATGGAAGGTCTCTAAGAACGTTCCAACACTGGCAGAAGAGTCACAAAACTCACCAAAAAAACTCCCAAAAAACCTCCAAGAGCACTTGAAATAAACAAACCTTTTGCTGAGAAACCAAGAGAGCGAGGAATGCGTTGATGTGGCCTCAGCAATGTCTGGTTTTCCATTAGATAATTTCTCACAAAGGCATTTTAGCCCTGCGCAAGGATCAAATTCACATTGCAAGAGAAAGACCCAAGTTGCAGGTTTATGTCATGAATTTAACCTATTTATCAAAAAAAAATGCCCAAAAGGCAAATATAAACCAGTCACCTTTCCTCCCCTCCAGAAAGTTTTGAGGTTTGCACCAATTTGCAGTAAATTAATTCTAATTCAGGCTGGTGGGATGAGTCACTGGTATGAAATACAAAGTGGAGAGCGTATTTAAAGCCCGGCCATATGAAATTCAGCACACTAACTTGTTGAACAGATGCAATATTCAGCTTGACTCAATGTCTCTAACATGTCTAAGAAAAGAAACTCCACTTTCTGTTTGCCTGTGTGGCACAGATTACCACAGAGAGTCCCATCAATTCAGAAATTAAAGTTTCAGACCAAGGAAGCTCCTGTGGCTGGAACCACTTCAGTGACCAGCGCTGAGCCTCCAGAAAAGCTCCTTTCCAGAGCTCTGCACATCCCATTTCCTACCAGATTTATGCCAGCATGAGGTTTCTTAGGAAAGCTGCTGCCATAAAGTCTGGTTTTTCACAGCTATTTGGGCAGATCAGGGTTTATTTTATGCCAGGGGAGTAGTACATGCACTTCAGCAGAACACAGGGTAAGAGGGGGAAATTGGAATTGATAAACCAACTTTTCACATGGATTATCACTTTGGAAAATGCATTAAAAAAAAAAACAAACAACCCTCAGGTGGAAAATAGAGTGCAAATCCCATACCACAACACACATGCCAGCACAAGGAGGCAATTCACAGGAATATCTTATATTTTCAACTTCCCCAGGTCCCAGGCAGCACCGAAGCCACACAAGGTCCCCTGAGAGCCCCAAGGACTCCACGTTAGCAACAGATGCAACCTTCATGTGTGTAACTACCCATTCCAGAGCCATGAGAATGAGCCAATCTCACACAAGATCATCCCAAAATTATCCTCCCTCTGTTCAAGTAGCTGCCTCATGGCTCATATTACACTGAACACTGATCACAAGAGAAAACCGATGCAAAGACAAAGCTCCTTCCATCTAGGATTAGCAACTTCAAGCACACAGGCAGTAAAATAAATGCTCCTATCCATGATGCCAGTCAGCCCTGAAACCAATGGAAAACCCGGGAAGCATCGTTTGAATCAGCCTATTTCACAGGGTTGGGCTTTTGGAGGGCGAGCAGCAGTCCCAGAAGCAGGAGCCAAGAGCAGAACCGAGCAGATTTGGGAGGAGAGGAGCTCAGCACAGACCGAATCTTCCAGAATATTTTAGCAGATGTGAATGCAGAAATAATGTAATTTAAAACCCGCCACGCTGCCACCAGCAGACGGAGGGGGAGATGTAAAGAACAGCACTGGAATCCCGGTTGTATGGGACAGACTCATCTCAGGTCCCGAGGGCTTTAAATGCTGCTGAGAAGAGAGTGTCGGTAATTTCCTACCTTGGAGCCTCTCAGCGAGGGGGGAACATCCAGCACGTCGCTTTTCCGAGAGGTTTTCACAGGGGTGACCTCGAACCCTGTTTGAAAGGGCCGCCGAGGTGTAGCCCGGGACCCCCGGGCTCAGTGGGACACCCCACTGCCCGCCCCGCGCACCTTCCCCTCCCGCTCCCTCCGTCCCGTCCCGCCTCACCCGCAGCCTCAGCTGCTGTCCCCGGGCTGTCCCATCCCCTCCTGCCCCTCGCAGCTGCCGCCGCTGGAGCCGGTTCCTCCAGGGCTCGCTACCAGCTGCTGGTTTCCTGTCCCCACGTGAATCACCAACCCCGACATCCGCTGCCCTGAGCCTGCACAGACCCACCCGCGCAGCCCCCCGTGGGCTCCCCAGGGTGGTCTTTGCCCAAACCCATCCCGGGAGCCCCTTGGTTTGTCCTCAGTGGGGAGAGGAAGAGGCTCGGGTGGCACCTTTACCGAACGAGTTGTATTTCTTTAAAAAGGAGCCCGGGCGGCAGCGGGGGGAGAACGTTGTGGGATTTAATCTGTGAGACGGATAGTGGCTGGTGGGCAAGCTCTGGGCCACGTCCATGTGTTAGGAAAAAACACAACAGATTAAAATTTCGGGCTTGACGTGCCTCCAGTGCTCTCAAGACCTGGGGGAGGAAGTTTAAGCGTCTTGGGAAGAGGGATGGATGTACCACCGGTAATGGCAGGATTGATGGGCCACAGGGACATTTGGCAGGGCTCCCAGGATAAGGGGGCAGTCACTGTGCTGAGATCAGCTCCAAAGGCAATTCTGGCAGGGGGGTTCTGTGACCACCAACCCACAGACCCACCCAAAAGAAGAGAGAAACTGAGCATGTGGGACTAATTAGCATGAGAAGTGAGAGAATCATTAGCTAATCGAAGTTAGAGTACTAATCAATAAGAGAATTATGTAACTTGTAGCCAATAAACACTAATTCCTGCGTTTGCTAAGATGTGTTCAAAGTTTTGATGACTGATGTACAGGGTTTGTGGAGCAGTCCCCGTGTACCTTCAGCACTGAATAATGTCAACTTTCTAACCTAACAAACCGGTTAGAGAGTTCATTTCCCGGTTTTCGGTGACAGCAGGGAACCACACCCAGCACCGAGGTCACTTCCCAAGCAGCCCTTGACTTTCAGACGGGGCTGGTGCTCCCAAAAAGTTCAAGGTTCATTTTAGTGGAATGCCTTTGCAGGATTTAACACCACTCACTGGAAGCGGCAGATGCTGCCTGCTGTATCTGCTTTGAGTTTTTCCAAACTGCAAGTCCTCCCTTAGTTTTTACAGAAGAGATGATATCAAGTGTCAAAGGCAGCAAAGAGCTGAGGTCACAACTGCTAATGGCCAAACCTGGGGCTTGCAAGAATAAAATCACTTCCTATGTTTCAGCGTTGGCAGCTTGCAGGCAGCAGGCACAGTTTCACTCTTAAAAAGTTAAGCTTTAAAAAAAAAAAATTCCTTAATTTTTTCAGTGCCTGAATAGAATAAGGGGAAGGAACTGTGTAGCTGTCGCTGCTCAGAGCAACAGCCACGGGGGACACGCGTTACAACCGCAAACAAAACGCAAAGCCCCCCCTTACACACAGGCATGTAAATTATTCAGGAAAGGGAAATTTCGTTACATTTAAATTAGGGCTCTCAGGAGCTGCCACAACCAGCCACCCACACCCTGTGAGAGAAGGCGACCCTCCTTCACAGAAACGATTAAGAAGCCAAGTGGTTACAATTTTTGCAATCCTGGGATGAAATTTGGCCATCAGGCTTGCAGAGGGAACCTTGCTTTGATAAGATAACTAACCACTCTAAGTTCAAATAGACTTCCTCTCTTCCAATTCTCAGCCGAGATGCAAAAATAAGGATTCGATGCACCTTCCAGAGCTGTTCCCAGGCAAAATCCCGGTGCAGAAAGCAATCTTAAAATCAGTACCTATAATCTGAAGCAAAGTTTGGAAGAGGCAGACCCAGCTTGGGATTGCTTGCATGGTTTCTGGCTGGTCTCTGTGTGGAGGACACCACGTAATGTGAAATGCTTTCCTGACTGCCAAAACAGTTGCTCCAAAATCAGCATTTCTAGCAGAGGCAATAGTTTTTTAACAGCTTTCTAGAAGGGCTTTTACACGTTCAAACATCAGCTCACAACAGAAGTTTTGCACAAGAGTTCTTTGTGGCAGAACTGATACTCTGAACACTCTGGCGATATTTACAGTTCATCTTTGGTATCAGAAATCGATTTCATCAGGAACAGGCGCTGCTAAAAAGGTGCCTCGTATTTGCTTACAGGTTCTCTGGTGGTTCCCACAGCTTCAGGGATGACTCAGTGCTGTGGTACGGACGTTACCACAGTTGGCAGGGGCTGCACCTCCTGGGAGTCCCCAAACTGTCTCCTGCTCGACCACTCAGCCCCTCCAGGGCAGGCAGAAGTTGCTGCTGTGCCCGAGGAGAAGAGCAGCAGGGTCATCCCAGCGTGATACAACAGCTCTTGCGTGGGGTGATGACCTCAAAGAGGCCAACCCCCTTGATTAGAGGGTAATTACTGCAGTAACACACACTCTGTGTGTCTCCCTTGTTCCTATTTCTCCTGAGAAGGGCTGCATGTAGAGGTTTAGGATGAGAGCCCTCACTCCAAGCACCTCCCAGCACAGCCATGGGCTCTGCTCTCCTGAGGCCAGACCCAGCCCCTCCAACACGCACAGAACGACCCCTCAGGCACCAAACCCAGCTTGGGATACCAGGCTCTCCCCTGTGTCCATCCTCTCCCTCCTGGAACCCCTCTGCCTCATCTAGACCTGCTGCTAGAAGCCATTTCTGGTCTGATAACAGGTCAGAGAGGCAGGAGCACCACGTTTTTATCTGCTGCAATCAGTTATAGAAAACACCACCTTACATTTCACCCTTCATGTCCTTTTCAAAGCTCACCCATTCCAGCCCAGGTTTGGTTCCTCCCCCATAATAAACACATAACTTCTAATCCTTCAGGCAGTTTCCCCAGCCAACCAAACCTGCTCTTTTACCTTTTGGTACAAAGCTGAGCAGCTGAAGAGAA
This sequence comes from Myiotriccus ornatus, assembly GCA_036023395.1. Classification (NCBI taxonomy): domain Eukaryota; kingdom Metazoa; phylum Chordata; class Aves; order Passeriformes; family Tyrannidae; genus Myiotriccus; species Myiotriccus ornatus. The sequence goes on along the minus strand of JAYRBT010000051.1, from coordinate 7,754,289 downwards.
ATCTCTTGATCCAGAGAGGTCATGAGAACCCACCTTCCCCCCCCCCAGCTTAGCTGGGGTCTGGGAAGTTCAGGACCCCAAAACCTGGTTTAAATCCTTTCAGGTAAAGGTGGGGGCTGCTCAGAGACCAGCTGGCTCTGCTTGAACCAGGTGTTGTGACTCACACTGATTAGAAATTAGCCGTGAAACAAGGACTGGAAAAGGGTGCATCACCTAACCCTGACCTTCTGCACAAACACGCCCGACGCTGGAAGGTTTGAGAAAGCTCCACCGGGTTTTCCAAGCTCACGAGCTTTGTGAATCAAGCATTGCCTGCTGTGCAGCAGACCAGCATCCAAACCCCCTGAGCTCTGGGGCGGGATGAGCACGTGTCTCATCCCACTAATTACCCACTTTGCCAAATTTTCACAGCAGCTTTAACGCAAAGCCAGGTCTTGGAGGAAATGTTCTGTCTTGCTGAAGCAGTGCTGGGTATGTTTGTATACACCAAGGAACGGTTCTTCTCTTCGCTGGAGTGGAATGAGCCTTTCCCCAGGCAAAGGGGAAGTGCCACCTCCTCCCCTGCCCCAGCTGCGCTGTCGGATCTCTCCGAGCTGAAACCGAAAGCGGCTCCGTTCCTGCCGAAGGAAGATAAATGGTGCTACCACCCAGTGGAAAGTCAGCTCACAGCCCTGGGTGCTTCACAGAACTTTGCCCAAGTTTGCAAAGACTAATCCTGAACATCCCTGCGGAGCCACAAAGCTTCTTCCCGTTCTTAGCTCGTCCTTGCAGACGCAGTAATTCTGAAATCTGGACACAAAGACCTAGAAGGTTTGAATGCTTTTATTTGAATTTTTATACAGCGATACAAATTATACAGATCTGTTACAGTACAGGTTTTGCAAGGGGTTTATAGAGGTACTTTGTGAGTTTTTGGTTTATTTAAAAGAAAGAGACAGATCTCGGGAGCACGGTGACATGAACGAAACAATCTTGTGGCAGGAAGCAAATCCCTGCCACAGGGAACACTAACCTGGCTGAAACCTACTGGGCAGAAAGGTGGTGGCAGCGTTCCCGGCAACAACGTCCCCAAAACATCAACCCTGGGATACTCCGGAGCTTTACACGGGAATTGGTGAGTGTACAGGTAAGTCCTCACAGCCCTTGGATGCACTTTGCTGCAGAGGGGACAGAAATGGGGGGACCTGATGTCACACTGAGCAGATGTCACAGAACAGAGTCACTGCCACGATGGAGAAGGAAACCATAAAATGCCTCTGATTTAGCCACTCAAACAGGTACAGTGAGATGAGGAACACGATCTCAGACTGACCCAAACACACCCCGTGACACCACACGTGCCACCAGAACCTGACTGCCCATTTCTTGTGCCCGTCTGTGCTGGGTTCAAGTGGTCAGACACAGGAGGAGCAGCTCCCCTGCAGTCCCTCACACCCGGGACTGGTGCCAGCCACACGCCCAGAGCTTTGGGAGTGTTTCTCCAGTTAGTCCAGAACACACAATGGCATCAAGATATTGCTGTTACTAACGTGCATCAGGCTTGAGAGTCAAGTGCCTGGCACTGAAGGATTAAAGCATTTCAGAAAGCAGGGTCAAAAATATGATTACACCATCCTAAATGTTTGGTTTAACACTGTATAGTGAGTGGTATCCCGAACAACAGAATAAATTACACATTATATAGAGAAAATGTATGCACCAAATAAAAGATGGCTCTCTGCCACTTTCAGTACACTTGGTTCCTGCAGTGGTTAAGTGGCTTTGGAGAGGAAGGAGTCAGCTTCCAGATGAGAAAATTCCAGTCTCAGCTGGAAATCAAATTCCTCTTCAGCCACAGGAACTCCCCTTTCTAAAAATTTAGGACAAGCAACACCTACTAAATTTCATCCTGAGAGTCCATCCCAGAGGAGCCCTTGAGAACTACAGAGGAACTGATTCTAGGCTGGAATACACCAGGATAGAGGAGCAACCCTGTCCTTCCAGAGCCTTTGTGCTCATCTGGTAGTGAAACACAGAAACCATCCAAATGCAAAACATAAACACAACACGGATTTCAAGCTGAACGTTAACAGCTCCTCACCCTCTTCCTGCTGCCAGTGGGAATAACCAGGAGGCAGTAATTCCACGCATGGAGAAGGAACGAGGCTGGGACAGAAAACCTGTGACTGAAGCCAACCTGGCACACACAGCCTGTGCTCAGAACACACCCAGAGGGAGCAGGGGGGTTCCTGGTGAAGTCACTGCAAGCAGCTTTGCCCAAACCAGCAGTGGCACACGGGCTGCTCTGGAAGCTGCGACACGCCAGAGCTCTGGGGAGGGGGCTGCACGTGCATTCCAGGGTTCGCTGGCTTTAGTATTAAATCTTTCCTACAAAAGGAGGGATTACAGTATCACAGGATTTGCTCTAAAACTCTCACCATTCTATCATCTTTGCTGAAGACAAGTCAGCAGCCAGTACTACAGGTAGCAAATATTCCTACTGGACTGTGTGCCGAAGTCAGGATTGAAACTATCACGGTATTCATAAAACAAGTAAAAAATAACAGCATCATCCAAAACTGCCCTGGGACGGCGAGGCTTGGCCACAGTCCCCATCACCACCAGCCCTGGGACACCTGCACAACTTCAGAAATTCATGGTCAGCGCTGGAGACTCTTTCAGTAGTGCCGGCACATCTCAGGAGCAGGTGAGCAAGTTGTTGCTGCCCTAGGAAGGCCTGTAAAGCCACACTTGAGGGCATGAATTTAACGTGACTCTACCATCACCAGCCTGTCATTTGAGTGTGGAAACATTTCTCCACCTGTTTCTTCAGCCGTCAGAACAATCTTGATGGCCACAAGCACAAAGAGCACCCTCAGGAGCTGCTCCAGGCTTGCACAGCCCAGCAAGTCGGCAACGCCCCCATGCCAGCACTGGGTGCTGCCCTGAGGAGTGGGATGAGCTCTCCCAGGGGCCTTCCTGGGCTTGGGAGCTCAGTGGAGTTTAATTTTTGGTGGTTGCTAGGGAGTTTTGCAGCATATTAGACGCTTCTGTTCGCTCCTGCAGTGTCCCACAGCTCTTCCAGACACCCACCTTCCCCACCTGCAACCCAACTGGAGAGACACACCAAAGCACTTCCTGCAGCAGCAAAATCAATTCCAATTCCAAAAACTGCCTGCTGCCTTCCTACCTTCAGTTTTGTTTATTTTTCTAAGTTTAAGCTCCAAGAAAGCTCTGCACAGCTACTAGAAATAACTCAGTGAGAACATGAACAGCCACAGAGTGAATGATCTGTTTGCTACACTGCTGGTACCTGCTCAGTCTGGGCTTTGCCATGCCAGGCTTAGCTTTAAGCTGCAGATAAAGTTAAGCATTTACAGGTTAGACCTCAACTGCTTTTTGCTGATGGGATGGGGAGAACATAATCTCGTCTTCCTCCTACAAAACTGAAATGCCACACCCATATATTAAATGTAGTTGTGTCAACTGTTGACACAAGCTGGTTTGATGGGCTTCTGTGGAGGAAAACATTCATCAGGTAACATTTGGAAGGAGGTAAAGAAAAAGGACTGGAGGAGTCTGACCCTGAGCTGCATGGGAAGCACAGTGTGGAATGCTCCAAAGAAACCATGAATGTTTGCACATGAAGAACTACAAAAAGGAAAAGAAAAGGTGCTAAATGATGTTGGGATCAGGCTGCATTCACTAGTGGGAAACCCTTCACCAAACCAATATTGGCAGATCCAGAAAAAGATTTCCAGAACCAAGATGAGCCATTTGCCACCTCTCTCACAAATCAGGGCTCCTTTCCTGCATGCAGTGGGGAAATCCCTGGTTCCACCACTGGGTTTGACAGCCCAGCTGTGGCAGCAGCTCCCCCAGCCAGCCCTGCCCTTGCACACACACCTTGGGTGGGGTCAGGGAGGACACCCAGAGGCTCCAGAGCAGGGTTGGGACTCTGCTCTAGCTGTGCTAAGAGGTCTAAAGAGAAGGTGGACCGAGTAGCCAGAGGCAAGAACTTCCCATCCTTTCAGGCCCTGGAAACCAGTAAAACCAGCAGGGAGGTCAGAGCTCATTTCCTCAATAAAATCATGGCTCTACCTCTTTTAACTTACCCTGCAATAAGCACGTATTTCAAAGCCACAGGGCAACAGTGCCTTTAACTGTTAAGTCTAATGGAAAACAGGTCAGTTGGAAAAGTTGGGAGAAACCCAGCCTGTGGGACACAGCATGAGGAGCTGTAGCACCCCCAAGTCCCACCTGTCAGCCTCAGCAATGGCACTGAAGTGACACTGAAACCACAGGGTAAAGAACTTGGGCTTATTTCCGCCCATAAACAATTTTTACTTCACTGTTCCAGCACTGTTTAGATTAAATTCCTCCCCTTTACCTTTTCCTCTTCCCCCCTTATTTTGTATCAGAATGGCTCTGGTACAAATTAACACAGTATTTGAAAACTGAAGGGGGGGAAAACATGCTAGAGCAGACTCAAATAAAGACCAATCTTAAATATTACTTAATGTTTTCTTTTATTTAAAAGATCATTCACAAAATACCATATCCATAAATTTATTTTGTTATGAAGCAGAATGTGTTAAGTGTTTGGAATTCATTTCTTTTTTTTTTTTCCTTTGTTTTTACATTTAAAAGTCAACTGTCTTGACTAGAGGTGAGTTTTTATATGGGAATTTGTTCTTAAAATCTTTTCCACATTGAAGATGTAAATAGATCAATTATTGGTTTGGAATACAACCACACAAATGCATGTCTGTCTTAAATTAAGTATTAGTGTTAGACAAATGGTTCTTATCTCAGAAGCAGATTAAGTGGAAGGCAGAAGGAAGGAAAGAGTAGTTCTGTGAATTGCTGGGACTCTGACTTACAACAGGAACTTTTAGGGAAGAAATTCATCACTAGCAGTGGTGCTGGTAGTGGGGCAGCCATGCTTCCAAACTCCTCTTGCAAGTACTCTGGGGTGCTGGCTGTTCTAGCTGAAGGATCTCACCACTGGCATTGGGGGCCCAAGTTTTTCCCGTGCACTGGACACATCCACACCTCAGATTTTGGTTTTCAACATTAATGATCTCTCCTTTCGCTCCAGCCTCCCCTCCCTCCTCCCACACAACACTGGCAAGAAAGTGAAAAGAGGTGCAGCAACACGAGATGCCTTTTACCCAAACTTCTACAGGAGAATCTAAAGCAGGAGGATTTCTAATCTGCCCACTTTCAAGGTATTCTAAAAGCTGAGGTCCTAAAACTGTACCCCACTGGGCAAAGAAATACAGGGGATAGTGGCGATCAAATACTGTGTGGCAAAGTATACACTCCTTCAACAAAAATAAAAAAGTCAATTTTATTGGTAGAAACTTCATTTAAAAATTTACCCAACATGTAAAACCCAAAAAAGTAAGCAGAAAGAGCCAGTGAGCAGTTGTGCTCAAACAGGCACGTTTTTGCAGCACTAACCTTGAGCTCAGAGGTGTAGTAGTATCGTACCATTTGGAAGTCAATAGCCAGCAGGAAGAGGCTGCTGGCGGAGGCTTTATCCATACTGATTCCACCAGCTATTCCCAAGGCTTGTCAGGCAAGGCATCCATTACATTGATCCCTCCTGGCAACCCCTGTGAAAGGGCAGCTGCCCCCCTTAGCTTTACAAGGGGCTCTGCTGTGAACAGTAACTATCACCAATTGTCAGAAATGGTATTTCACTGCTCGGTTAGAACTGGACATTTCTCTGTTCAACTCATCTGGACTCTTCAGTTTTCCTCTTCAGAGCCACAGCAATACAGAACGAGACATGCAGGTCAGAAGAGGAGCACTGAGAAGTAAAGGAAAGGATACAGGGAAATAACTAAGTCTAACCTGTGCTTCTAAAGTAAAACAAACCCAGAAAGGAAGAAGTGAAGCAGCACCTTTGTCCAGAGACCTCTACGCTCGTGGAAGCAGCCACACTGCCTTTTCTACTGGCAACTGTGCTGCTTGGAAGGAAACAGAAGAGGGAAACTCAGCACAAAGCAGGCACTAGATACAGCAAAGCCAAGAACGTACTAAAAACCACTTGTTAACAGCTGACATGCATTCACAAGCTCTGTGTTTTCGGTTTCAAAGAGGACAAATACCAGATGGCAGGAATGGTAAACTGCAGGGTTGACATTCCAGCAGAGCTAGTCACTCTGTGCTGTCTTGCTTTTCCTCCCGCCTCCCCATTCCCTCCCAACCCCAGACTCAGTCGTGCTCTTTTACTACTTCCTCCCGGGGCTTGGCTCCGCCGAAGATCGCAGAGTTTGGGTTGGCTACTTGATTGAGGGGAGTATCAACTGTTCGAGGTTTGAGCTGCAGTCGGGGCCGCTGTGCTCTTTCCTCTGAAAGAGAAGACATTCCGGGGCTAAGATCAGCCTGTCAAGGGCAGGAGCTTCCACCTGACAGAGGAACCACGAGTCTCCCTTGCGAGGGGAGGTCAGTTACACAGGGTAGTTTACCTTCTGTTGGCTCTCTGAAGTCCATGGAAGACCCACGGAGGGGAGGCCCATCTCTGAAGCGACCGGTGCCACCACTCCCCATGGAGGCACCGGGTGGTCGCCGGTCTCCAGGGCGGGTTCCTCTACCCCGACCTCCCAAGAAGTCATCGTCTTTGAATCCTGAAGACGGAAGACAGTGGGTTTAAAGAGCATATTTTGCAATATTTTGCATCTAGATTTTTATCTGGATGACTGGAAAGCCCCGCAAGTCACTGCTGTCAGTCCAAGGTGGTGCACTGAGCCGTTTTTCTGCAGATTTGCTTCACAGAGGTCTAACATGTTCTGGAAGAGTCACTCAGATTCCCTTAGAAACCAAGTATACTATGCCAAGTTCAGAAAGTGCTTTATCCACTTAGAGGCTTATCGGAGTGTTGGAGAGTGGGTCAAGTGAGCTTAAAATATGAGCTTCATCCGCAACTTCAGATTGTTAACACCATTAGCTGACTTCAGAGACAACACTACAAGTACTCAGAGTACTTCTGCAGCCAGAAGATCCCACTGGCTGCAGCATTAGCATGAAATCTGCAGGAGCAGAGCAAATGGGGAAATAGCTGGGGAGTAGTGAAATATAGTCCTTACAGAACAGAGTAAAACCCCAAGGCTTTTTAGCTGTACCATAAAGTGACAAGGTGTTTACTAGACTAGTTAAAGGATTGCTGGGGGATGGGAGGAGGGGGAATAATCAGATTTTAAACTGACTAAATTTCTTCAGTTTATGTATCAAAAAAATCAAGAACTGTCTGTCACTGACCAGAGTTCCAGTCTGTACCAGTGACTATCCTGGAGTATCTCTCCAAGCCCCCACTGCCTGCATTGAACTGGAGAAGGATACTTCAAGTTAACAGCACAGGAAAGGGAATATACTCAGATTTTCAGAAGCTGCCTGGAAGAGAAAGTTGTTTGGTTCCCAACTGAGATTTTCCTTTCCACTCCTGTATTTGGCAGTTGCAGTGCTGTCCCTTACTTACTTCAGTGCCAAACAAACCATCTTTAAAGACTTGATCCAGGGCTGTACAACCTGAGAAGAAAAGCTTCTGTAGCAGCTAAGACTTAAATGCTAAACTTTTGGCTCACAAATCACTCGTCCAGCATTTAACAGGCTGAAATGAGTCCACATTTGGAGAAGCTGCCAAGGAAGGTATGAAGCTGTGGCACCAGAATGCTTAGCTCCAAAGGCAGGTTAAGCACAGTGCTGTAGCAAGCTCCTCTCTCCAGCATCACACTTCCAATCCGTGCTGGTGGCAAGGGCACACTTTGGCACCGCTCCTACATCGTCCATTCCACTCACGCAGAGACCAGACACTGCAAAGTTGCACTTGCCAACATCTCCCCATCAGAAAATGGACCAAACCCACAAGTTCAGAGGACAAAAGCAATTCTGTTAATGCCACCCTGGATTCTATTAGGGAAGAACTGACTGGAAGGCAAGAGCAAACCCGGTGGCTCTGTCACTATCTTGCACTCCAGCAAGCTCAGTCACTTGCTGCAGCTTGCATTACTGTAACAGGTCTAAAAGTTCGAGAATATTTTGCATTTAAAAGCATTTTAGAACACTAATCCATCTTTGGAGAAGTCAGTTTCTGCAGGAATACATGTAAGATGTCACATCTCCCCTAAGAAGGTGAAAACCTCTGCTCTGAAGGAGGATCAGCCTTTCCACATGATTTGTCTGTTTCTGCTACTATTGAGAAATTTACTCAGCCAGATGTTTGAGAAATGCTTAAAACAGACACCAGGGGCTACATCTGGACAAGTATTTTGTCACTTAGGGTGCTTTCACAGAATTTACAATCAAGACTCTCTCCTCTGTTACGAGGCAATGGAAGATTCCCCCTGAGGAATCCCACCACAGCTGCAGGACGTCCAAGTGGGCACATACAGTAGATTCAATCAAAGCAGTACTGGGGACAAATGCAAATGAGAACATTTCGGTGCCTTTTAGGCTCCCTCTCTGTATAAGTGTGAATACTGGTACCAGAATTGAAGTCATCTCTGGAATCCCATCCACCTCCTCTGGATTCTCGGGAACCTCCTCCCATTCCTAGGAAAAAAGCCACAATTGTGTTCAGATCTGAAGCTGTGGGAAAGACTGGGCAAGGGGATACCAAACCAACGTTTCAGTTCTTCAATGTCCAAAGCCATGCTGCTGGAAAATCCTTTCCTTTCAGTACTACCAAGTTCCATTGCACAGGAACAAACAGTCAGTTTAAATGAACCAAGAATAAATGGTCAGAAAAGTTTCCCTAATAGACATTCAATGGAAACCTTTAGTGAGTGGTTCAACCAAGCTTTAACTACAGCCAAGCCTCTCTTTACGCTGGAACTGGAGACACAGCCCAAAATAAGTATTTGTCTACTTGTGCTTACTCACTTTTCTTACATCATCATAAAATAGTAGCAGATCAGACTGTTGGGCTTATGATTGTCCTCTGCAAGACGAAGCACATTATTAGGGGTATTGGTCTCACTTCCTGGGCTAGGAGTGACAACATATCCAGCCTTTGGACACAAAGCACAGCTAAATTGCAGACACCTCAGGAGCGGCAGCAGCAGCTGGTTAGAAACGTGTATATGCCAAATTTCTCCTTGTAATATAATTTTCATGTTCACTTGCAAGCCTTGTCTTAGCATTAGTTCAGCACCAGAAGACAAAACTACAACCATTATATTTAAGAATCTACTTAGAAAAACAGAAGTCACCTCTGTCATCGGGCCCGCCACCTTTTCTGAAGCCAAAGCCACCTTTATCCTGTTTCCTGCCTTCTGCTATGTCCACTCGGAGTGATCGGTCACCCAAGAGCTGTTAAATCAAGGGGAGAATCCGTTCAGGATGTAAAAGGAGTTTGAGACTTATGCTTATCTCTGATGTCACAAATTAACTGCAAGTGTACTTACTGCACCATCATACGTAAGAGCTTCCTTGAGTGACTCCACCTCATCGAACTCTACGTAACAAAATCCTGTAAGACACAAATCTCGAGTTAACAGCACTTTAAAAGGCCTCTGTAAGAAGCTGCTCCTTCTTCACATCTGCTAATGGTCTCCCTTCTCTTTCCAACTTTGCTAAGTGCAAGATGCATTAACGCTGAATGCATTTACCTGTGCCTGTTAATGATGGGGCAAATCCTGGAACAGAACTCTGGGCACTATGTGAATGCCAAGAGCCCTTTTCCACAGAATTCTCATTGCAGATTAGATCTGTCCATACCTTCAGACAAATGTTTAGCTGAACGTTGACACTCGTTTCTTAATATTTTTTGAAAACAAGTTGGAATATCTTCTTGGCCAGCAGTGTGATTTTGTGTCATCACATTAGTTAGTGGATTTATTACTTTTCAAAAAGATCCTCTCCAAGTTAAGCCTTTTCCACCCCTAAAGGTAACTTACAAATATAGTCCCTTTCCACTGGCCAATTCCAATGGAAATTAGATTTGCATCCTCTAAGAGTTGCCTGAATGGTTTATCTACTTGTTTTTTCTCTCTGTCTACTAAAAAGGGACAGAGCTGAAGCAATGGTAGCCTTCTGAAGTACAGAAAGATTGTGTAAGTACTCAATGCTTAAGGTCACGGGTCTTAAGTGGGTCAGACACTTCAGCTCTGGTAGAATTCATACAAGACAAACAAGGTTTGAGAAAGTCCCTTTAGGGCAGGGCAAATATTGACTCCTGTCACTCAGGTTGTACTTTAGGATGTACTTTAAGATGATGAAGTAACAGTGAATCTTGTCCAAATGAAAAACCTGCATAATTCAACATAAAGAGCCCAAATCAACTGTGCTTTAGACTGCAATTCCCCACTGAAGTGGCTTCATTTTCTCCTCCTGCAGCCGACCCAGGTGGCAATACTGACCTTTAAATTTATCTGTTTCCTTGTCCCTGACTAGCCGCACGCTCCTGATGCTGAGATCCTTGAAGATGGCATCTATGTCTCCCTGGACAGTGTTGAAGGGCAAATTTCCCACATAGGCTGTGAAAGGGGGTTCTGTTGGCAGCTCTTTATTTCTGCGGGAACCAAGGCCACCACCACGAGACCTGTTGGAAAAAGCAGAGTGCCCTGCGAGTGACTCCCAGCACAGCCACCTGCAGTCTGGGGCACTGCCTGCAAGGGGACTGTCACACAGCTTGGGTAGTTTGTCCAGCCCTTTGCCTGCACCTGCCACCTTCACTCCTGGTCAGCTCCTTTCCAGTATTACCTGCTGCAGTACTGCCATGGAAAAAACAAATGAACAATGTACTTAAATGCATTAGAGGAGCTCTGTAACAAGGTGATGAATGAACTTCTTCAAAACTACATCTTAGACTAGAATGTTGAGAGTAATTTATAGCGGTGAGGAAATACTTGTATGGCACAGGTTTTGTCAGTTCATCCTGACACTAAGCTGGATTCAATGCTTTTAACTAAATAGTATATTATCAACACCCACTCCACAATCATCTGAATTATTTCAGCAGCATTTAGCTTAACGGAAACACCTTCTCCTAAGTCTGAAGTTGTTGCCATAACTGTCAGATAGCTGGACTGGAACGCTTTGAATCAAACACACAATAAAAAACTTGGTTGAGCAAGGGGTTCTAAGGCAGAAAAACCGATTTCAGTGCTGTCTGGATATTTAGTTCTTCCTTTGTGTCGTGAATTACAGACTGAGGTAAACTAGGTGGTTTTTCCCTGTCTCATCCCTCAGCCTCCATTAAGCTCTTGGCTTTGGGGGCTGAGGAACTAAATTGTCCCAGCTAAATTCTTTACTGTACCATTTAACACATCTGTGTGTGAATCCCTGTAGAGCCAAACCAACTTGGATCTCCTGGACAGAGAGCAAGGTAACAAGGCTTTAACCTGAAGGTAAAGCTCTTGGACTTGCAGACTACAGGATGCCACTGGTTCCAACACCATTTGCCTCCCTCAGCAATCCCTGACCTTTACCTGGGATTCCTCCCCACTACTCTGCCCATCTTCCCTTTATCACCTGCCTTCTGCTGGGCTTTGCTCGTGTTTGTTCCCTTTCCCAGAGGCTCCCTGGGCATTTAAGAGCCCAGTGGAACACAAGCTGTACTAGAGCAGATTTGCCAATGTGACATGGACCAATTAGATTGCTGCAGAATCCTACCTAAAATCCAGGAGGTCAAACAATTTTATTATTTCCTTTTATTCTGCCTGGTTGCACACAGCCAGAAAATCCATTCGGCCAACAAGGTACTTGTATTTTTCCTCATTCCAGAATAAATATTTTATTGCTAATGAATCAGATAATGCATTAAGCTTGAATAAGATTCCTTAACTCTTCCTAGGTGAGCTTGTCATTTGTGCCTTTTTATGGCAGCAGCTCCATGCAGGAATCATTTATCACCAACATTACCAACATGCTGCTAAACATACTTGAATCACAACCTACATATCTTTAATTAGGGTCCACCCAGGTTCGTATTTTTGCATTTTTGACAATATTCCTCATCTGCCTTTGTCTCATTACCAAGTCAAAAACATACTGGAGAACTAAAGCTGTAATCTTGGTGCTGTGAATGTATAGCAGAATTAACTTCAGACCAAGTTTTAAGGAGGAACTCCAAGAAAGCTGAGTTGCTCTTCTAAATGATTCCATAATATGTAGACTCAGCTCCATGTCTTTGTCCTTAATTCTCATCTATGGCATAAAGAACAGCTATTAAAATATACGTTTAATTTGCAGTCAAAAAAAAGGAAAAAAGAAAAAAAAGAAAATCAGTGCTCTATAGGAACATCAGAATTGCCCCAACTGGGTCTCAAAGGGGCATCCCCTCCTTGAGCACATTCTCAGCACGTTCCTGAGCTGCCAGTGACCTCCTCAGTGAGCTGATTCACCCAAAAACCCGCCCTGGAGTTGAATCCTCAGCCAGATCAACAAGGTGATCTGGACAGCTGCAAAGAGCGCTGTGCCAAGATGGGAAGGAGAGCAAGGGCTGGAACCTCAGTTTTCACCAGCAACCCCCACTTGAGCCGCTTCAGGAGCCACACCCGCAATTCCCGAAAGGATTTTCTGCGCCACAAACTCCGTTTCTACCACAGCACACCAGAACTTCCCGGGGTGCCTGTGTGCCAATCCAGGCCCTGTTGTGAAATCTGACTGATTTTGAGTCAGGAAATGGAGTATTCTTTCTGAATTTGATACGAAGGCCTCAGTTATCAGATACACGATTATGCATTTGGTATTTCAGTTTCTGTCTGAAGAATGGGAATGGTCAATAACTAAGTTCCAAACTGCTTCCTACTGAGTCCAGGGTATAGAAACACTAAAACTGGTTTTGTACTTCCCTGCATTTTTCCAATACTGAAACAGTGAAATAAATTAAAAAAAGGGCTGACTTCAGTAACCAAACAATGAGATTGGAAGAAGATTCTTTCATTTACAACAGAATAGGACAAAAGTCAAAAAATAATTGAAAACATCTTGAAATTGAAACCAAGTGAACCGGGTCACACCAGTGTTGAATGAATATCTGCATTTCCCACTCAGTGTAACTTGCTCAGACACAATTAGGTAATAATTATGTCATCTCAGTGTGGGAATCTGAAAGACAGGATTTGATTTCCTTTCCAGAAAACCAAGACAGAGAGCTGAAGAGGAAAGCTTGCTTCCAGCAAACACCTCTGTGACTGAACTTACCTTGTAGTGGGCACAGTTAACAAGGTGGAAGAACAACTGAACTATCATTTTGAAGCTACACTTTCAGAACGTTTAGTTCTCTTTCTAGAAAACAAGATCTGCCAAAAGTTCAAAACAAAATGTATTTGAAAGCCAATATGTGAATTAAAGAGCCTTTCCCTGGGGATCAGCACTCAGGATTTACCAGAGGCAAGAGCCTACCTGGGTTCCAACATTAGAGCTTTACTGGGGCACTGTAAGGATCAGCAGGATGCAAGTTCTGCCAGGGAGCTTCCAAGACCACAGCTCTAAATTCATACCCCATTTATTCAAGCAACCCAGGACACCTCTATAGCATCAGATGTCTTCAACAAAAAGCTTCCCCAAGGCTCAAAATTAGGAGGCATCTATTAACAGTGGATGGGTGAGACACAGGATCCAAAAACTGCCCCAAGGACAGGGCCTAACTCTCCATTCTCACCGAGCTGAGCAGCATTTCAGCAGGGAAATCTTAACCTCTAGTAAGGTGCTTCAAGCCACACCTAAATAAACCACCCAGCAGCGAGTCAGGAGTGATAAACACTGTTCCCTTCAGCTCTGCAGATGTTCAGTTTCAGCTAGGCCTCAGTATGATTAATTATGGGGCTTTGTGTTGAATTTCGGGCTCCAAAACACATCCCAAAAAGCCTTTACAGCAAGTTTTTTGTAATTCATGTCAGCAGCATGTTCTTCACCTGGAATAAAGGGACTTCTGCATCCCATAGTGTTGTGCTCCAGCTCCGAATCAGAGCACCACCAGACACCAGGTGTAACAAAACACTGTCTCATCACACCACAGTCACATTCTGGTGCTCCTACACCATAATTTCGAAGATTATGAGAAAGAGGCAGATCTCACATATGTTAGAACCTGTTGGGCACTGATTTCCCATCTGTCACGCTGAAATCTCACTCTCTGTACGCACCAAAGGTTATGCAAAATGATACTTTTGCAAAAACTACTCTATCTCAACTGAGTTTACACTATTCTTACGCTCCTAGAGCACCTAAAAGTGAGAAGGAGCCACTTTAAATGCACATGGGACTCTTTAATCAGAACCTTCAAGAAGAACAGTCATGTTTTCCTTAGGCTTCACATATTACAGGACTTCATACAAAGTACAGAGACTTGTTAAGATCTGAAATTGTGAATTAGCTGTTAGTAACTTATTAGCAATAATATTAAATCAGATGCAAGGACAAGTTGCACTCTAATATTAGCAATGTCTGAGGTTTAAAACTGCAGCTAAATCAGAATAAGTACATTTTCCCATCTGTAAATGCATCTACTAATCTGCAGGATGCCTTTAGCTCACCGAACAAGGATCCAGGTGTTGCCTGAAAGCAAGGTGGAAGTTCTCTGTGACAGAAATCTGAATATGAAATAGCATTTTAACTGTAATTTCATTACTTCATACAATGTGCCTACACTGACTAGGCTACCCTGTGCAGCAACATCTGCGTTTATTATGTGTGGAGTGCCACTTTAGGCCACTGGCAAGGCTATTTTGTTGCAGAATTTAAAAAAGAAAACAACAGAAGTGTAAGTGGCTACATCAGCTGTTTGCCCCGGGACATCTCTGCATTAGACACAAAGGGTATCTGTGCATGAAAATGAGCTTGAAAAGCTTAAGGGTCAGAGAGCTTTCAAAGACAAGAAAACTTACTGCTGTTCTAACCCCAGCAGCAGCTCGTCCCTGCTGCCCAAGGAGCCTGAAATGAAACCAGGTTATTCCTCTAAGAGCAGGAAAGGACACGAACAGCGTTAATCAGGAAACACACCTTGGGAGATGAGGTGATACAGTAACACACGTGGGAAGATTTGCCCACCAGGAAGTTTATTCCGTGGTTTTATGCCCGCTGTTTTGTTTTGGTGCAACAAAGAAACCCACGGTAGCACCAACCTTCGAAAAGGTCCATTGTTCGATCGCACCTCCCTAACCTGGTTCAAGACAAACTCCTAATTGCTGGTTATTGTCTCCGTAGCTCCTCCCCTACGCGCGCTCTCCAGCAAGGAGACAGGGACGAGCCCTCTCCCCAAGGATCAGGGGTTTGGAGTCGGCACCCGGAGCCCCGGATAACGCAGGACGGCGGCTTCCCGAGCGGAGGCACCACAAAGCCCGCCCATTTCCTCCCTGCTCAGGCACCACCACAGCTCTCCCCGCTCCCGGGGCGCCGCGGCCCCTGCCCCGCTCCGGGGACTCTCCCTCGACCCCTCCCGGTGCACGATCCCCTCCCGGCCCGCCCTGGCTCCTGAAACCCCGCTCCGCTCGCCCGCGGCCGGCGGGATCAGCAACACCCCCCACCCCTCCTCCTCCTCCTCCCGCCCCTTCCCGGCGCTCCCGGCCCCGAACCCTGCGGGGCTCGCAGAGGCACGGCCGGGACCCCCTCGGGCCCCCCCCCGGGACCCGCCGCACAAAGCGGGGCGGCCGCGGCCACGGGAAGGGCCCCGCGGCGCCCCGGGCGGTCCCAGCGGCTGCTCCCCCCGCCCGCCATCTCCCCTCACCGCGGGGCAGGCCGCGGCCCCGCCTCGCGCGGCCGGGCGGCG
>JAYRBT010000051.1:7586914-7738473 GCA_036023395.1 Myiotriccus ornatus | reverse complement strand
GGCCCCGCTCACCCGCGGCCGCCGCCGAAGCTGCTGTAGGCCCGGTCGTCGTAGGGATCGAAATCCGCCATCGCCGCCGCGGCCTCGTCCCCGTGCGAGCGTGACAGGACCGCGCCCGAGGACCCCGCAACGCTTATATACGGCGGCGCGCGGGCCGGGGCTGCCCCGCGCCGCGCCTGCCGCCAGCTCCCCGCCCCGCCGGGGCTGCCCGCGCTGCTGCCTGTGCGGAATCGCGGCGGTGCCGGGACGGGGATCGGCCCGGGATGTGCTCGGGATCGGCCCGGGAACTGCCCCGGGATCCCCCCGGGGCACGCCCGGGATCTGCCCGGAGGCAGTAACGCCTGCAGCGGGCGCGGGGCGCTCGGTGCTGCCACGAGCCCGGCCCGCGGCTCTGAGGTGGTTTCAGCCGCCCCGGTGGGTCGGGCGCTGCCTCACCTGTGTCCCCGAGCATCCTGCTCTCCCTGCGGGTGGGAGCGGGGCAGGGGCCGCGGTGATCGTGGAGGTGGATCCTGCTCCAGGGGTCATGTTCATCCTGCAGGGATCACAGGTTTGGATCCTGCTCCAGGGGTCATGTTCATCCTGCAGGGATCACAGGTTTGGATCCTGCTCCAGGGGTCACGTTCACCTTCCAGGGATCACAGGGATCACAGCGGTGGATCCTGCCCCAGGGGTCACGTTCATTCCCTGTGCTCCTGTGGCTAGCACGGGAGCCTGGCAGGGTGCCCACACCGTGCTACCCCGCACGGCTGCCGTGCCCTGCTCACCCCACAGGCTCTGCCCCCACTGAGCCTCGGGGGGAGAGGATCCAAAATTCCCTCCAGAGCTGAGAACCCGGGTGAGGGGAGCCCAGGGATCCCTCGGAGCAGGAGAGGGATGAACGAGTCCTGCAGTGGTGCTGGGCTGACGGTCGGGGAGGGAGCGTGGCCCTGATGGGCTGTAGCAAAATGTGAAAGATTATCTGAAGTAGGGGTGTTCTTTGATGTAAGATTTTGGTATGCTTTCAACCGCATCAGCAAGAAAGGAGACCTAATGAGAAGAACAGGCAGCAGGAGCATCTCTTACTCAAGGATATCCTGGAAGTAACAAGCCTTAAGGATGTATTAAATCAAGATGTTGGTGTCTGTCTATGTATACGTTGCTAACTTGGCAAAATCCTCCAGGTCCATGTATCCTATAGCTGACCTATGTTCATTATAATACTGAAAATCACACCTTCAGGTCAAAAAGACCCTGCCCAGGTGAAGACATGTCCCCTGAGCATGTAAACAGGTTACCTGGGGTTATGTGACTTGCATGGAAATTACTAATAAATCATAATAGTCGGGATGTGTTTCGAAAGTTATTGAATTTCTCTGTGTAAATAAGGGCACTAAAAAGTCTGATGCTTGTGCAACACACCGACCGCGGGGGCTTGCAAAGCTCTGGAATAAAATAAATGCGTCGGTCGAGTTGTGTCGTTATTGGCTTGTTGCACAGCGGGGAAACGAACTTGGTTTGGGGGGATGAGGGGCGTGAGGGGAGCGGGCCGTGAGGGGAGCGAGCTGAGGGGAGCAGGGCTGAGGGGAGCAGGGCTGAGGGGCAGCCATGAGGGGAGCGGGCTGTGAGGGAATGGGCTGTGAGGGCAGCGGGGCGGCCATGAGGGGAGCGGGCTGTGAGGGAGCGGGCTGGCCCTGAGGGATCTGGCTGTGAGGGAATGGGCTGTGAGGGAGCGGGCTGTGAGGGCAGCGGGGCGGCCCTGAGGGAGCGGGCTGTGAGGGAATGGGCTGTGAGGGCAGCGGGGCGGCCCTGAGGGAGCGGGCTGTGAGGAAATGGGCTGTGAGGGCAGCGGGGCGGCCCTGAGGGAGCTGGCTGTGAGGGAGCGGGCTGCGAGGGCAGCGCGGAGCTGCCGGGCCCCTGAGGCCGCGGCTCACAGGGCGGCCGGGCCCGTCCCCTTGCTGCCCCGGAAGAGGCGGAGCGGGCGGGCGGGCGGCCCCACGTGCGGCAGCGGCGGCGGCGTGGCCGGGATGGCGGGGACGGAGGAGATGGAAGGGATGGAAGGGATGGAGGAGCGGGGCGGCGGGGTGACCGACCCCCGCGGGGTGCTGCGGCAGGGCCGCGCCTTCCTCGACTTCTTCTGGGACATCGCCAAGCCGGAGCAGGAGGTGCGGCTGGCGGCCACCGAGAACCTCCTGCAGCACCTGCGGCAGGGCAAGAAGGTGAGGCGGGGGCCCGAGGGGCTGCGGGGGCTCGGGTGGGTACCCCCGAGCCCGGCTCGTCCCTCCGCTCCCGCCTGGCAGCGCGTCAGTGCGGGCGGCCCCGGCCGGGCCGGGCGCGGGCAGCAGTCGGCTCAGCTGGGTCTCTCTTGCAGGACGATGAGCTCAAGTACACCCTGAAGCGGCTGGTGGAGGGACTGGGAGCCACCCGCGAGGCCGCCCGCCCTGGCTTCAGCCTGGCCCTGGCGCAGGTCAGTGTTTCCCGGCGCTCTGCAGCCCCCGGTCAGCTCCCGGGGTCCCCTCGGCCGGCTCTGCGTGCACATGGCAGGGGAAGGCTCTCGTCGTAGAAAACTGGGTTTAAATGGTGTTCGTCCGCTCTAGGAACAACGCACTTACAAAGTTATAAGCTATACCAGTGACATATTCGTTCCGCAGAATTCTGTCCTGCTTCAAGAGCCATCCCAAATTTGCAAACTTTGACCAGGTTTTCGGATATGCTGCATTTAGTGCTACTGTGATTTCTTAAAACTGACTTGCTTTTGGCGGTTTATGTGGGAGATCTGAAAAGACAACCCTTTAACAAACATGTCAGAGTTTGTTTTTTTTCCTCCGTGCTGGTGGAGTCTGTAACATGGCAGAGAGTACCAGGAGTTGGGGTCACCAGTGAGATCTGACCTCAGCTAACTTGAGAGGTTCATCAAGCATAAAAGCCTGTGTGCTTCCCACTTTGATCAGGGCCTTGCCCATGCTGAAAAGTTTCATTGCTTCTATTACAGGATCTGGCAGCCGCAGTAAAACGTGCACATTATTCACCTGTTATGTCATGTACAGGAAAACACACCAAAAAAAGAATATCAGCAGGTGTATTTGTGTCTGAACAGAATCACACAATGGTTTGGGTGGGAAAGGATCTTAAAGGTCATCTTGTTCTACCCCTTGCCATGGGCAGGGACACCTTCCACTATTCCAGGTTGCTCCAAGCCCCGTCCAACTTGGCCTTGGACACTTCCAGGGATGGGGCAGCCACAGCTTCTGTTATGCCAGGGCCTCACCACACTCCCAGCCAAGAATTCCCAATATCCCATCTAACCCTGCCCTCTGGCAATGGGAAGCCATTCTCTCTTGTTCTATCCCTCCAGGCCCTTGTCCCAAGTCCTTCTCCTGTTCTCTTGGAGCCCCTTTAGGCCCTGAAAGGGGCTCTGAGATCTCCCTGGAGCCTTCTCTTCTCCAGGTGAACCCTCCAGCTCTCCCAACCTAGTTCCTGTTCTGACACATCTTCACTGATCTGGTTGTCTCTATTCTGGCCCAATAAAGCAGCACTTTTGCTGCTATGCTGAGCAACTGTTTGGCTCTATTTTAGCTGAACCCAATAAAACCTCATGAAATGGAAGAGTTGCAAAATGAGCTATTCCATCTGTCTTCTCAGGTTTTACAGACTTTTGAGGAAATTCCGTTGTGCAGCATCCTGGAACAGATAAAAGAAAAACACAATCTGGAAAAAGTGAAAAAGGTGAGTCAGCTCAGGACATTTACCAAACTGCTTCAAACTGATTGTTCTCTATTCCTTGAAGTCTTGCTGTATTGTGTGGTTTTGGAGTTCTTGCTAAAGCAAATTACTCTAATGAAATAACAGAAATATTTGTGAAAACTGGAAGTTGATGACATTGTCATTTGTCCCTGTTTTAGCTGAGATTTGCCTGTGTGATGAAAAGGTAATCTAGGACAGTTCTTAAATGCCATGTATGGGGTTGCTTTTCAGTGTGTTACCTCCCTATGGCAGAGCTGTAGCTGGATGTGAAATGTAACTAAAGTGGTTTTTTAATCGCTTTTCTGTTTTGTTTTTTTTTTTTTTCCTTTTCAGAAACTTGTGAGAAATGCTGCTTTTGGGAACTTTTTTGGAGTTATGGCTCTGTTCCAGTCGGGGCGGCTCGTGAAGGTAGCACTGCTGTTGGGTGTGTCAGTTCTGGTTTGGGGCTGTCTGAGGGAAAGAGGATCCACAGAGAAAGGGTCGTTGGCTCATGGATGCAACAGGACTTGAAGCATCGAGTTCAGTTCTTTTCTGTTGCATTACCCATGGACTTTTTGTGCCTTTTCAATGTCTGTTCCTGACTAGAATGTAGGAATTGTGTCACGTAGTACAGGAGGTTCCTACCTCTCCTGGAAAGAAGGGATCTGTTGTCATACACTGCCAGAAAACACCAGTTTGGGAAAAGCTGAATGGCCTATTGGGAAACAGTTGTGTATGTTTTTATTATAAGTAGGCATAAACATCTCAAGAGTGGATTATTACCCAGGTCTTCAGCTTCATCTCTGATGCACATCCTCTATTTTTTGCTTGTCTTTCCTTCCTAGGACCGGAAAGCTCTGCTGGAGAGCATCCAGCTTCTCCAGCAGCTGACAAACCACCAGACGCACCTCCGCGATCTCCCACGCAAAACTCTCATCGACATCACCTCCGAGGTACACGCACAGCACGTGCTGAGTGGGAGGAGGGAGGGCTTGGCTTTCGGGTTGGCTTTTCCCTCGGTTTGTTCACAGCTGGAAGTTAAAGGGGATGTGGAAGAGTGAGTTTAAACTGTGGGAGCCGTCTCCTGTATTGCTTCTTGTGTTCTGGGAAGGATGCTCTGGTTCAGCTTAGTCTGATTTCATCATGGACAAACGTACAGCCTGTTTTTTCCCATTTAGTTGCTTGGATAATACATTAGGCCATCTGCTCTTTTGAGTGTTGAGAGCTCTGAACAACAGACTTTGTTTTTATGCACCAAGCCTGGGCCTAAGCTTGAATTTTGAGCTGTTGGGAGAAAAATTAAGATGTGACAAGGAGTGAAGGAGCTCTGAGGATACAGTAAAAGAAAGTGTTTGTTTCCATCTTTCAAGTGGATTTTGTTTGTAGATACGAAGTCTAAATCGAAAACAGAGAGTTAAATAGTGTTAAATCAAAAACAGAGAGTTAAGTAGTGTTAAATCAAAACAGAGAGTTTCCTTCTGCCTGGGCTGCGCGGCTGTACAGGCAGGAGCAGTCAGACAGCAGGAGAACAATTGCAGTGGAGTCAGGTGATCAGAATTGCTGTCTGATGACAACATACTGTCCTACTCCCCATGGTTAAGCACCTGAGACTGTCTGGCACTACGGGACACATCCGTTATTTATTTTTGGTTGTGTCACCATGAAGACTTTCTAAAGTTTCCAGAACACTGCAGGCTCTTAGTAAAATGTCCTGCAATGCAGATACTGCACTGCAAATTAGTGAAATACCCTCAGATGTTCTCATGTGCTCTCACCCTCATTCCTGTCTAGGTTCCTGAAAGTGTGTTTGAGGAGGTCCTGTTCGACATCTTGCAAGGTGACCTCTCTTCAGCCTTCACATCTCCAGAGAACCTGCACCTTTTGCTTGTGGGCATGAGGAAATTCCCCGGTGTTCTGAAACCTAAAAAGCTGAAGAAGCTGTTTGGCTCACCTACGGTTGTAAATGAGGAAAATATTCCCAGGTAAATTCTTAAATAAGGAGCATTAAACCCAACACTCTTGTCCTCTTGGCTAGCAGTGAGAGAAATGTGGCTCTGATTCTGGTAACCTGCCTGTGTTTGCCACTGCAGGTGCTGTCAAGGGCTGGGTGTTAACTGTTGTGCAGGTTCCTCAATTATAGCTTTGCCATTTCTCCCAGGAGACACAACCTGCAGTGCTCAGGAAATGTTCTGTGTCCTTCAGCAGGATGAATTTGGCCTTCAGCAATTTCCCTTTCAGGCCAGATCTCTCACACTGTTTTGTTTCTTCTCCTAGACTTGTAGAGCTTCTGAAAAGTGCTGCCAAGTCTGAGAAGGAGGACAAGAAATTGCCCAGTGTAGTGTTTGACTTGCTGCAGGTTGCCCTGAAGGAAGGTGCCTTTGAACTCTTCTGGAATGAAGCTGTGGAGAACGGGCTGTTGAAGGAGAAACCAGGCCCCGTGAGGTTTGTTTTAACAAACCCTGTTTCTTGTTTGCTGTATTACCTTTCTTGACCCCAGAATTTTTGGCTGCTCCACCGTTCCCTCTCTGTCTTACCCCTGTGTGTGGCTTTACTGCTGTGCCCCAGCCTGAGGGAATCTGCTTTGTTCCCACCCAGTTACATGTGCTACCGGTTGCTGGGCAGTGCTCTGCCCCTGCTGTCCCTGGAGCAGCTGCAGGTGCTTCTCAGAGGGAAGGTGATGCTGCACTATGGAGAACACGTGGTAGCAACTCAGGTAGGTCTTCTGAACGTGCTTGTGCTCAAGCTTGTTATGAGCAGGACTCGTCTCTGCCCTCCTCCAAGTTTCACATCATCCTGTATGAAAAAAAGTTTATGTCATTTTAGACCTTGAACTCTTCCTAAAAGCAAGGTTATTGGATGAGCACTGGTTGCAGTGGACTGGATATAATTGTAATGTAATTGTTTAATTGTAAATTCCTATTTTAAGGGTTTTGAAACTGTTCAGCACTGCCCCACCTGCTTTCATTGCTGCTGCTGAGAAAGCTCTAGTGCTGGAGGGAGCAGAGTAAGGGCAGCCCTCAGCATACTGACAATGTCAGATGTCATCCTTCAGCAGTTCCTTTGATTTTGTGTGTCCAGAAGCTCCTTTTTGTCTGTCATTGTGCTGGGGGTTGCATGAACGTTTGAAGGCAAAGACAAAGAGGGACAACTCGTGCTTTTGTTTGTCAGTGCTTGTTTCCATAAGCACAGCTGAAGTTTAAGCACAATGTTGATTTAGAATCAGATTTTGGAACTCCTCTTCTTCCTCAATGATTCCGCTTTATCAACAGGGGAGCAAATCTACTTGATCTGCTTTTGTTGAGAGGTGATTAATGAACCCCCTGTTGTGAGCTGTTAGCCTGTTTACAGCGTCTCTCCTGGAGTTTTTCTCCCAGTTTTCATGCTGATGCACAAGTATTGAGTTTTCCAGCAGTGGAAGCAGGAGCTTCCGAAGCTGTGTGCTCTTGTGAGATTTCTTGCAGGGGTATTCATGTTATAATTGGGATGGATTTGTAGTTAATTACAAATTTCTAGCCATTACTGTTTCTGCTCCCACTGTACTGGATGTGACACTAGACCAAACAAGTCGTTTTAGTAGTTTACAAAAGATGAGTTGCACTTTTGGAGTGAAGCCACCTCTTTGAGGTTTCTCCAGTTATGCATTTGGGTTTTGTCCAGAACAAATGCGTGGGACTCAACACTGTGGGCTATGAAAGACCTTAAGGGAATGGGGGGTGTGGTGAAATGGGACATGTCCTGGTGGTCTGCATGCTGCTGGACAGTGTTCCAAGGCCAGCAGCCTGCCAGCTGTGTGGCTTGTGAGTCACTGCAGGACAGAAGGTAGGACTTAGCACAGAACAGCCACACCTCAAGATATGGTTTTTAGGTTAAACATGTCAACTCCCCCTCATTTCAGAGTTCCTCAACACTTCTGAGGCACCAGGGAGAGAGAGGAGGTGGCATTTGTTCTTCCCTCTGTAGGTCAGCAGGCTCCAGGGCTGCTGGATGAGACCAGAACTAATTTCCCCATCTAAGAAAAGTCCAAGGCAGATGATGTGAGAAACATCCTGGGCTTTCACCCAAAATAAGAGCTGGTCCAGCCTACTGAAGGTTTGCTGTTTTGGAAGATGCAAATTAAAGGGTTGGGGTTGGTACATGACAGGAATCTATGATTGCTCACAGTGGTTGCTCCTTTGAGAGGAGCTGGAATTGATAGCCTACTATAAGCCTTAGGACAAATGTGCAGGCATGTGACTTTATTTACTTACTGCAGCCAAATGATTTAAAGTGATTTACTCTGGAATTGTCCAAGGCAAGGTTGGATGGGGCAGGGGGTGGAATGAGATGAGGTTTAAGGTCCCTTCCAACCCAGGCCATTCTATGATTCTGTGATGTGTCCTTACAGAGCCACTCAGGCTGAGTGTGAAGTTCCTAACCTGCTTGTTTGACTGTGTTTTTCAGCTTCCACAGGCATTTAAGTTTGCTGCAGAGATGGAAGGCTACATAGATAAATTCCTGAGTGACTGTGATGACCCAGAGAAGCAGCTGGCTGTGATAATGGGCTTCTCTACCCTTACCCATCAGGGAAAGCCAGTATTGCTGAGTGCTTCCAGGGTAGTCAGACACCTGCAGGCAGTGGCCTTGCAAAAATACGTCAGCTGGCTCAAAGACATGTTCCTCAGGCCGGACTTGGACTGCTGTTTAGACTTCTCAAGTAACCGGCAGAAGCAGAACCGGGAAAAGGCAGATGGGTGAGTGTGTGGGTGATGCTCCTCCCTCCCTCTGGTCTCTGGTGACAGCAGTTGCCTGTGTGAAATCTGGCTAGGACAGACAGTGTTTGCTGGTTCCATTGCTGTGATTTGACAGTTGTTGGTTATTTCCTCTGTCCCAGAAGGTTTAGCCCCAGCATCTGGCTCTGTGCTGGGGTTCAATTCTGCAAATAGCAAAGACAGTGACAACCAGCCAGCCTGACCAAACAGGCTGGATCACCAAAAGAACCTTTTCTCTTCTTTTTCTAGCCCTGACAACTGCCTTGGCAAAGATGTTCAGTAGCTTCCTCTTTCACTACAGCTTCTCAGGTCTTTGTAGAAATTGTGCCTCTCTTTTATCTGTGAATCAAACTGGCCTGAGTGCCAGTGTGTCTGTGTGTTACCTGTGTGCCTACAGCCTCACTCCACTGGCTGCTGCAGTTCTTGAAGAACTTTTTGCTCACCTGCAGTCCCTCAGTGGGGTAAATAGACTGGTTTTTTGCATAGTAAAAAACAAACTTTGGAAGATTATATCTCCTGTAGTACCCGTGCTCTCGTACTACGTAATTGGCTGCCTTTAGTGTAAAGTCTCTAAATATCTGAAAATCACCTCTCGCTGCAGTGGGTTGTGTGGTTTGTGTTTATTTTGGGATAGTTTTCAAACTACTGATTGTGTCTCCTTCCTTGTTCAAAGGGCACAATACAAGATTAGTCGATTGAGAAGGTGGATCATCCACAGACTGGTGAACATCACTGAAAGTGCAATGAGAAAAGAAGAGAGCCTTGTGATGGACATTGCCAGGTGAGGGTGATTTAAAGACACAGGTGCTTGGGATAATTCTGTTCAGCTTGACAGAAATATTTCAAGTAATGACACCGCCAGTCCCCATGGCACCGAGCAAATTCAGCAGTGGAAATAAATACTCCATAACACAGACCATTTTGGGCTAGGTTTTGTTTTCAAAATACCTTCTGCAAACCTGGAGTGACCTGTGTCATAAGTAGTTAGCACTTATAATTACTTTAGTCCCATTTAAGTGAATTTACCATTCGTACTTGCCTAAGCTGCTTGAAGATATTACTTGTAATATCAAGTCTTAATAAGTATTTATCTGTCATTTAGAATGTCTTGGAGAATATGACCCAAATCTATCTGAGTATTGTGTGACCTCAAGTGCTGGTGCTTCACTTTTGTGAAGTCCCAAGTATTTTTCTCTCCTCTCTCCCTTGTGTACCTTGAGGAAAGGGTCTTATTGTAAATAGTGGCTTTTTTCACCATCTGGACTCCTTTGAATAAGACTCTGGTGAATCTGTGGCACTGTTTGGTTTGCACACAGGGGCTGCTGTTGCTTTGTTATGACCAAGCTGGGTCTTCATTTTGTTCTGTTTGTGTCTGTTCCAGGTTTTGCTTCTTCCACGCCTTCTTTGTTGCTAAAAAGAAGACTTCCCAAATAGGTGAGGCGAGTGTCCTTCCATCAAAGCCCCTGGATGAACGGGATCACACTGAGACAGAAAACTACTTCTTTGGGTAAGGATTTGCTTGTGTGCTTTAAGCCTGGACATTTCTCTATTTTCCTGAGGAGAAGATCAGCCTGTGAATGGCAGGGCAAAAGGTTTGGAATTGCAAGCTGCTACTGGAGCATTTCTTTGACTCCAAAACCAGGGGTTGGCTTTTTCTCAGGAGGTCCTGGATGGATTTTTCAAATATCCATGTTTTGTTCATGGCAAGCCTGCTGAGTGTTTGTGTGGTGATCAAGTGGGTGTGGAGCTGAGCTCAGACTGCTTTTTCCCATAAGATTTCTATGGCCTTTGCTGCAAGCTGGAAGGAGAAGGATCCCGGAGAGGTGAGGGGGTTATGCTGGTGAATGCTGACTTTGTCTGTTCTGTGTGTGAGCTCCACAGTCCTCCCTGTACTAAGGGAGATGGAATTGGTAATAATAGATATTTTTAGGTGATTGCCAAACCTCAGTAGAGGGAAAGCAGAGGACATGGTAAGACACAGTGTGGGAAAGAGCTGACAATAACAGTCAGTGTCCAGGGGGGCTGCAGGTGTGCTTGGGACCACTGAGACAACGAGCTTTGCACTGCTGAGCTTGGACACTTGGGGGGGTTGAAACTTGAGCCCTGTGAATCTGGGCTGCAGAGAGTGACCAGAGCTCTGGGATGGGAGTGCTGTACTGGTGGGCATTATTTTGGAAAGTGGGAGAAGGCTGTCTGGTTCCTCTGACAGTAACATGCTGGCTGTTCTAATTGGCAGGTTACTTCAGACTTTGAACACCCTGCCTGTTTTGGGAGATACAGCGAAGGCTGCAGCCTTGAGGGAAAAGCACGTCCATGGTGTGACTGCAGATGGGAAGCTGTGGATCTTTCTGCTGGTTGAGTATGCCAACAAGCTGCTCTCCAGCGAGCATGTCAAAGCTGTGAAACCTTTTACCAAGGAACAGAGGGATGTCTGGGAGAGGTGAGAGGCTTGGGTGTGGGTTTGGTGAGGTGAGCAAGGTGGAAAAGCCGTAGTCTTGGTCTCTCTTGGGGCCAGTAAAAGAGAGGTGGTTTTCTCTCATCCTCTCCTGTTCTAGCTGCTGTAGCAGAGCCATTTCACAGGCAGTGGCAGTTCTTTTTCTCCCCTTTGAGTATCCTGCACCAGTGGCTGTGTTTCAGAAGGCCTTTCTGTTTCTCATCACCACATTACTTTCTTCCTGTTCCTTATGTGTGTTAACTGTGTGATAATCATGTCCTTTTCTATTTTTGCTTCCAGTCCCTCTTCAAACATGATTGTAACTGCTTATCTTTTCTCCTAATAATGACTGTACAAACTTTTCAGTGACTCTTTTCTGAGTTTCATTTTCCATAAAGGTCTAGGCCTTGGCTGTGGTATTAGGAATCAAGCCTGTGCCCAAGTGCAGTTTTTTATAAGCCACACTCAGTAAGATACTATTGTTGGGTTAAGGTTGTGTGCTCTATGTCCAATTTCAGTAAATTAAATGTTAAGTACACAGAACAGTGCTACATGTCATGCTTTTAGTCTGATCATAAGAGAAGGTTTGCTGCTGTAATTGTGAGAAACTCAAGAGAGCTTTCTTCCTTCAGAACGCTTCAGTCTGTGAAGAATCTGCAGAAGAAGGAAAATAAATCAGACAGTGCCAAAGTTGGTGCTTTCCAGCAGCTTCTGCTTTCGATGGCCATTCATCTTTTCAAGGTAAGGCCTTTGAAGAATATTTCTGTGGCATAAAATGGGGTGATGGTTGGGCTTTCTGAAAACTGAGCTGGAGGGTTTCTCTGTGTTCTTCCACAGCCTCTGGCTTCTGAAAATGGGCAACTGGCAGCTAATAAACTGTGGTTCTTACACTGACTGTGGACATGTAGGGGGCAAAGCTTGACTGAGCATTGGTTTTACCCTTGGTTTGTTGCTGAGTGGAGCAATTTTTACTTGATTTCATGTTTTCTTCTGCAAAACGGTTGTTGTAGCTGGTTATAATATCTGTACCTATTTAAGTGGTCCTTAGATTTGGAGTAAATTCCCTCTGTTGCTGATGGTAGTGGGGAATTCTGGGAGTGTTTCTTGTCTGCCTGTGATCAAACAGAATCAGCCTGAAACAGTGGATGTTCTGAGCGACCTCCTGAACTGCACAGAGAGAGCCTTCAGCAAAGAAGCCAAGAAGAAAAAGACTGGTGAGTCTTTTCCTGCAGAAAAGAAAGGGAGTGGGATTGTCAGTGGCCTGTGAAAAGGCAGAAGATGGCAGTTCTGCATTAGTGATCCTGACTGCATTGGTTCTGGCTTGATGCACTTAGCCCCGGGGGAATCCCCTCTCCTTCGTTCCCTTTCCATGCCTTTCTGAGTCTCTCTCTGTCTGCACCCTCAGTGGGCTCTGCTCCTGTGTGTTTTGGAAGGGATTGCTGAGCTCCATAGCTGGCCAAGCATTGTCCAAGGTAGTTCTTGTTCTGCTCTGGCCAAGAACTTGACTGAAGTGGTGGATCTGCCTGGGCAAAGCTGTGGGCTCTCCTAATCCCTGGCAGGCCTGAAACATGATTATTTCACAGCTCAAGCTCTGGGCAAACTAAATGTGCCCTCTGTGTAGATACAACCTACGTGGTGATTGAGGCTGGTCCTTGTTTAGGGCCTGCAGAGCCCCAAGGTTGGGACTTGACCAGGAAAGAACTTGGCTTGACCTTTTGAATTCCTCTCTAACTGTGATCATGTTCTCCTGAAATCTGTGTAAGTCAATTTGAGGGTACTGTAAAAATGAAAGCTCTGATTTTATTGTAACTTGGTTGTTTGTAGATCAGGATTCTCAAAGTTTTGGACCAGTGGACAAGTTTCAAATGCCATCACTTTTCATGGGCTGCTGTGACTCCTGATTTCATTGGAAACACTATATATTTTGCTGCTGATTGCTTTAATGTGACTAAATAGGTGTCACAAGACTTGCAGAACTGCTAATCTAAGTAATGGTTTAATGAATAGTGGGTTTTGTTGCATTACAGTGACCAGAAGACCATTTCAAGCGTGTTTCTCCCTCTGGTTTGTAGCCCTCTGCTCTGTGTTGCTGAGTGGGTACTTCCAGGAGTCAGCTAGAAGGGCAACCTTTTTTTCCTTGGTGAATTTTTCTGTAGTTCCTTATTGATGTGCCAGTGCCCCTTCCTGTCATTGACTGTTTGTTCCTGTGCAGAGAACTCGGAGCCAGGATGGGTTGAGGTGATGGTGGAAATCCTTCTCTCCCTCCTTGCCCAGCCCAGCCTGCTTTTACGGCGGATTTCCAAGAGTGTGTTTGTGTGGATTTGCCCAAATCTGACCAAGAGGGGCTTGCAACTGATCCTGGATGTAAGTGATGCATTAGTAGGGCATTGTAGTATTAGCCTGTCTTGTCCCTAACAGATGTACAAGCATGTCTCTATTTTGAGATTGATTTGCAAAATGTCTGACAGCATGTGCTACTGAATTCAAAATGCACCTTAGAGAGAGTTTTTGGGTTTTCTTTGTTTGGTTGTGGGTTTTTTTTATGGGAGCCTGAGATCTGTGCATTCTGGTAGTTTTAGGCTGAAGAAATTCCTGGGTCAGTTTATATAACTATATTTTATATGTGAGTATAAATGGTAACAACCTTTTCCTAGGAAGGTTAATCTTAGAGGTGCCAGAAATAAGTGGCACTAAAAGTCTGAATTGGTCATATCACTGAGTAAGGTGGGGTCTTCTGGGAGAGTAATATGGATTGGCTGTCAGGTACTTTATATGTGATATTACCCAAATACTTCATTTGTAACAAACCAATGTCACCAACAGCCCTCTGCAGTTTTCTCCACCTTTTTTGTGACTTATAGAAAGAACTTGGCATATTAACAAATAGAAAGTTGATGCTCTTTTTTCCTGTTTCATTATTTAGCTGGTTTACTGTGCTGAAATTTGTCTGTTGCACATAAGAAACGTGTCAAATCAAAACACTGAAAAAACGCAAGTCCCTTTTTCTTTTTTTTTTGGTAGGTTTTTGACCCAAATCAAGAGGAAAATGAAGAAAGTGCCGTCGTCGTGATGGAAGAATCGAACAAAAAGACCAAATTGGCAAAGGACACGGTAATTTTTGTACCATGGCCAGTGACAAATACTCTTCAGATCTTCACTGTTTAAAGATCATACCTGATCTGTGGTAACAGACTTAATTGCATTTCTCTGTTGTGAGGAAAAAGGCTGTTGCTCCGTTGAGGTTTGTTTTAGAGGTTCAGCGCATGGATGGCTGGTTGGAAGTGCACGTTTGAGTCTGTTGGGCAGCTGGTGTGGGTGTGGCTGGTTGAATAGGTGGTTTTCAGAGCAGAATTGGCTTTATCCTGGAATCAGCACAGGCCCCTCCTTTTTTGCAGCCACAGACTGAATCGTGGCTGTGATGCACAGCCAGCTGAATTGCAGGTCTCACGTTTTAAGAACTGCAGAGATTCCAGCCATAAAGCATTACAGGCATTAGCAGAGAGGAGAGAGTCAGATGGGGGGTGTTTCTTCAGATGTTCCCTTGGAAGCTTCTCTTTGATACTTACTTAATACGACAGAGAAGTCTGTATTATGTTCTGCTTTTAGCTCTTGTGAAGACCTGTTGTCTCGATATCTGAGCTGTCTTTACTTGGATCTGAGGGCTGGAAGAACTGCAGGGAGGTGGGGGAGGCTTGGGGTTTTATTTGTGAACAGTGACACACTGAGAATGGAGCAGGGCTTGAGGCATGGTGGGGTCAGGAGATGAACTTTCCATCTGCAGGACGAGGAAGGGAGTGAGGACTCCTCGGATGAAGACGACACTGACAGTGGAGATGAGGAGGAGAATGAAGAAGTCGATGATGATTTTCGCAGTCAGCTGATGAATGTTCTCCAGGCGGGGAATGCACTGGTATGTTTTCACTGACTACCTTAGTACAGACACCAGGAGGTTTGGGGTGGTGAAAGATGATCTAATAACCCACATCCTGTCTGAACTCATGCAGTGACAGCCCCAGCAGCCATCTCTGTATGGCACTTGAAGCAGGAGGTCAAGATCTTTAAGTGAGCTGTGGGAATAAGTCACTTGTTCTTTTATTTATTGTTAAAATGTCCTGAGCACTTTAGCTTGTCTAGTCTAGCCTGACACAGCTTGTGCTCCTGCCTCTAATAAATGAGATTGATGTGAGCCAAAGCACTAAGATACTGTCCATGATGACTGCATTGGCTGGCCTGTGTGAAGGAGTGATCCCAAAAGGCCACTCTGGAGACTTCTTGAAGCAGCAGTAGAGTTTGGTTTAATGATTGTGATAAAGGCTGCAGACATACCAACATATGAACCTCTTTACTGAAGGAGCAACAGCACAGAGGGTCTCAGGGTCAAAACCTCAGCCTCTTCCCCCTCCTGAATCCTTCAGTCTACGTGTTAGTGCTGTGCAGCCAGGGTTACCTGATCAGAAATAAAATCAGGATTTCTCATGGGCCTGAGAATCTGTGTTCCCTTTGTTGTTCTGGGTTTAGAGGTATTTACATCCTTCCTTGAGTCTGGTCTTGGCTGTGGTTTTCTCTCCTCTGTCTTTTTGAAGTACGTGAGTTGACGTGTTGTTTTTGTATTCTAAAAACAAAAGGGAGGAGATGGGAGTGATGAAGAGCTGGATGATGAGGCTATGATGGCTCTTGACAAGAACATCTCAGCCCTTTTTGCGGAGCAACAGAAACGGATCCAGGCAAAGAAGGATGAGAAAGACAAGATGAGGAAAGAGAAGATCCTACGGAGAGATTTCAAGGCTAAGGTGGGAGAGAAGTGGTTGGTGTGGAGACCTCTGGCTTAGTAGCACCTTAGTTGAAGCCTACAGCGTGCCATGAGCTACCTGACACTGAACAACTTGGTCATTTATGTATGTCATGAACTCCTGGAGGCTGGGACTGGATTGTTCTGGCTTGGTACAGCACCTGGCACAACACTATTGTGGTCAGTGAGTGGGGCTTCACAGGCCTGCTTCAAAAAAAACACCAGTGCTGTGCTTTCAAAAAGTGCACCATGGCTGCCATTTGCTGATCTGAAATGCTTCGGTTAGATCCTTCCCCACACCTCCCCAGTGGTATCTGCTGGTTTTTGTGAACTGGACAGGCTTGATGTTCCTTAGTGTGACTTGCGTGAAATTCCTCGGGTGATTTTGCAACATAAGCTTTTTTTTTTGGCTTCTTTTGTCGGTAAAATCGGGATTGTGATGAAACCCCCGGTTTGTTTTGACTGTAATGCTGAGTTCAGGCCACCTGGTGTCAGCATGGACCGCCTGGGATACTGAGGCATCCAGGGACAGCTCCAGCTGCTCCCAGACAGAAGTGTCTGGAGTCAGGTTAACCAAGGTGAAAGCTGAACAGTGGCGTGAGCCAGTGCCTTATTTCCATTTCCATTCAGATGCTGTTCTGTAAAAGGGCTGATTTGATGCAATGCACTGTGTGGGAGTCAGGAGGAGCTTGCAGTCGGTGCTAACAGAGACCTGTGCCAGGTTATAGTGACTGCAGGTCTGGCCAGGTGACAGTGATTCTCATAACTGCTCTTTCTAGGTGGTATCACTGCACAAAGTAGAGCTGCAATCAGCAGATACCCTTTAATCTTTAGTTGCAAACGTTTCATTTTCAGTTTCTCATGCTCCAGCAGGACAAGTGATAGCAGAAGGTGTACAGATCTCAGGTGCAAATTGCTTTCCTCAGCCCATGCCAGTCTGAAGGAGCTGCTCTGGGTAGATCCATCTTGTTTCCCTGCCTGCATTGGTTCTCATGGCAGTAACTTCCGTGTTTGCAGGTGCTGGATCTGATTGACGTGTTCCTGATGAAGCAAGCAGAGAACCCCTTGGTGTTTGATATCATTGAGCCCCTGCTTCAGCTGATTGAACAGTGCATGAGCTCAGGCTCTGACAAGCAGGAGGTTGACTTCCTCCGGAAAACAGCCAGTATCTTCAAGTAAGTGTCCTTAGACTTCCAGATAACGCACCATGGCTTTTGATCAACAGCAGTGGTGTTGGTTGAACCCCAGGAGTTGGTCTTTCTAACAGTGAAGGCAGTTGCTGTGTTTATAGGTTGTGTAGGATTAGATTATCAGCACCACACATACACACAGTGCTTAGTCATAACCTGCAGGAAAGGAATTAGGATCTGGAGTTTCTGGTCTGAGGGACTGCAAGTGTCAGACCTGTCAAACCAGGTGAAAACCTCAAGAACAAACACTGGTACTGCAGGCATGGTGCCCTGTCACTGAATATCTCCACAGGCCTCTGACCTCTGAGTCAGACCATCCAACAACTCCCAAGGCTTGAAGAGTGGCTGGAGCAAAACTCCCCACATGTTTTTATTAAGACACACAGAGTGGGAATTCTCTGTTCACAGCCAGAAATGAGGGATGATACCAGCTAAACAGACATAATGCCTGGTGTGTATCATGAGTTGTCATCTGTGCTCCACTCTCTGACAACCTCACTGCTGCTCTAAAGCATTTTTAGTGCTGCTCTTTCCCCTCAGTTGAGAAACAGTTGTGAAGTAACAAGGTTTGAGGCAGCCAGTCCCCTTGGTGGGAGCTCTGCAGCAAAGTCAACTGTGATGCCTAAATAGCTGCTTGAAGGTGAAGAGCAAGTGTCCTCATCCTTCTTGCCACAGCAATGTGCTGCCCCCACCATAAACTGTTGTTTATGTTATCACTCCCTGTGTGTTGGGTTTGTTTGATAAGGTGATGAGGGTTCCTGGCCAGGTGTTCCCAGAGCTGTGTCTGTAGGTGATGGGTTTGTTTGTGGTGCCCCGCAGGAACTCGCTGTGCCGCAATAAGCAGTACTGCAAGAGAGTGGACACCCTGCAGGAACACGTGCACACCTTAGTGCAGAGGCTGGTGAAGAAAGCCTGCAAGCACACTGACTCTGCAGTGGCTCTCTATTACTTCAGGTGAGTGTCCTCAGGGAGCATCTCTGCTGGTGCTGTGAGCAGGTGAGATGTTTCATGTTGAAAAAGGTCTGAGAAGCAAGAGAATCCCTGAAAGCTTAGTGCCAGCAGCTGTGTCTTACATGAGGACTAGTCAGTCCTGGCAGGTTGAAGCATTTTCAAACAGATGTCTATTTTTTATTGATCATCTTATATGGGCTCTGTAATACAGAAATGGTCTGATACAGCTTTGCTGGTGGTGGTGGGAAGCGTTTCCTTGAGGCTTCCTCTGGGAGTAATGCAGTGTATGCCTCCAGTGGGAGATGAGTGTAATTTCTAGGCAACTTGTGATGATCATTCTGTGAATACAGTGTTTACTCTCTCTGTGATAGCACAATGAGGACATTAATGAGTCCTGACTGTACATACCAGTGTTCTCTCCTTTGCTGCTGAATACAGGAAAATGAGGATAAGCCAGATGTGTATTTGTTAGGAAACGTGTGATCTCTCTGTTCCTTGGTGCAAATTGGAGTGCTGTTCACCAGCAGGCTCTCTTGTGCCATGAAGGCAGTTTCAGAAGGACTTTCATACTCAGTCTGGCACTTCTCAAACTCATCTGTGTGTGCAGTGGGTACCCTGTTGCTGGTCAACCCAGTGCTGTGGGGCAGTGTTGGCTCTCAACACACCTGCCTTGTGGCTGTGAAAGAACTGTGATACTTCTGGCAACACAGGGCTGTCTGTGTGTGCTGCATGGCTCCCTGACAGCTTCCCAGCAGTGGCAGTCCTGGGTGGAGCTGTGCCCAGTTCATACATTTTCCAAAAGCAGCAGACTGTCTCCTGCTCTCCCAGTTGATGTGCCCCAGTTCTCCAGCACACAGCAGCCTGGGCTGAGAGGCTGCACTGCAGCACTGGCTGAGACGTGCAGGCTCCAAAATCCTGAGTGAATGCAGGAGTCCTCAAATGCCAGTCAAAAGCATGAGCTTGAGGAAACCAGGCTGGTAGTGAGGATGTCTGACTGTGATGATGGTTAATAAAACATGCAGCCTCCTAAGATTTATTTGTCTGTAGGTCTGGCAAAAGTGGGTTAGGCTGAGAGAAGGGGCTCTCTTGGACTCTGTAACCCTCTTTGCTACAGAATAAGCTGCCTGCACCACTTGGCCTCTGCCCTCAGTAGGCTTTGCAGTGGTACTGTGACACTGTGGTAACTGGTATGTTCTCCCCTTTTCTCTTTTAGTGCCTCATTGTACCTGCTCAAAGTGTTGAAAGGAAACACGCCATCAGCTGGTCGTCCCCCTCAGCCAGAGAAACAGAGTGGCAGCAGAGCGAAGCAGGAGTGTCAGGTAGGCCATGGGCTGCTCCTGAGGGTGTGGTTTTTGCCAGGAAAGTTGCATTACCTGATTTTGCTGAGTGGGCCTTGCTGTTCAGCGTCCTTGGGCCTGCTGCCTGCAGGTACCTGTCTACATGATTTCCATAAAGCTGAGTTCCTTATCCTCTTCTGGCCCTCACTCTCCTGCCTTTCAGTGCCTGCTTGCCCATAACCACCAGGGCTGCTGATGCAGAGTGGACCTAGGTTAATGGCTGAAGAAGCCTGCTGTGTGTTTGTGCTGCCCTCCTCCCTGATTTGCTGTTTTTTTCCATTAACTTCCTGGCAGTCACTCTGAGTTCTTTTCCAGAGGAGCAGGGAGGCACAGGACAGTGGTGGATGAGAATAAACCCCTGTCTCCCTGAGGTTTGGGCTGAGTTATCTCTGGGTGGAGAACATGTAGAGCAGCCCTGATTCCAGTGGTAGTTGTTTGTGAGGAGACTCTTCCTCTGGTTGTGCCATGAGTGGCCATTACTTGGAGAGCCTTCATGCCTGGTCCCCTTTCGCCCACTGTCTCTGCTGCACTTCACAGGTCTCAGAGCACAGTGACCCCTTGTACTGGGCAGCCCACTGCAGTCACCTCCCCTGGAAACCCAGCAACGTAGTGTTTCCACCAGCTGACCTGATACTTGCCTCTGAACCTCTCAAATTGAGTGCAGGAATTAATGCCTTAATCCTGTTGACATCTTATGGGGGAGAAAAATAAACAGGGCTACCTCATGCCAAGGGAGGGCCTGGAAATCACACCCACTGACGTATTATTGGAGGCTGAAAAGACAGCCAGTGTTTCTAGGGCTTAGTGAGAGGCTGAGAGTGTTAATCCAAGCAGCTCTTGTGCTGTGCTGGCCCTTTCTGGAAACAAAGTGGGAGAGCTGTGGGGAATGTAAACAACGTACTTGATGTTGAGGCTGGAGTGAGATGTGCTTCACACACAGCATCCCTGTGCAGCTTCACAGGGAAGGCTCTTATTCCTGTGGGAACAGAGCTCTGTTTCTGTCCAGGCAAGGACAGAGCCAGCAGCTGATGTTTGAGGAAACTGACAGCTCAGTTCGTGTGGTGCTGCTGGTGCTGACACTGTGTTGAGGCCAGGAGGGTTTCGCAGTGGGGAACCAGAGACAAAGGTGTGGTGTGTTTCCAGTGAGCTGTGCTGTGTGAGCATAATTTGGAGCTTTTCAGTAATCAGGAAAGTGGAACTAGAGCGGAGCTTAGGGTGCACTGTCCAAATTTATGGAAAACTGTAGAGGAATTTTTGTGTGGTAAGCATATG
The DNA here is from genome assembly GCA_036023395.1 of Myiotriccus ornatus. Lineage (NCBI taxonomy): Eukaryota > Metazoa > Chordata > Aves > Passeriformes > Tyrannidae > Myiotriccus > Myiotriccus ornatus. The sequence continues at coordinate 7,718,053 of JAYRBT010000051.1, read as the reverse complement.
CATGGCAGGAGAAATCAGATTTTTCCCCTACAGATGTGTCTCTCAATCAAATGCTAAGTAGAGACACTCAGTTGGGAAACTGAGGTCACAAGCTTTAAGATCCATGTGCCCTGTTCCACTTTAGCCTGTGTTCAGCTGCAGTAGCACTGGGAGTTTCACCTGAGAATGGGACAACACATTAACTTGCCATGGGGCCATGGAAGAATTCCTTGGGCACAGGTTCACAAAAGGCCCTTGCACTGTTGTGAAGATCACAGCTTTGGGAAGATCTGTCTTCCCAAAGAGCTGTAGCTTCCCTGGCAATACAAGGTCAGGAACGCTGGAATGTGATGCTCCACACTTGGCTCTCTCTTCACTCCTGTGTTTGTTTAGATCCATATGGCCTGTGCAGGTCTTGGCTGTTTGCTGTGTCTGGGAACCTTGTACCCCACCAGAGGGAGATATTGGAGCACGGACAGTGTTCTTGGATTGCTGGATCCCTGATCACAACTAGGGCTTGTCTGCTGAGTCCCTGGGAGTCCTGGACATAGCTCCAAGTGTATGTAGATCTAGATACCCACATACACTAACATCTACAGGTTCCAATAGCTCTCCAGCTATTGCACAGCCCAACCCAGCTGCTGCAGGATGGCCTGGGAGTGCTCTGTGAGCCTGGTGTGTTAGACATGCCCAGCACAAACCTAGAGCACAGCCCGCACACTGCGTGCACTGTGTGTAGTCTTACTGGAAAGCTGAGCTGCCCTCCAGTGTCATTGTCATGCTGGTGGTGGTGCTTGGGAGAGCATGTTTGGGGCCCACTTGGTTGTTCCTTCATGGTTCTGTGTCATGTCTCTGTGTAGGCCTCTATGATATAAACTGCTCAAGAACAGCTGTTAGAAAAATCGCTGTGCACTGATAAAAATGAATTTCTTCATCCTTGTGTTTCACTGGGAATGTTTTTGTTGTGATTTTTCCCCACAGCTGTTGAACCCAGGCTGCTTGGATGTGCAGAGGGTGGCTGTTACCTACCGCCAGGCACTGACCCAGTTCTTCAGCAAACGGAACAGTCCCCTCACGTGCTCCATGTTCCACGATCTCTTCAAACGCTTCCCGGTAAGTCTTGCCGACCTGAGTGCTGACTGTCTTCTGCTGGCTGTGATTGTAATTCTGGGGGAAGGAGGGAGAGAAACTTCTCCACTTTATTGTGGGCTTTTAAACTGCTGTGAGGCTTTATTATTTTTTATTTATATTATTTATTATTATTCACATGCTCGGGCTCTTAATATGGCGTGTTTTAACATCAACACTGCAGAAGGCCGGGATCTCATTTCTGGTTTGGGCTGGGATTCTGCATGGAGAATGCAGGTGAACAGAAAGCTGCTCTTTAAAGCAGAGCATAAGAAGCTCTAATTTTTTACCAGTATTCAAGACAATGTAGATGAACAAGTTTTGCACAAAGGCAAAATGGCCCAGCTTGTTCAAACAGCCTGTGTAGCTCCTGTCTGGCTCTGCTCTGTCTGCATGCTCAGTTTCTCAGTTTTCCTCCAAGAAGGCTGAGAAGTGTAGAGACTGATTGGAATCTAATCTGCAAGCTGGATGTTCAGACAGTGTCAGTGTCTGAAACGTTTGAGGTATTTCCTGCAAACTTGACCCATGCCCAAGGCTGATCTCCCCTGTGAGGACAGCCAGTTTTTAAGAAACAGGCCTTGGGCCTGAATGTCCTACAGTCCTTCAGGGATTTTTAGGTCAGAGCGAGCCAGAGGCAGTTGCCAGAAGCCCTTTCTCAAATCCTTTTAGGATTGATGTCTGACTGAGGGTGGGAGGAGATGTAGGTTTGTGTAACTGGTGGAAGATGCTTTCAGATTCTGAGGGAATCCATCCAGGACAAAAGTCTTCTGCTTACCAGTTTTCTTAGGCCACCAGCCCACAGTGCCACCCATGTAAGTTTGTGAAATGGGGGAAGGGCAGGGTTGAGTGCTGCCCACGTGGACAGCAAACTTAAGATCCCATGTGCAGGTCTAGAGCCTGTGGGTTCCACGTGACTGTTCCTTGAAGAAATGTCTTTTAAAATCACTACATCCACACATCTTTTAAATACTGCCAGGGATGGTGACTCAGTCACTTCCCTGGGGAGTCTGTTCCAATGCCTGACAACCCTTTCAGTGAAGCAATTTCCCCAATATCCTGCCTAAACTCCCCAGCACAACTTGAGCCTGTTTCCTCTCATTCTGTCCCTTGTTCCATGGGAGCAGAGCCCAACCCTCCCTCCTTCTGTCAGGGAGTTGGAGAGAGTAAGAAGGTCCCCCCTGAGCATCCTTTTCTCCAGGCTAAGCCCCTCCAGCTCACTCAGCTCCTTCTCACATTTGTGCTTCAGACCCATCCCGACCTCTCCTCCCTTCTCTGGACACGCTCCAGCACCAAAACCTCTTTCTTGTCATGAGGGGCCCAGAACCGACCCCAGGATTGAAGGTGTGGCCTCAGCAGTGCGTACAGGAGGGTGATTACTGCTCTTGTCCTATCATAGAGGAACAACTTTAGGATAGATAACTTGTCTCCAGGAAGGCTTTCCTCCTGACACAGTTGTTTCTGGCCACTTCAGCGGGTGGTTTTAGGTGTTTACCAGACACTGAGGTTCTCCAGTCTAACTTGGCACCTTCTTCTTTGCCTGGGACTGTGCACAAAGTGAACTGACACTGCATAAAGTGCCAGGCAGATGCAGACTTTAGTCATCATCAGGCAGAACACAGGAGGTGAAGTAGCTGATTTTTCCAAGTGAAGACTTTTGCTGCTGATTTTTGTTGTGATCAAGATTTCACTCAGTGTGAGCAAAGGTGTTAATTTTCTAATAAGCTGTTGCTCATCTCTGGGCATTCCTCTTTCTCGTGGCATTTTCTTCTCACTCAAGAAGCTGTGTAAAATATAGAGTGTTTTGCTGGAAAAACAAACCTGTCTGTCAGCAAACCATTAATAAGAGGCTGTGTCTTTCTTACAGATCATGTGTAAGCCATTAGTGGATACTCTTGTCGAGTTTATCACAGCGGCAGCCAGGCAACATCAGCAGGTAAGAATGAAAGTAAACAAAGCTGTATTAAACTGTCAATCAGAGAAGTCGCTTCATCATGGCAGCTCAGATGGTTCTTAATATGCTTGTTACACGTCCCTAGGGCTGCCCGGTTTTGGAAGTGGCTTCCATGGGGGGGAGGAAGGAACTTGCAAATACTGCCTTGCTGCTTCAGGTGTGTGACTGAAGTTGTGGAAGGGCCTTATATATTCACAATCACCGGGGTCCTTTGGTAGCACCTCCTTTCAGAGCTGCCTGTTGAAGCCTGATTGTAGTAGGGGTTGACTCCGGTCGCTTATTCCTTGATTACTTTCTTTCTTGGGAAGATGTTCCTCTGTGTAAATGGAGCATGTTGTAATCCCTGCCTCCTCACGCTACCCCGAGGTCAGGTTCTGGAGCCTGGCCTGTGCCTTGCCAGCTGTCCTGCATTTTCTAGGCCATGTGCTGCTGTGTTGAGTTTAAAACCACCTGTACCACAGATCCGATTTTTGATGGTTGATTGCATGTGCCTGACTAACACAAAATTAGTGGAGCCTTATCAATAAAACATTGCAGGGTGAGTGCACAGCTCAGTGTTGCCAGAGCAGGGAATGAGGCCTGTCTGGATTTTCCCTGCAGTGGGGGGGCCTTTCACACAGTTAATAACCAAAACCCCTTTAGGCCAGTAGCACTGTCTCACACTTTCCCACCCCCCAGCTGTACCCTGTGTCTGTCCCCTGCAGAAGTACATCCTGGATTGATCTTTCTGTTTCATAAATAGCTGTTTTATTGTTTCTGATCATTGGAGGGAATGTGAAGGGGTAGGTGTATGTTTATAGTAAGGCTGCTCTACACTGTCAGGGTAAATTGCATTTTACACTGTTTTACCCAATAGGAATGGCTTTGATTTAAAGGAGGAAAAAAAAGAGTGAATTAAGCTATTAATAATTTCACTGGATAGAAAAAAGGATGTGTTACACAAATAACAAACAAATTAATTGTAAGGCACATAATTGATCTCATCCTCAAGAGACCAGAACAGCATCCTAAGCAGACAGCTCCTTTATGTGGGTATCTTTACTTCTCCACAGGGAACAGCATTGTCCTTCTTCCAGGGCTTCCAGAGTTATCTGCTCAAGCTTTGTTTGCAGAGTCTGTTCATCTGTGGGTGGGAGGAGCAGGGGAGGACGTGTGGTGTGTGTGGGAGGTGGGTACAGGACATGGATATGCTGCTGTTCAAACAGAGGGCGAGCTCTGCAAAGCCTGGGGAGCCTGGAGTGACAGCTCCGCATTTCTTGCACACTGCTTCCTTCTCAGGAATTCTGGCTTGCTGTTGTCAAATGTCTGATTTGACAGGTCTTCAAGTAAATTTTCTTACTGATTCTCGATGCCAAATGTGCTTTGGTGGTATCCCAAAGGGTAGGGAAGGAGTCAGGCTCCGTGGGTGTACGTGGTAAAAGCAGGGGGATAACTTCTCCCTGGCAGCCTCTGGAGGATTGAGGTGGAGAGGCTCAGCTATCAGAAGGGCTGCCCTAACTCGGTCCTGAAGACATCCAAGGTCTCATGATACCCTGAATTTGGCCAGCCACGATGGTTGAGGGGCCAGTGGGCTAATCTCCCGTTTTCAGCCCTGAATATTGGCTTCTAGACATTAAAGTAGCTTAGTCCCAGGGACAGGACGTTTAATTTCCCTTCTTACAGTCCTGTTATTAGTGCTGATCGTTCTGGCTGTGCCTCCTGCATCTGTATGAACAGCTAATCCCACTGTGATCCTGACTTGGCTCTGCAGATCCCTTTGGCAGGGCGTCCTCGGGGCCGTGCCGGGTGGGGAGAGCCGTGCTCTGCACGGGGAGGTGGAGGCTCAGCTCTGGGCAGGTGTCTCCTGTTGGCCTGATCATGAACCCTGGGGCTGCTGGCCACTGTCCCAGCCAGCCTGGGGGAGGAGGAGATGCACCTTCAGGTTGTTTTAGGTAGTTAGGAGCAAAAAGAAAAGTGGTTCATGAGGAGGATGTAAGGGGGGGTGTTCCTTCCTCCTCACCCCACATACCTGGGGGTTTGTGGGAGCAGGATGGAGCCAGAGGGTCTTGGTCACGTCTCCTCTCAGCCAGACTGGTCCCTAAGTTTCTAGGGCCTTTGAGGCAAGATCTTGTGGCCACTGGCATACCTGCCCAGCTTCTACTACAGGGGGCTGTGCCCTTGCTGGGGCCTCTGGTGTAAAGTCAAACCTGATCAGTGAGTGATCACCCTGGACAGCTTGGCTGAGGTGATTTGCAGGGCACAGTGCACAGCAAGGTCTGGACCTGCCTGGACTCTTGTCAAGAAGTAGCAAACCTGAACTGTATGTGCAATGTTGTTCCTATGCCTTCTGTTGTTGGCTGCTGCAGGTCTGTCAAACTCAATTTCTGGGCAGTTGTTACTGGGAGAGGCTCTTCTAGGAAATGCAGGAGCTGTTCAGATGCTGCTCAGCTGGCACTGGCTTGGAAAGAAGCAGTCTGGCCCCTCCAGCCCCAGCCATTTGTCCTGGCCCTGGGGACCTCAGTGTCTGCCTGCTGCCCAGGTGTTCGTGCATTTACATCACAAAATGGTCACGAGGATGATTTGGCTGAAAACTTAACCTTCCTCTTTCACACATACTTCCCCCCCCCCCACCGCTTTTTCTGTCTTAAAGTTAACTTTAATCAATTTACTGGTCTTGCTCAGGGCACAGGGATAGTCAGTTCAGGGCAGGACTGGCTGGGTGAAAGCTGTGATTTATTTCTTCAGAGGCAGTGCTCATTAACATGAAATTATGGCTTCTGTGAAGTCAGGGCGAGAATATTGGAAAGCAGAAATTGCCTGTGGACTCTTGGTTGTCGCTGTTGACTTTGGCAACTGGGTCCAGCCTTTCTGTGCCTCCTGTCTCCCTCAGCTGCTCACCTCTGGAACCTGGAGAGCTTCAAACCCTCAGCAGCAGCACTGAGTCTGTAAAGACAGAGGTGTTCGTAGCTGTTGGATAGGTGTTACACATTTTTCTGGGAGGTGCATTTCCTTGGCCTGGGTGATTGCTGTACAGGAGGGTATTTTGGAGATATCCAGAGGGTGCAGCTTGAAGCAGAAGTTAGGAAAAAGGAAGCTTTAGCATAAAAGCTTTAGGTAGTGTGACTGACATGGTCAGCTCTTTGCCACTGTTCCTACATGCCTAAAGCAGCTGGGAGGTTGTTCAGCTCCATGTTGAAGTTAATTTGTGAGATAAAACGAACAGCACTTTGGGGGGTGAGAGCTCTTAAGGCAGTTTTAAGCTCCCAGTGTTTGGGTTGGTAGGTTTTCTTAGCACTAAGCTCAACCTGTATAACAAGTTTTAAACTGGAAAGGCGAATTTGCAATGGTCTTCCTGAGACTGAACTGGAGACTGAAGCCTGTACATGGGGCCAGGTTCTGCTCCCCTGATGTTACACCTGGAGCTCAGGTACCTGCAGGAGACAGTAATACAGCAGTTTCCCTGGAAAAGGAAAGAGATGGAGAGATTGGAGTCATTTGTGAGGGGGGGAGGGAGGGTTGTCATCCCGCCCTGAATTCATTTAGTATCCGTTTAAACCTCTATATCAGAAGATACAAAGTGAGGATCTGTGTGACAAAGGACGTGCAAAACCACCTTGTTTCAGGCAGCTCATGCATCTGAGCTGGACTTCTCAGCTCTTGTGAGACCACACTGACTGCAGGACTCTGTGAATCATACTCAGCCACTTCAGCTGCCCTGTGACCCTGGCAGCTCCGAATGCCCAGTGTTACCAGTTGGCTGGACTGGTTTCAAACTCTGCATTTTTTGAAGTGTGGAGCACAAGTCCCAAACATGCCTCTGTGTAAGTTAAAATGCTTCAGGGTTTAAAAAAAAGAACATACTAATGTTTGGATGTCATTCATTTATTGAACTGAGAAACCTGGTGGGTTTTGTGGAGATCTAGGGTGGGGGGGGTTATTATTTTGTTGGGGTTTTTTTCTTTTGTTTTGTTTCCTATCTACAGTAGCAGTCAGGATCTTTTTCCCAAACACTTTTTGATCCTTGTCTTTCCATATATGTAAGTTAAACCCTACTTAAACTTATACAAAGTCATAACTTAAAGCTGCACTGTCTTCTCAGAGTCTGGCCTGCCTCCTGCCTGCCTTGTGTCCTTGCACTGTTGTCTATTTAGAAAGAAGTGACTGGAAACAATTTGAAATCATCTGATTGTAAGCAGCTGGTTGAAGCTTTTCAAGAGGACCTTTAGTGTGGGAGAAGTGCTACAAGTTAGAGAGAAAGAAGGTGGTAAAGAAGGACATTTTTGTGCAATCTAATCCAGCTTGTTGGATGTGGTTCTTTGGACTGAGGTCCTGAGAATCTGACCCTGTCCTTGCTGTAATGGCCAGCAGGAATGTCTTCAGTGGCAGGAAAATGGGGCCAGTGCACACATCACAACCTTTTGGTACACACAGGCAGATCTGAGAGCTTTCTCCCACCAGCAAGGTGCTCACACCTGAGCAGAGTGTAGCTGCCATTTGTAGAATGCAGCACCCTCACACATTCCTGCACACACTGAGGTGCTCGGAGTGGCTCAGGTACAAATGACAGCTGGGGATGAGAGTCCTCAGAGATGAGACTGCTGTGGGAAAACGACAAGTCATCACAAATGGAACTCGTGCTATCCCTTTGGGTTGTTCTGTTGCTAATGAACTGTGATAAGTGGCTGGCACAGATGATCCCCCTGGCAGTGCAAAGCCTTGGAATTAGCCAGCAGAACGTGTGTGGTGCTCACAGGTGGGGGAGGCTTGAGCTTGTTTCTTCCACAAAGGATGTTGCTGTCAGCCACGTCTTCCACAAGCATTAAACCCATTCTCTCAAATTCTGTTTGGAAAAGAAAACGTGTGTGTGCTTGTCCTCACTTCCTCCTTTCTTAATTCAATTCATTCTTACTGCTGCAATTGTATTTCAGGAGTCCTTGACCTTCAAATTACTTCCTTGTGTCTTGTTCTAGTGGGTGCAGTGTTGCTTTTTCAGTATGCACAAAAGCTTCGTTTTTTGGTTTGTGCTGATGGAGCATAAACCAGGGATCAAGATGTGTTTAATTTAATGATTATTGCGTGACTCAGCTACATACCAGAACCCTCCTGAGCCTTAGGTGAGGAATGTCTTCCTGGTTTATTTTTAGCTGTATCAGTCTGATGAGCAGAGCTACAGTAACATCTAATTCTGTAATTGTGCAGTCCTGGGCTGTCCCTCTGGTGCTGTTGGAGCACAGATCCCTGCATTGGTAACTGTGGTGAGGTTCTCTCTGCAGTGCCCCCCCATTCTCCTACATGAGGAGTGGATGAGTCCATGTACTAATGTTCTTACCCTAAAAGTTCCCTCTGCAAGTCTGAGGATCAGGTGAAGAGGGAAAATGTGTGGCTGGTTGCATTGCAGTACCCAGCTCACAGCTGATGAAGGATCCTTCAGGCAAGGGCATATCCACCTGCCAGCTCCAAACTGGAAACAGGCTGAAGCACAGCCTGTCTGGAAGCCTGGCCTGGAACAACTGTGCTTTTCCCTGAGAAGTCCAGCTTTTGTTGGCCAGTGGAATTGGAACCAGTTCAGAAAGGAGGGCTGGTAAATGAAACACCACTGCTACCAGGAGTAAGGAGTTGTGCCCATCTCACTTGTGGCAGACACTTAAACCTTTTCTACTTAACTCCTCCCTGGGATTTACCAAATGATTTGATACCCGTCCCTTGTTCTTTTCCTTTGGGAAAGGCACTGGCAATGTACACATCAACACAATTGCTAAGAGCCTCTGCAGTTACTTTTGCACTGTGGTCACACATCAATTTGAATACATTCCCATCTTCTTATTTACATTCAGAGCTATATTGATTGAGGATGTTGCAGTAGCTGGGAGCATAATGAGGCTGTATTTGTCCATCAAGTGAGTTTATTTTTTGTGATTTGGCTGGAACTCTGCAGAGCTGATGTAAGTGCAGAGCTGTCATGAAACGAGTAAAAGTCATTTTACTTAGTGTGGAGATGAGAATGGGCACTGAGACAGAGTTCAAAATGTCATCTTATGTCATATAGATTCATTAGTATTTCAGAATGTGTTTTTATAAAGCTGTCTGTGACAAGGAACCCTTTAAGATCTATCTAATAGAGAGTGTATTTTAGGTAAGTTGCTAATTAATCTTGGTGCTTTGGCAGTCTCCCCAAAGGGATCAAACATATATAGACATAATTTTACAGAACTGAAACAGGTCTGTGCCAGAGCTGCCATCACCAGAAGAGTAAAATATGATCCCAAGAGTCCTGCCAGAGAGGTCTTGGCTCGCTGCGAGTCATCCTTCTGAACAGTTTATGTTCTGTGTAAACATCTAAGTTAAAAAGTAATTAAACTTTAATACAACAAGAGCAGTAAAGGCACTGCAAAGCCTCAGAAGCCAGCACCCCTCTGTGTGTGTGTGTGTTTGGGAGTGTTTCACCTCATGCTGGGACAGATGAGTTGGATTCCTACGTTCATGCTCCGAGCCCTGCCTAGTGCTCAGGGACAGCTCCCAGCAGGTGGTAGAGGAGGAACTTGTTAAGGAACATTTTGCATAAGCTGTTACTAATAATGAAGCAAAATAAACCTCCCCAGATAAGAACCAGCACCAGTTCAGGTCCTCCGCATCAGGAATGAGCACGGGGCAGCTGGTGGTAGTGGAGCAACACGCCATGAGTGAAAGGCACCGTTCCATTGGAGACTCCTCTGTCCTTCAGCAGGGATGGGACACCCTGTGCCTGTGTCCCCCACAGTGTCACGGGGGAGGGCTCATCCCAGGGTCCAGTTTTGCTGAGCAGACCTTCAGGGGGTGAGTTGTGCACGGGCAGTGAGATCACCCCACACAGTGCAGTGCTGCAGGGGCTCTTGCCTGCAGACTTCCCCCTTTTCGTCCTCCTCGGTTCAGAATGCGCCTTCTCCTCAAGAAAGAGAAATCATCTGCAGCTGGAAAATCTGTGTCAAACTGACATGCTTTGGCTCCAGTCAGTGTCCTGTTCCTGTTTTTGTTTTGTGTAAGGTGATGGTCAAGGAGAGAGCCCCTGTTTTGCAAGGTGAAGCTGAACTATGGGTGGGCTCTCAAGCATTTCTGAGCTATTTCATCACGAGCCAGCAAAGCCCCGTGACATGAACTAGCTCTAGGTATGTAAACTGTCCTTCTGAAGTCGAAGGGGGAAGCAGTTGAATCCTTAAAGTGGTTTGCTGGGTCAGGGCCAGAGTGCTCTACATTTTTGTGCAGAGATTTTTAATTCCCTTGAGGATGGTTGTGGATTTGGAATTTTGCATCCTAACCTTTCATTTTTGAGGGTGTCTCTTGCGTTGGGGTTGCTCAAAGAAACCATTTTCTTTTTGTGAGGTGGAGGACATTGACAGCATCTACAAACAGTCCCTGATGTTCTTTGGAAAGGTGTCTGATGCCACAGCAAAATGTGTCTCCCTGATGAACTGCTTTCTGAGCTGTGTTTCTCTCACTTGTGTGAGACGGTGGAAAATATAAAAAGGTCTGTTTAAATTTTTCAGGTCCTTCTGAACTGCATTTAATTGAAAACCCCATGGCATGAGTTTTCACTTGGGTTTGCACTGAGAACTTTGTGTGCTCGTGGTGTATTTCTCTTGAACATGGTACCCCTGTCACTGAGCCTGCAGGGTCTCTTGGGAGCACTGTGCAAGTTGTGAGGTGTTGGCTTGTTTAATTTTTCCTTCATATCGGTTTTTTTGGTTTCTTGGTGCTTTTTAATGGCCTCTGGGCCTTTTGCCAAAAGTGTCTAGCAGAGAAATGCCTGCACTGCCCACAAACAAATCCATAGTGATACCAGGCATTAATTGACTGGCACAGAGACACTGCCCTGCTATCAATCCCAGTCTTTGTATTCCACCATACTCAGTGCAGCACAAGCAGAACATGACAAAGCTCCTGCTTGCCTCTTCATTCTGATGCTGGAGGTCTGTGTTTGCTCTGCCCACTGCTGACTGTGTTGATGGTCATGTAGCAAATCCTCAGTAGTGGAGGAAATGTTCTGGGCTGTTGCTGGGAAGAAATAAGAAAATTAAAAGGTCACATACACTTTAGTTCTTACTGTAGACACAGCTCCTGGCAAGAGCTGCCCAAGGAGGGAACTTCTCAGGAGCATTAACAGGCCTACATGTTGGGTGGACTTGCTGAGTTAGATCTACACCAGATTGCAGTGATTTTCTGAGTGATTTCCTGGCCTACTAAATTAAACTTGCCATCTGACACATGGGGAGCTGATAGTTTTTAAGAAGAGAGTTGATAATTTTTAAAAAGAGAGTGAACCACCCAAGAGTGTTGTGCTCAGCCTGCCAAACACAGCCCCCTCCACAGCTGGAGGAGTAGATGTGTGTGGAGAGCAAAGGGAGACAAGGTCATTGCCATGTTTTTAATAACAACATAGCAAAACCAGGAGGGAAGGAGTGGCTGTGGTGTGATGACACAGGTGACTGTCTCGGTCACGGGGACTTGAGCTATCTTCATGTTACAAAATACGACAAAAACATCAGGACTGAATCCTGCTGAACTTCTGGGGAGCGATTTCTGCTGTGTTTACAGGGGGCTGTCGGATCTGGGTGTGGGAACACAAGCAGGTGTGTTGGAAGGGTGCTTTGTCGGCAAGTGAAGAAGGATTAGGGCTTCTGGAGCATAAAATGAAATGCCACCCTGGGCTCTTCTCACCGACGAGGGTGTTCTCAAGGGTTCGTGTAGGAAGTGGCAGGTCCATTTTTGTTGTGGTTTGGGGCTGTGGGAGGAGTGGGGTTGAGCTGCTTCTCTTTCTGCTCTCCCTTGGCCTGTATCAAAACGCCCCTTTACAAGAGTTAAAGCACAAGAAAGGAGTTTGGGTTCCTCTGCAGGGTTTCTCAGCGACCTCCAAGCAGAGCAGGGTCTCCAGCCCCATCCCTCTCCCCAAGGGCACTGTGCACTCTCTTGTCATGGTGCTTCCCTCAGTGGATTCTGCAGAATGAAAAGAGCTCTGCTGGTGAGCATCCAAAAAATGAATCTTCAGAAGTTCAACCCAGTACAATTTCCAGCTTTTTTTTTTCTTTTTGCTTAGCAATGCTTTTTATTTCCATATTCCAAGCTAACAAAATTACTGACGTGTAAGGAATTCTTTTTTTTTTTCCTTTTATTTTTTTCTGCTTGAAAGCTAAACTTCAGTGGTTGGTGTTTGAGTGAATTGGAATTCTAATTTCTCATTATCTGCTGATAAATGTTCTCAAAAGATGAAAACCTTTGTCCTTGCAACATCAAGCCTGGTCTGGTGAATCGGGGGCAGCAGCTAAAAGCACACAGTGTCTAGGCAACATGGGCTTTTTTGGAACGTGTACTGCTCTTAAATCTCCTAAATTATTAAATTTGACTTCAGCAAAGTCTCCTTAAATAGGCTGCATTATGCTGTAGCTGCCTGCTGAATTGCCTCGAGAAAATCCTACTGCAAGTCTCTCCTGAATTGAGGAAAATGGGCTTTGTTGTGCAGAGGAGACATCTGGCTTGGAAAGTGTTGGGAGGAGCAGCTGCGTGAGGGAGCTGGAGGGGTCAGTGCTGGGATTGGTTTTACCAGTGTGTATGAGGAACTTCGAGGTGTCAAGTGGAGCCCCTTGGTGACTGATAATACAAGTGTGTTAAATAAAACTAAGTGAAAGCTTTGGGGATAAGTTGGTTTGGGTTTTCTTTTTCCAAGAGGAAATCCAAGGGTTGAGAGACACGAGAGAGTCCTGGACGATTTCCCCAGAGGTTTCTTGGTACTTGGTCAGGATTCTTCTTTGAGCCTCAGCTGCTGGGATGTTCTGTGAGAGTCCTTGCTTTGATTTCTTAACAAAAGAACATTTTTTGCTGTGATGTTTAGGGTGAGGAGCTTGTAAAAGCAAAGTAGAAATCTCCAAAATTAACAGGGTCATATTAAGAAACCAAATTATCTTAGATAATTTTTTTTTTTTTAAATCGTGGCTGTGGTCTTAGCTTTGGAGAGAAAAGGGAAATGGCCATATTTGTGAATATTTCTTTTTAATGTGGGAAGGCTTGGGTACACAGCACAGAATCCACTGCTGTTCTTTTCTTCTCTGGTCTCCATGCCCCATGGCACCAGGATTTCCAAGCAGTGTTTCAGTCCTGTAATTGGGCATTACAGAAAGAGCAAGAAAACATCAGAGCTCGTGGTTGCTAATCTGTGTTGTGCTGCTGATTTATCTTGTGTCCTCATGGCTCACTTCATTGTGGCATCGTTTCATTTTTCAAGAATTTAGGATAATAAGATATTGACTTTTTTTGAGAGAGAGAAACATTAAGACTGATTGGCCTCTGTGATATGGTAAGTGGTTACCCTGGGGAGAAATGAATCTGTGTGTTGACCAGAGCAGCAGACCAATATATGGATTGTGCTGCATGGATTGCTGTGTCCCAAGGGTCTGCCTGTTGGCCTCTGGTGGAAGAGGGAGCACAAGGTTTTTCCCCAGCCCTGAATGCTCACCAGCTGTATCTTTGTTGTATGCAAATAAAATACTCAGAGCTGGTGTCTGATACCGTCAGCCAGGCCTGGCCCAGGGGTCCAGGGTGTTGGTTTATGTGTGCATTGTTTTGACTGCCATCATGTCCTGCAGACCCTTCATCTGAGGCAGAAATCCTGCCAGTGAAGCCCAGTGGAAAACTGGAAAACTGCACTGTCAAATCTCCCTGTGTGCACTGACTCACCTCTACTGCCTTTAAAATCCAGCAGCATCTTGTCTCTGTCACTACTTCTTGCTAAATTGTGGTGACCATAGGAGGGAGCTTTGATTATTATTTTTAAAATGATTATTTAATGATTTTTTCCCCCTCGACCTGAAGGACGTGTGCACACTTGTACTGGGCACAAAAGTCCTGTTGCAGCGAGCAGACTCTCCCAAATGGGCTCCTCTGCTTAGGCAAGTACAAGATGAGGCTTTTGCTCTGACAAAAACATCCTCCAGAGCACTGTTTGATGTGAAACCAAACTTGGAAAAAATCCACTTCTCAGCAGCAGTGGAGACAATGTGATTTGCAGAGTCCCTGGTTAAACAAAGCACTGATGGTTTAGGGCATGAAGTGTGAGTGCTGTGTGTATGTATGCTCTGCAGGCAGGCTGACTGCTAGTCCTGGGATTTCTGCTGCCTCAAGTACGTTTAAAACCCATCCTGGTGTGACTCTGTCAGTGAAATCAGTATTTTTACCTCTAGGGTCAAGACTGACACAACTTGTGTAGGTGCATCTGCATTTCCAAAGGTAGTACCTATCAGGTGTAGCTCACTCCACATTTTCTGCCAGGTTGAGCGGTGGTGGTTTAAGTGCTCGTGTCTTGAAATAGCTGTTTTGAGGACGTGGAGGAGGATGTGTCAGTGTAGCTGATGGGATAAACCTCCTGTGGCATGGACGAGTCCTTGGCTGCTGCAGGATGAACTGAACAGCCCATCTGATCAATCAGCAGCTGCTCCTCAGAGCCTTGGGAATAGTGGTGGAATTGTATAGATTGCTTAACTTCTCCTGGCTGCTGCCTAGAGCAGGATGTCTGAGCCAGGGGCGAAGAGGTTTATCAAGGATAATAAAAATGAAGAGGAGAGGGAGGTCAACAGGAGGGGTAGGAAGGTGGAGGTTTCTTCATCCAGTTTTGTCTCAGGTGCTGTCTTCCAGGGAGCTTTGTTCTCTTTCAGAAGTGAGGTAGGAAAACCTGGGATCCAAATTAGAGTACTCCAGGTGGAGACCAAGATCCACGCATGTGGCTTTTCCTCCACTCGCTGGCATTTTAGCCAGAGATTTCCACCAGCCCCCAGGCACAGCTCTTGAGCCTCTCTCATGGACAGGTGAGAGATCCAGTTCACCTGCTACAAAGCAGGTGAGCAGGTGATTGCTATTCCATTTTTTCCATTGCTGGGGTTGTGACTGGGAATTTGGTCCACACTGGGAATTACTGGGACTACGTTCCAGCAGCTTAAGAGGACAAACAACCCCTTGTGTTTGCAAAATTGTTTAGAAACCAGCCAGAGGGGGATGTTGGCTGTTGAAGAGGTCTAGAAATAAAAGTTAACATAAAAAAACCCATAAACTCAACAGGGTTCAGTGATAACTTTTGCCCTCGGGGAGGCCTAAACAGATCACCTGCACAATGGTGATCAGAGGGGCAGAATGTGTCCCGAGTGACAGTTATTTTCAGTGTGCTAATATACCAGCTGTTGCGAGTGGTTTAAAGGTTCCTGGATGGAAAGTATCCTGCCAGAACTGTGGAAATATGCTTTTTTATTGGGAAGGAAGAAGCAGGTACAGGCAGCTTTGCCTGAGGCTTGGGGAGCAGTGCAGGTTGGCTTGTTCTAAACCGCGTTGCAAGAGCTTGATGACGTAGGATGTTTGGTGGGAGTACGCTGAGGGAGATTGCCTTGCTCGTCCAAGGTTGTAAAATGTGATTTAGGTGTCACTTAAATGCTTTACATGTTGTAATTAACCAGCCTTGCAAAATTTTTCTCATCCATTTGTCGCAGGGACTTAATTTAAGCTGTAAAACATCATTTGTTTTCATCACTTTTTGGCAAGGAGGATTTTATTCCTGGGCTCGTAAATCTCCTGTTTGGGTGGTTTTTTTGGCAAGGCCAGGCTGAGGGAGGGTGAGGAAGAACCTGCTTTCTGGCCCAGAACGTGATGTTTGGGGCACAGGGAGGGTGTGGGAGCAGGGGGTGGTAGATGGTGGGTGGGGGTTCTCTTCAGTGTTTACTTCTCCTGCATTTTTGTGCCTCCTCTGTTCCTGGGGGCAGGAGGGCAGACCTGGAGACTGGCACCTGACAGTCTGACAGCTTCTGTGCTGCCCAAATTGTATCCTGCTTGTGTTCTGCCTGCCTGAGACAGCAATATCACACCTTGTCAGGGCTGGCTGGGGGAATGTCTTGCAAAAGCCATTTGATCAGTCTGAGGACACTGGGTTGTGGCAGGAATTGCTGAATTCAGCTCCCCAGCCAGGTGATCATACAGAGGACATGTTCATGCTCTTCCTGGGCAGTGTGGGCTCTCTCTGACTGTGCTTTCAGGCACCAGGAGTCTGTCTGGTGTCTGGCAATGTCTCTGGGCCAGGCAGGACAGAGGAGGCAGCCAGGAGCAGGGTGCAGGAAAGTCACTCTGTTGGTCCCTTAATGAGAGGGATAACAGCGTAAGATTGGGGTAAAAAATGATGTCTAATTTAGGATGCTGCAATGGAGCACTGGCAGCACATTTTTAAACCAAGAAACAGTCATGGAGGTGCTCAGGTGTCCTGCATCATCAAATCTGCCAGCCATGTTCTCCCAGCACTCCTACTTATCCCAGAAGGCACAAGCACTTTCCACTCTGAAACCTTTAAACACCTGCTAAATGCCAGTCTTGGCTCCACTGCTCATGTGCACTTAGTTTCAGTGGCGGTGAGGAAGTTAAAAATTAATTTTTGTTCTCAAAAATAGCTTTCTTAAGCCACAGCCAGGGCTTTGCCTTATCCTCCCTCCCCCTTCAATTTGGAATATATATGGAATGTGTGTGTGTGTGCATGTGCCATGTGTGAAATACTGCAGTTACAGCTTGGGGATTGAGGAAAAGTAATTTGCCAAATGTTTCTTAATCAGCTCAGGTTTTCACTTTTTATATCTAAAGCCTTTAAATCAGTTTTGTATGTTTTAAGCAGATAGCTGGTGTTTGGTCCTTGTTCAGTGAGTATCCATGTTAAGAGTCCTGAAGGATAATTTCTTGTTTGTCCTTGAATTTGGAAAGATCCTTAAGGTTCCCTCCAACCCAACCCATTGTGGGACTCCATGGTATTTACAGCATACACTGATTGCCTCTGAACACCCTGCTGGGGGTTTGCTGTACAGAACAGGTCCGTTGTTGTGGGCCTTGTTCTCCCATCCCACTCATACTTTGTCCTTTTGAATAAGCTTTGAGGCTGTTCCTGACTTGAACTCTGCCTGCCAGTCTGTTATCAAACAGTTCATACGTTCAGAAATGCTCAAATGCACGAAACAAATGTGGGAGAGAAGTAAAAAGCCCTGAAACTCAGGAGTGCTCTGTTGGAACCTTTGTCTCCACCCCACATCCAGTGTAAATGGAAAAATAAAGTAGTTTGGCTGTAGGAGCAGAAAAAGGGGGTAGACTGGCACTTGCTTCATGGCTTTGCATGCTCTTTGTTTTCTTTTCAAAAAAGCTTTGACAGTAATTGGAAGAGACTTGTGCTGTGGTGCTCTGGATCTCCTGCCCTGCAGTAGTAAATGGCAGGTTTTTCTCCTGTAAGCTGGAGCTTGTGGTGGGCTTGGGTTTTGGAGGGGGTTGGTTGGTGTTTTAAACGCTTTATTTCAGTTTGATTATTCCTTAACATTCAGAGGGAGCTCCTTTAGAGTCTCCCATGTTCTTGGCCCGTGCTCTCTCACCCGGCTCTCCTGGTGCTGTTTGTCACGAAGGCAGCGCGTGATTCACGCGACTTGCAGTCTCACAGGGCTCGGCGGGAGAGCATTTCCAGAAGTGCAGTTATTTTATGCCATATCCCTGTGGCTGTGGAATACTCTTAATGCTGAGGATTATGCACTGAGAGCTGCTGTTTCATGCCACTGAGTCAGAGGTGCTGGAGCTGTGCTGCAGCCGGGGAGCCAGGAGGGAAACACCAGTGCTCTGAAGTGCCAGGAGCCTCTGTGGTGTGATACCACCTGTGAATTTTTGTCTCCTGGACTTCCAAGAGCAGTGAAATGTTGATAGCACTAAAACTCCTGATGCTTCTTCACTTCTAAACATGTATCTGAGTCGCACAAGCACTTAATTTTTTCCAGATAATGTTCTTTATATATATATGTGTATATATATGTATATTTTATATATATATGTATATTATATACATAAAGGCAAAAAGATGACAAGTTTCATGTTGACCGGCTTTGGCCATGCTGCAGAAAAGTAGGCCAAAAGATGGGGCAAATCCATCTTGGTGTCTTTGGTAAGCATTTCAACTCCCCACTGCTGCTACAACATGCAGGGAGGTCTGATGGTGTTCAAACACTGTCCTGGGTTACATCTGCTGAGAGTTTCTGGCCTGCCGTGTGCTTCAGACGAGCCAGGCAGAGCTGCCCCCTCTCTCCTGGAAGCTGGAAGTGCCATCAGGGAGTTTGGAAAGGTCAGTCAGCTGTAGCTTGAAAACTGCTTTGAGCCCACGCGGCAGAAGAGCTGTGTGAAAACTCAGGGCTGGTGTTTGGTGTGTTGCAGCACAGGCACATCTTGAGGTTCTTGCTCCTCTGATGGTGGCAGTGGTTGCTCCTGATTTCGGTGTCTTCTCTCATGGGAGTGTACCAGTGTGGTATCTGTTTTTCACTTGCTTGCAAAGCCACCTCCAGCCAGCCTCCTGAAGCACTTGGGACTCAAAAGTGTTTCTTTTTGCATCAGAAACAAATGTCCTCCTATTAACAGCATGTTTTTCTTTGAAAAAACAACTCTGAATTTAGGTCATGCCTTCATCTCTTTCAGGACTGCAAACAGAATCTCTGCAGCATTGCAAAGGCTTGTTTGTTTTTGTTCTTTTTCTCTTTCCCAACTGCTGGAGTTGAAAGACACTTTTATCTGTTCCCTCCATCCAGTTCACCTGGACGGTGACTGGGGAGAGCAACTTCTGACCCTACCTGTGCTTGAAACCTGCTTTCAATAGGAAAACAGTGGCTGGATTGGTAGGGGGTTAATCCACTGCCATATTTAATAGTCAGGCCACATGTTCTGGCCTTTCCTGTGCAGGGTAAATAAAGGTGGGTTCTATAATCCAGCAACCCCCCCCACACTCCTTTTTAGCATCCAGCCAAGGCGTGTGAGCACACCTGGGAGTTACCAGCACACCTTGGTTACTGCAGGGAGCACTGTCGCCTCTTCCAGAGAGAAATCTTCAAGCCTTTACACTGAATGGGATTTTGTGTAATCATTGTAGATAAGAAAGAAATTGCCAAAGCCACAGAAAATCCCGGGATCAGCACTGCCCTTAGTTATTGTTTGTTCTCTGCTCCCACGTGGACTGATAATGAGCCTTTCTGCCTCATTTAGTTGTATGCTTGATAGATATATGTGGGAGTGTGTGTGTGTATCTACTATCTCTGCTTGAATAGACTTCCCTTGTATTTGTTTTTTTACTATTTTATGGTTTTTCTCTTTTAAACATTGACATTAAGCAGAAAATATTTTGATTGGGCAATGGGGTGGCTTCCTGTGCACAGGATACACTGCAGCATTCTCCTCCCTGTGTGAAAAGCCCTAATGTTGCTGTCAACTGCTTGTAACTATTCTCTCACATTCCTATTCTAGAGATTGAGCTTATGGGGGGATGACAACCTTCTCTTCTCAACTGGACTGGAGTTTGGTAGCTGGGACTCTTGAATCTTCCGCTATTTTTGCCCATTTGTGAAGTGTTGATAATACTTGGCTCTCTCGTAGGGCTGTCAGGAGCACAGCAGGCTTGATTTGGCACTGAGAAAATGCAAAGAATACCCTGATAGTTTCAGGAACAGCCTCCAAAACTGCCAAATGCTCATTAGACAATCCAAAATACCAGTGTAGATGGGGAGGGCAGGAAGGGAGAGGGGCAGCTGGGTAGTTGTTGAGCTCCAGGTCTGTGCTGAATTTCATGGGAGTGCTTTTCAAACTTCAAATTGCTGCTGGCCAACCAATAAGTAAAATAAAATATTTTGTTGTTTCAAATGGAAAAAGTTGCTCACACTTAATACTAAATTATCATTGGGTTAAAAAACAATCAGGAAACAAGATAACATTGGGCAGAGCAAGAGCAGCTTTTTAATTATGTGAAGCCCAAAAAGCACATTTTCACTTTGCTGGAATCTAACACACAGTCTGGAGGCGTGAAAGCTCTGAGTGTGACAGAATTACTGAAGAGTGGTAGCACCAGCCAGGATCCTCAGGTGACTGGGTGTTCTGACTTCCTCATCTATGACACACACAGGGGAACGTTCAGTGGTGGGCGGGTTTTTTTCCCTTTCTTTTAAAATTATTTTCAAGCTTAGTGCTTACTGAGGACTAGGTCATGTTCTGTTCTCAGTGAACCATTTGAGTCTTAAGGTCAACAGAGCTCCAGTTCCTTTGGATGGTTTTGATTCCCTTCCAGTTCTTTTCATGATTGACTTGCAGTTCTCCCACCCACTGCTGACTGGAGCAGTTCCTGAGCAGGCCCTTGCCACTGGTACCTCTGGAGTCACTCTTAGTGCTGAGGTACATCAGGGCACCTTAACAGGACCCTTCTCCCAGCTCTGCACCCACTGGCAGTCTGTGTTTGTAATTGTCAGCCAGCAGCCGGTGCCTGGAGCTTTGTGACCCTGCCTGAGCCTTTCAGAATGAATGATGGTCCCTCATCTGCTCCGAGGGTCACGTTCTCTTTGTAATTGCACTGAAGTGACTTTCCACTACATTTGGTACATGCATGCAGACATGTCATAATTTGTTCTGTAAGACACAGTCTCTCCATAATTACAAGGAGTGTGTGAGCCTGCCTGCCTTGGAGATGGCATTAGGGTGTTCTCTCTCATTAAATCAGCATAAATCCTTGATGTGGTCTCCTTGGTTCCCTGCTGCATATTTGCCCTCCAGTAAAGAGCAGAATTTCTGTGTGTGAGTGAAAGCTCTCTCTATTTGGATAATTCTTTTCATTGGCCATCCTGGTGCAAACTGGAGGTAAGATTACAAGGATGTGTGACCTTACTCCGTGCTGGTATTACCCGGTGAGGGATCCGTGTTCAGTGTCCTTTCCCTTCCCAAAGCCTGGAGTATGTTGTATAGGAAGCACAGGCCTCTTTGATCTTGTGAGGTGTTCTGTTTGTCTGGATGGTCTTACTGCTCTCAGGAGATCCAGGGATTTCCTTGCTCACTAAAACACTCCAGTAGAAGTGTTGGGACCATATGGCCTGTTTTTAGCCTCCTGCTCCACGTTTTTCAGGTTTCTTTGGACCCAAGGGGTACCTGGAGACCAGGTTGGGTATCACCAGGCTGCTTTTACTCTTGAGATCTCTTAGACTTTTGATCTCAGTGATGTCTTTGATAAGGAGCTTTACAAACTGTGAAATGTGGTTTAAGAACAGCAACCCTTGCTTTCTTTGGATGAGATTAGCTCTTATTGTTATTCCCTGTGATTCTTGGTATTTGTACCTGCATTCAGTTTTGGGCTGTGTGATGGCAGCTAGAGGCAACGTTTTTATCTTTATATATGAGTAGAATTTGCTCACTAACTCCAGGCTGCTACAAAAAATTCCCCTTTAAATCCTCTAAGCTATTTGCACTAATCCTCATTACTGTATTTTGTGCATTTCTATCATTTGCTCTTGCCTATTGCTGCATTTCTCTCTTGTACCTTAGAAAGCCTTAAAATAGGAGTTCTGGCATGGAAAGGGCCATGTAAGAAGATTGCAGATCACTGTTGGTTTTCTAGTGGCTGTTCTTTTCATTGCTGTGTTACTGTGGAGGCTTAATGAGCAAGTTTGACTCCAGGGCAAGGCCGAGGCTGCTCTGAACAGCAGTTTCCATCAGGATTCCTTTGAAATGAAGCATCTGTGAACCTGCCAGCTTTTATTTTTGGTTATTGGTGCCTCCTGTGTTCCATCAGAGCACAGTAAAGGGTGCAGCCACACAAAGGTGCTGCCTGGAAACTTGGGGGGACCGATAGTGATGCACTTGGAGCAGCTACCAAAGCATGTTTTAGATATCAATGCCTAAATCTAGAAGTGGCACAATCCCTCTGCTCCTCTTTGACCTCCTGATTTATGTATGTTCTTTCAACCAAACCCACCGCCCTGTCTCCTGAGGAATGACTCTGTGGGGACACAGAGAATGTTTTCTAACAGAGCCTTAAGCTGCTGAAGGGTGGGTTTAGATGGGATATGGGAAGAAGTTAGTCCTTGTGAGGGTGGGGAGGCCCTGGCACAGGTTGCCCAGGGAAGCTGTGGCTGCCCCATCCCTGGAAGTGTCCAAGGCCAGGTTGGACGGGGCTTGGAGCAACCTGGAATAGTGGAAGGTGTCCCTGCCCACGGCAGGGGGTGGAACAAGATGAGCTTTAAGGTTCCTCCAACCCAAACCATTCCATGCCATACTTGTTGGTGAGGATATGCAGCATTTGTAACATGGCATCCCTTGGATGCTGGGCTTGGCTCTGTGCTTTAGCAGGGTCTTTACATTGCTTGGAGAGTACAGAGTGTCATGTTCTCCTCTCCCCTTTCTCTTCCAGGCCATGGCTTGTTTGCTTCTCCACAAGGTTCTGCTACTTCATGAACTGAAGCTTGTCATGACGGAGGAGGAGTGGGAGGAGTTGATCAGCAGAAGCATCAGCCAAGTGACAGAGGTAACAAGCCCTGACGTGTTCCACGTACCGATAGCGGGTATCGGGTGCTGCTTTCACCACTGGGGTGCTCCTCAGACCTGCAGTCTGGGGCTGTGTCAGCTCAAGTGGTCTTAGAGGTCTTGTGCCCACCAGGATGGCAGAATTACTGTAAAATCACTGATGAGGTGGATTTTCACAGAGTGCAAGAGGTGTGCCTGGTGCAGCTCAGTGACACCTGTGTCTGGATCCAGTAGGCAGAGCTCAAGTTTTAGGGAATACATTCATACAGATCAATTTAAGGTGTTTTTCTTTTTTTTTTTTTTTAATTGAATGGAAAGGTGTTGGGAGGATTAATTTCAGGACATGTCATGGAAGTTCTGTTATCGGAATGAACTTCAGGCCCAAACAGGTAGAGCTGAGGTGCACTAGACCTTTGGCTCCTGGTGCTCTGCAGGCCCTCTGGACCAGACTCTTGTGCTCATATTGTTTATCAGGGAAACCTAAAAATACACTGGAAAATAATTTGGACAGAAAAACCAGTGGCAGAAATTGCAGGGCTCCTGAGTCAGGGGCAGATTGTACCCAAGGACAGTTCTTGGGGGCAGCTGTTACGTGGAACATGGTCTGTGGGACAGGAGGTTGAAGAAGCAAAGCCATTCACTTGTGTTCTTGGGGACTGACGTGGGGGAACCAAGCAGCCCCATTAATGTTGTGAGGTGGTGACTAAACTTGATGACATGGGAGATTCCAGTCTTGGAGTTCCTGCTTAACTGTAATAATGATCTCTTTCTAAGTAGCTTTCATCCTCTACTTACTTTTTCAGATGCTGGTTACATGGTAATTTAGGCTGTGCTGTAATTTGCTGTATGGAAACAGAACAACTAGATCTGTTTCCTTTAGTCAAGGAGGGACAAAATCCAAGCAAATCTAAATCAAGGAATTTAAAGGTGCTGTTTATAATTCTTGAGGAATCAGGTAATCCTGGGTTTCATTACATAGTTTTTATTTAATGATTGCATCAGGAACCCGATGGGTGGAGTTAGGTATGATTTTATTTCTCAGCTACATAAAACATGGCACTCCTCCCAGCCTGGTCATCTCCGTGTTTCTCTCCAGAAGCTGAATACCTGCAGGACTTGGTGATGCACTGGGAAACCACAGACATTTACAATGCCTTTATGTTGTTCTTGTCAGGGAAAGTTTAGCATCTTGCAGGCCAGCCAGGGTTTTAATGAGCTTTGCTACCAAAGCTTCCTCGGTGCCTCCCATTTCTGTGGTCGTGTGTGTTTAAAGAAAAATTCCAGAGAAGTACTGTCAGTTTGTTTGGGTTGTCCAAGGTTTACCCTGTGGACAGGAGGCCTCCCATACTGTTAACTGGCAGTGGCATTTAGGTGCTGGTTCATTTTTTTGGCCTGAAAAAGCCCTGAGATAACATTTTTACACAGTGCTGTTGGTGTTCATGCATTTACTGGGTTTTGTCTCCCTCCCTGCTGCTCCTCCCCTGCACTAACCCACTGCTGCCCATGGGGCTGGGGCAGCTGCATGTCTTTAAATGTTACTGTAATTAGGAGGGATCAAGGTCTTTACATTCCATGTACCAGTTTTGATTCATAGCCAGAAAGCTTTGCACTTGTGCTGCAAAACTTTCCAAAGCTGCAAAATGTGTTCTTGTGTGTTTTTGGTGGTGCAGAAATGCTCATTTAACTGGTAATAGCTATAAAAACATGCAGAGTCTCTGTGGTGTGGTAGAACAATATTGGTACTGTGACTGATCTCCTCCGGAGATGGTATAAAATCCCTTCTAGCAGAAGTAAGATTACTTGCTACTACTACTGATACTGAGCAAATGTAGGCTCTGTAGAAAGTATGTGTTTGTCAGAGAGTATTCCACCATCAAAATAACTTGCTGCAGAGTTTATTAGCCCTGAACCTCCAGGTGGAAGTTGTGTGCTTGACTGAAAGAGAAGCTGCAGATTGGGTGGGAGTTCCAGGGCTGATGTTGAAGTTTTGGGGTGAGTTTTTGGCAAGAGCTCGGGCTGAACAATTGGCCTTTCTGTCCCCCATAAACACACACTCTCCTGCTTAGCCAGAGGGCATGTGCAGAACTGAGTTTCTCCTGCAGCTCAGTCTCATCCCTTTTCATCCAAGACTTGTCTCCATGGACCATTCCAGGTCAGCCATGATTTTGGAGGTTGGCATGTGAGTGCTATCCTGTGAGAACCTGGACTGAGAGCTGGGTGATGCTGTGGAAGATAATGGAGTTCTGGTGCCCTGCCTCTAGTGGCAAGGTCTGCATTTGTTGTCATTGGTCATTCCTGCCACTATCCCTCACTAATAGCTGTTTTAAGACCAAAAAAATGGGAATGTAGACTTTTATACCTTTCTTTGGCCCCGGGGAGAAGTCTGCAACTCTTTAAGCGATGTGCTCTTGTAATTCTAGCAGTGCTGTTGGTCACAGGGAGACTGTCATCTGAAGGCTTTGCTACACTGTGTCCTGGGTCAGTTTTTCAGCACTGGGGCTGCAGGATTGCCATGGCAGGTGTGAGGCTGTGAGAGAGGATGGGATGTTACCTCCTGGTGCCTGCCTGCCTGTCCTGTCCCACCTCAGGGACTGCGTTGCCTTCCTGCAGAAATCCCTTGGTGAGGAGCATCCTCACCCGAGGAGCCTGGCATGGGTTTAGGCAGTGGTATGGGCTGGAACTGGGGAAGAAGCAGTGTGAGAAAAGTGCAGTCTTGGATATCACTGAATTATGCAGGCAAAGCTACGAGGCAGATGAGGGAGAATCAATGGCCAGGAACGTGAAGTGAAGAGACAGCTTCCCGAAATAGCCGCCCCGCCGCTGTGAGGCAGTGGCTCTGGTGCTTACATAAGCCAGCTTGACCTTATTTGTTCCCACATTGTTTAAGCATGCTTATAAACCATACATCCCAGCCATGAGAGGGACTCACGTTTGCCATCTCCTTTCTGCCAGCGAGGCAGGTCCCGACATCCCAGCAGGTGCTTTGGAGTTGTCTCCTCCTCGTGAGAGCGCTGCTTGCTGTCGGGGCTCTTGGCTTGTGCTGCTGGCTCAGCTGGGCAGAAAGGCTCACCCACAGCCCCAGGACTGCAAAGGTGAGGGAGCAGAGAAATAGCTCTGGCACAGTTTGGGATGTTGGGAGTGTGGATGGCTCGGTTGTGTTCATGGTGTAAAGAAAGAGAGTTGCTTCGTGTTGTAAATCACAGAGCTCGCCTGAGATGCTGGAACATCTGACAGAAACTTCTCTGAGAGCTTTGTTCTTTATCAGTAGGTCTCAAAGTGCTTTACAAAGGAAATTCAAACCAGCGAGTTGTTGATGTAACTGAGAAAATATTTTGCAGAAACCCACGAGTTAATGGATTTGGTTTGCTGAAGTTGTTCACCCTGTTTTACAGGTGCCACACTTGGCTGGGAGCTGAGCCAGCAATCAAACTCAGGTCTCCTGAGTCATCCCAGAGACCCTCTCTGTGCATGGACAATCTGGCTGTCTCTGAACTTTGCTTCTGAACAGCCCCAGCCACCTCTGTCCCAAGGTCACCTGTGCTGCTTGTTGTGAGTTCAAACTGCCTGCAGTCAGGCAGTGAGGTATTGGCAGAGCCTGAGAGGTCCAAGTTCCCCATTCCATGCAGGAAGCTCTCACCCAGTTTTGGTGAGGGATCTCATCCACTCTTTTTTGACTCTGTCAAGCACATCTCAATCTTTCAGCTCTCCCAGCTGACAGTGTGGGCACATTTTGGTGTTTGTTCCCCTTGTTAGATACATTTCTGGTTTCTTTATGATATGTTACAAAATTGCTGTCTTGGCTTTGGAGTGATCTTGAACCTGTGCCAATTTTTTAGTGGCTCACTGACAGATTTGGGGCAGGAAGCTCCACGTTCAGAATACATCATTTTATAACTCTTTCTTGTCATCCTTTTCCAAGGAACCAGCTTGCCCTCCTGAACTGAGGTGCTTTGTGTAACTCCTAACTTGTGCTGAAACTCCCAGTTATGATGTGAAAATCAAAGGGAGCGGGAAAGGGTTTTGAGGGATAGCCCAGAAAATGTGTATTTTACAGCTGTAAACCTTAAGAGAACGACCCTCAGAAAACTGTTGCTAAAACTGCTTTCTCTGGCTTGTACACAGAGGTTTCCTCAGGGTTTCCTTCACCCCTCCTGCAGTAAGTACATCCTAGGAAGTGCCCAAATTTACTACTGTTTTTCTCTTTGCATGTTTTATCAGTGCCATAAGGGATGGACAGCAGTGTTCAGGTTGACTGTTTGAATCCCAAATGGGATCAAGGCATCCTGGAATAGAAACCTGCTGACACCAGCCTGATACCAAAGTTCAGTGCAAGACCAAAAGCACTGCCAGTCCCCACACTGGAGGTTTTCAGATAAATACACAATCCCAGTGAGATCCACGTGGTGCCTCCTTCAGTTTAAGTGGTTGCTTAGGCTTGGACTGGGCAGGCAGCAAGGCAGGAATGTAGGCAGAGATGGGCTGGGAAGGGATGGTATGGATAACCCAAGCCCTCTTTTCCATATCATTGGAAAGTTACTGTGTGCTCCCTGAAGACCTTTGTTGTCTGGCATTCCAGGGTTTTGTTGCCGCTGTGTTGTTCAGTGAGGGATTTAAACCAACAAGCTGGAGCCACTGAGGATGTGTGGGGGAGAGAGGGATGTACTATCTGGCCTTTCAGTGTAGACATGCCCTTAATTTCTGAAGGGCATCACATTTGATTATCGGTGTCTTAATTTGTAGGGAGATAAATTATTAACAGTGACTTCATCAAATCTCTAAAAAAGCTATTCTTCAATTTTTTTTCTTGAAGATTGCCTCAACTTTTATCTGTCCATCTTCATGAATTCTTAATTCATTGCCCTTTCTCAGCCTCTTAGCTTGTAAAATGAGGACAGTAGTGATTTAACTGATATCTTCGAAGTGCATTCAGACTCCTGGATTTCTCTGTGGAGAATTCCTTCTCTGTTCCCTCAGCTCTCCTGTATGGTTTTTCCCTCCTGCATTTTCATATGGTCTTTGGGGGGAAAAAAAAAGTCAGATCATTACACTTGGGGAAGCATTGGCATTTTCTGTGATAATGGCTCCTGGATTTGGTTCCTCCCTCTAATAACAGCCAAAATAAACATCACCAAAAATGCCCTTTAGTTACATCCTTCAGCGTGTGGGTCTGCTTAGTCCCCTGCCTTCCCCCTTTCTTTCAGTCAAGCAGAGACTTGGTGGCTCCTTCCCTTTGTAGCCACATCTTGACTTGTTTCTGTTAGAGATGCAAGGAAATAAGTTTTGAACATTTATACTTTCAGTCTTCAGAAAATTAGAACAGAGGGAG
Source organism: Myiotriccus ornatus (assembly GCA_036023395.1). NCBI lineage: Eukaryota > Metazoa > Chordata > Aves > Passeriformes > Tyrannidae > Myiotriccus > Myiotriccus ornatus. The sequence goes on along the minus strand of JAYRBT010000051.1, from coordinate 7,690,358 downwards.
GAGGGACTGTCAGTGCTGCTTTTCCTCTTTAAGTGCTCTTGGCAGCAGCTGCTGTCCTGTACAGGTGAGTGGTGTGAGTACCTTGTGTAGGTGGAGCTGGAAGTGGATGTGGCTCTGTGGATAGATGGAAACTGGAGTGGAGAGGCAGAGTCCTCCCTCATCTGGAGAGGAATGCCGTGAGGTGCAGGGAGGGATGGATTTTGCAGTGGTTGGGATACCTCCACGTGTCATACAGAATGTAAGAAAAAGCACTGATTGTTAAGATGCTGAGGGTGTGCTGTTCTCTAGAGGTCCAACAAGCAGAGAACTTTGGATCCAGGAGTGCCCTCCTCCAGAAACAGCCACAGGGTTTTGGAAGCAACATGTCTGACATAACAAGACAAAACCATCTCTGCTGGCTGAATCCGTGCAGGGTGAGGCAGGAGCTGTACTGCTGGATTGGCTCGGGATGAGATGGGAGTTCCAGCTGTGAAAACTGCCTCCATAGTTTTTCTTTTTGGAAAATGACCTGCCCAGATCTGCTGACAGCTCAGATGTATGGGCATGGTTAACCATCGCAGGTATTGCCGAGCTGGAACTGGAACTGAGATTCCCTGTGAAGTGGGACTGGCTGTTACTGAAGGGGCAGAGTAAGAAAAGCAGAAAGTGGGAGAAAAGCAACATAAATCAGCAGGTGATGCAAGTGTAGCTGTTGGGTATGAATCTCGTGGTCTCTCTGCTTTTAGTATTGAGTGATTGGGTTGTGTGACCCTTGGGTTGGTAATGCTTTCAGAGGGCAGGGAGAGGGAGATTTGGATACCTTTGGAACAGCACGTGGCAGAGAATCACAGAACAGGTGGTTAGACAAGTTCTTCTGGGTTCTCCCTCAACCCTCCACCTGTAGCATAGCTGGAAGCAAAGCCCTGCTTTGTGCCTCAGTCTTGGATGTAAAACAGATCCTTGTGCAAGTCCCTGCGATCTGATCAGTGTGTGGGGCTCTCCCAGACGTGCTGCAGAGGACTGAAACACTGCTGCTCTTTTTAAGGCATGTTTGCCATGTGCTGCAGTTTGCCATCTGTTACGTAATAGCTTCTGCTTTAATTTTGTGATTGCATTGTATAGATTCTCAAAATGAAATCACCACGGGCCTGTAAAGTGACTGACCTCTGCAACTGGGCTGGCAGAGCTGATTTCACCTCTGAAGGAGCTGAGTGAGGGAGCAGACCACGGTGCTCGGTACCTCATGTAGCCAGAAGTTATGACAAATACTTGGGATTAAGTTTGGGAAAGCTGCTTTTGAGGTCTGGACCCAGTTCCCACTGAAGAGACCTGGGATTTCATTCCCAGGGAGCTGTTCCCCAAGGCTCGCCAGCAGTCCCAGCCCAAAGTCAGGTTTTTTACATAACCAGAGCGAGGATGTTTGTGTTGGTGTCTCATACTAACACAAATAACACAAATCCCATCGGAGCAAACCCTCCACTGTGTGCACTCCCTGCTGTGGGAGGAGGAGAGTGAAGCAATGCCCAACAGGAGATACCATCTCATGGAATGCTAATGGGGAAGTGCTCTGAGTGGTGAGATCGGGACAAGTGGCACTGAGCTGAGCAGGAGTTGGGGCTGGAGTCTTTAAGGAGGTTTGACTGTCTCAGCCATGCCACATACAGAGGTGCTGGTGTCTTTGTGCCCTTTGGAGTAAATTTCTTTTACATCCTTTGCAGCAGAAGGGAAAGGGAGAAGAAGACCCACGTTAAATAGTAAGACTGTGCAAATCCAGCTTCCCCAAAGCCAATCCACTCTGACTCTGGACTAGAGAAAATTGTGCATTCTGTGGCAATGAATTATCTGCTCTTCCTTGCTGCTCCTTTGGCTTCTCCAGTCACTCTCCCTCTCTTCCTTGTTCCGTCCTGGTCTTTGAGAGCTGTTTTAAAGTGATCCATTTCAGTAGGGAGCTCTTTGTTTGCAGAGCATCTAAATTGTGCCGGATTCCTTCTGGCTATTTACATTGGTGGAACTGTGCTTGTGCTTCCAGACTCATGCAAAACACTGCTTTTAATAGATATTTAGTCACTAGACCGGTGATATTTTCCATCTCCAGCTGGGCCAGCCACCCTTTTCATTCCACAGCTCTGCATGAATTGGGTTGGGCACCCCAAACTAGATGCACATCCCAATCTCCTGAACACCTGAAAACTGCTTCCAGACTGCTGAAAATCAGCCCCTCAGGTGTTGCTCAGAGCTACAGGACTTTTCTGTTGACTTCAGTAGGATTTGTTTCAAACCCTTCAAAGCAGCAGGGGCAGCAAGAACAGGCAGAGTCAAGCCAGCACGATTTAAATGCAGTCGTCTACAGTGAAGAGAAAATGCAATTTATTTTTAACACCTTTTTAATTCCAAAGTGTTTGTATACTGAGAAGATGAAATGACGGCTGACTCCACTGTGGCTCCATCTCAGCACTGCCCTGATTCCTCTTGTCCCGAGGAGCTGACAATCCATACTGATTTTCTCTCGCTGTGGACTTGTGCACAACTTAGCAAGACAAGGATCTCAGTAGCCTCCCTGAAAGCTAATTTAACCACAAGGAATGACTGCTGGCTTGGCAGTATTTTGTTCCTGAAACTGCCAAGAAAATATTTATGCAAATCAGAATTTTTTTGTTCATTGTTTTTATTATTAAGCCTAATAAACAGAGCGTGCCTGGGCCGTGGGGTGTTATGTCCCACCTGTGAATATTTATTATTTTTTTCCAATCACACCCACTGTATTTGTTGTTTTACCTGAGAGACTTCAGAGCTGTTGGATTGTGTGACCTTGTAGGTTAATGACAGCTCTGGAATAGAGTTGCAGTGCATCTATCTATATCAGGAGAGAGTAATTAGCCAGTTATTGATAGTCAGATGAAGTTGCAGCTTGAATTCCAGCCAGCAGGACGTGGTTGCTTTCTAATACAGGGCTTGAGTGGACCATCCTGGCCAGGAAATAACTGTATCTTTATTACTTAAAAAAGATACTCCCAGGGCGTGGAGCCTGTACAGACAGTAAATAATTCTACTTGGAGGTTGCTGTTTCTGCAGACACATGATCTGGTCTCCCCACTTTTTCGGCTGGAAGTGTTCCCCACGCTCTTGCTGGGCATCATTATTTGTCTCTTGTGGGTGTTATTGCTGAAACAACTTGCTTTGGGGAATAGATTTCTTATTTCTCCCGGTGTCTGCAAGGATTTTTTTTTTTTACTTTTTTTGCCAACTTTATGCTGATATAAATGGGGAGCAGTTTGCTCAGAGCCCTTAAAATTACTTGCAGTCTTGCTGAAGCAAAAGCAGTCCGTGGTTTGGGAGAGAACGACGACCTCCCACTGCTGGGGACAGGTTTGGGGCAGGGGCTTTTCAGCCTGAGGATGCTGAGCCTGGGGTGGACTTTGCCCCTTGGCTGGTTTGGAAGGTCCACATTCCAAGCAAAGGAGAGCTTGGCCACAAGTGCAGCCTTCTCAAGAGGAACAGGCAGTGATGGGCCGTGGCACTGCCTACAAGACACTTGTCCTGGAAATCCTCTTTCATGTTGGTGTAATCCCTGTGGGGTTTGCTGTGCTGAGTGGGGAGGAAAACACCCATGTAAGCAGGGCTGCAGGCCCAGCTGCAGGCAGAGGATCAGTGCTCCTGAGCCACTGGGCAGCCTCTTGGATCCAGCTGCCTTTTTATGGCTATTTTCTGCCCTTTTCCACTCGTAAATAACTGGCTTTTATTTGACCCATCTTTGGAGTGATTTTCCTCCAAGTCAGGCCTTTCACTGTCTCAGAAACCCTGCAGCACATAAAGGGAGCACAGGGGAGATCTTTCCCTCAGTTATTTCCGTGAATTTAAGCTTGACAAGGCCCGTTCTGGGCTGGCACCTGGGATTTCCTGGGCACAAGCTGTAATGGATTTTTGCAGCAGTGCTTTCCTCAGCTCCTGCAGCTGAGTGGCTGTGGTCCCTCAGGCAGCTCTGTTGTCTGGCAGCCTCCTGGCCCTTCCAGAGCAGGGGCAGAGATTATTTTACCTCTTTTTCTTCAGGAAGCAGCAACATGTCTCCAGTTGTGCTTCAGCTTTAGGGAGAGCAGCAGGGTTGTACCTCTGTGGTATTGCTTGCTCTTATGTTTCTGAATTAACCTGGGCACCAGCAGCTTCCACCATGTGCCCTCCTGAGCTTTTCCAGAGTTTGGTGGGCTTTGTGTTCCAGAGTTATTTTGGTGACAGGTGAATCCTGCCATGAACTGTTTTCTCCTGAGGAGTGTGATCTGTTTCCCCGTTTAACGTGTGTTTCTTCTCGATCTTCCCATTTAATTTGCAGTGTTTGAAAACACTTGAGAAACCCATCACGAAGGCTGAGAAAGAGAAAGTTGCCAAGAGCTTGGAGCTGTTGAACTTTCTCCTCAAAACTGTGACGGGGCAGGTGAGTGTGTGGCAAATGGCTGTTTTTGGAGTATCTTTCATATGTCACACTTGGATTTTGCTTTGTGACTGCTCCATCCCACCTCATTTCCTACCAAAGGTACCCCTAGAGGGGATGCCTGGTTGGGTCTGAGTTCAGAAAAGTCTGAAGGAGCTTGCTGAAAGATTTGTGCAGTGTTCAGCAAACACATGTGGCGTCTCCTTTCTTCTCAGCAGAAATAAAACCTGGGGTACAGTGAGGGTGGATTTTGTCCCAGGTGATTGCTCTGCCCTCTCCACTGAACCCCAGAGACTGTGATTCCCAAAAGCTGAGACTTGCTCAGTAGCTTTATGAGTGGGAGTGAAGTTGTGTTCTGGGGCTTTGTTTCCCTAATGGAAAACGACTTTTTTGAACATGAGAGGATTTTCTACAGGTGACAAAATACTCCTCTAATATGGTTTTACTTACTGGAGCAAAATACCACGACAGCACAATTGCTGAAGCCCAGTTTCCCACTGATAAGCCCTGAGCTCTGACCACAGCCCGTTTCTTTGTGAAGACCTCATAGGAAAGTGGGTGGAGAAGAGAGATTAATTCCAGGGCTCTTGGAGAAGCTGAATTGCCTTTGAGACACCCTCTTCTGCCAGCTTTTACTGGAATTACCCAGTGGGTTACAGGAGAGGCTGCCAGACCTTTGGAAAGCAGACTGAAAGTGCTGCTGCTTTTCCCTTGGTTGGGTGCATGGTCATGTATGTTTTTCCCACTGCAGTTCTACCTGGCATGTTAGAGACATGTTAGACCCATGGCTCTCCTGCTAGAGCCTCAGTTTTCAGTCAAACCCTGGTACCTGATGGTGCCTTCAGCTTTTGCTCCCAGATTGGTGTTGCAGATGGGCTCAGGGCAGTGGCTCTGGGAAGCCAGGCGGGATTGGGTTTTCCTGCCACAGCCCTCCCCTGAGGATCTCCTGTGCCCTGCTGCTGTGAGTGCCCTCCCTGAGCTCACTCTGCAGCTTGTCTCTCCGTGCCTCTTGCAGAAGCTGAATGTGAAGCTGACGGAGGTGGAGAAGGTGCTGCTGTCCCTGAAGCAGCAGGAAGACATTGGGAACTCGCCCCGGCTCGACTCTCTCTACTGGAACGTGATGCACTGGCTCAATCACACGTATGTGCGCTGGGAATTCCGGCTTTTGGGCTTGTCTGGGGGCCTCCCTGCCTGTCCTGCTTGTGTCCATTGGTGTGGGCAGGTGGGAGGAGAGAGCAAGGCAAGGCAGGGAGCTCAGGCTGCAGTTTGGAGTTAAATGGATCTCCTGGGCTGGTGGGGTAGAGATGCTTCTTGTTTTGCTTGTTTGGAATCGTACTGGGCTCGTTATTCCATGTGCTTACATGCTTGGCATTGGTCCTTTTCGGGAAAGGGTTGTGTGCACGTGTGATATGTTTGGTACCTACCAGCAGAGAGAGACAGCTGATGACCCAAGGACAGTCCCCGCTTGCAGCAGTCCCACATGGCAGCCTGGCTTAAGAGCCAAAGCTGCAGGGAAATTTCTAGGCCAGGATGAGTCACTAAGCTCCCATCACATCACTGTGGATTAATTCTGCAGATGTGAGGCTGGAGGGAATAAGTAGCTGTCCTGGGAAATGACTGGATACCAGAGAGTATATGCCAGGACCTTCATTCCCCTGCAGGGATCCCCAGCCTGGCTCTTGGAGTGGGTGCCTTGCAGCTCTGGAAGCTGAGGAGCATTCAGTGATTATGCCTTAGTGCTTCACACAGAAAACCAGGCCATGGAATTAGAGCCTGGTCCTTTCTGGGCCCCCTCTCTGGCCCTGAGCTGGTGCAGAGCAGCACAGGCTGGCTGGTGGGGCAGTTGCTGTCAGAACAGCAGCAGCAGTGGCTGCCATGCAGGCACTCAAAGGCTGCCCTGAGGGAACTGGAATGGGCTCTTGGAGGTTCTGCTGGACAATCTCTTGGGACTGTGTAGCACAGTGAAGGCCTTGCTGGGCTGTCACCTTGGACAGACAGACAGACAGACAGTGTCTCAGTAGCGTTGCACGAGGCCACAGGCAGGTGTGCTCGAGGTGGAGGTAAGTACAGCATGACCATGGCATGGGGGTTCTTCCTCACATCTCCATGTGCTTGGGCCGGTCCTGGTCCCGCTCCTGCTGTTCCCTTCTGTCGCTGTGCAGGCTCGGGAACACCTCCAGGGATAACGCCCGCCCTTCCTGCACCTCTGCTGGGCTTCACGGACTGCCTGCCACACGGAGCACACTCTTCCCTGGCCGTAAATTGAGTTGCTCTTCATTTTTGGCATTCTCTCTGCAGGAAGCCCAAGAAAGACAAGACAGCCAGTAAGCCCGTGCAGGACACGGAGCCGCTGAAGAGGAAGAAGAAAGGCTTCCTGCCAGAGACCAAGAAACGCAGGAACCGCAAGAAGGGCACCCAGGAGAACGGGATAGCACCGGCTGGAGATGGAGAACCAGCAGCCCCAGAGGAGGAGCAGCCCCTGGGAACAGAGACCCCCAAGCAGAAGAAAGGCCTCGTGCCTGGGGGCAGCAAACACAAGAATCCCAGCAGAGGGGTCAGGGAGAACGGAGTGGCCAAGGCAGGCGGTGGGGCCCTCCCCGCTGTTAATGGAGGAGATGCTGTGGCTGACATGAAGAAGAAGAAGAAGAGGAAAAACAAAAACAGAAAAAGAAAACAGGAGGCAAGTAATGAAGCTGAGCAGGTTCCAGCTGCAAAGAAACCCAAGGGGAGTGTCCTCCAGGACACCCAGCAGAAGCAGGGCAAAGCCAACCAGCAGAAGCAGGACAAAGCCAAGAAGAAAAAAAAAGAGAAAAAAACTGCAGTGCTGCAGGAGTGAACTCCATGGACTCACCCAGGCCTGGCACGGCTAGCATGGCTCAGTAGACTGTTGTAATATCTTTTATAACTATAGTTTTTATGCCCTCCATGACTTTTAAATAAACCTTCCATGATGCTGAGCTCTAAAGCTGCGAGTCTGGCTTGTGTGGAGGGCTCAGCCCAGAGCACAGGGAGCTTCAGGAGGCTGTTTATCCTTCAGGCTCCTGGAGATGCTCACTCTCTCTGGCAGTGCCAAACAGCCTGTCTCCTGTCCACGATTTGCAAAGGCAGAGGTGAGAGGCTGGTTTGGATTCCCTGGGGAGCTGGGTAGGTGTGCTGGCACTGCTGAGTCTTGTGGTCAAGCCGTGTGTCGGGGTCAGAAGCAGCTCCTAAAGGCTCACTGCTGTCCTGTCTGGGCCCAGCAGGGCTCACAGCTTTTCCAGGCTGGGAGATGCAGCCTCTGAAATGTCTGGGCTTAAATGGGTTTGCACAAGCAAACTCTGGGGTCGGATATTCCCAGTTTGGCCACTCTGGTGTTGTCAGTAACTACCATGATCTGGTTTTCTTGCCTGTTTGCTGCTGGGTGCAGGAGGGGTCATGGCCCCTGTGGTAGAGCAGGGACATCAATAAATCAGTGAAACAATTGAAATGGTTCATTGATTGGCCACTCTGCCAGGCCAGCAGCCTCTGTGCAGCCATGCAGGGCACCTGGAACAGCAGCCTTACAACAAACAGTCTGGGAAGGTGGCTGCTTGGAACTGCATCTGCTTACTTATCCCCAGGCTCCTGACTGCTGGAATGCTGTCACCCCTTTGGAGACCACCAGGAGCAAGTTCTCCCATGTGTTGGGTACCTGGTTCTTGTTGAGAGCTGAGTCTCAAAGTATTTGAAATGCTATTTATGTTGTAGTTGTCTCCAAAACCACCTCCCTCCCTTCCTTGCCCCCACCTGCTGTGACCACCCTGCTCCTGCAGGCCTGGCCCTGACTCCTGTCCCAGCATCAAACGGGAGCAGGGCTGGGTCAGTGGTTGGACTCCATGATCTCAAAAGTCTTTTCCAACCTCACTGATTCTGTGTTTCTGGGAAGGGCCCAGTGCTCTCCTCCCTCCTGCAGAGGAGTTTGGTGCTGGCTCCTGCCAGAGGGAAGGGCCTGGAGCAGGGCTGTGCCTGCTGTGCCTTCAGCTCTCATCCCGCAGGTGGGTCTGCACCACCAGGCAGAGAAAAGGGCACTGGAAATGTCACGTTGCTCTTGGAGGGAGCAAGAGAAGAGCTGCAAAGGGCTGTGTTTGCCCATGGCTGTTTATCTGCCTTTGCAGTGATTCTCTTCTCAAATGGCTCGGGAGTCCCTTGAGGCAGCAGCTGGCAGGGACACAGTGCAGACCCCGGGTGGGTGCAGCTTCCCCTGGCAGTGCAGGCCAGGCCCTCGGGGAGGTGGCTGGTCCCTGCATCTCCGTGGTGCTCCAGCAGAGCAGTTTAGGACTGGACTCGTCCTGCTGAACCTTTTCTCCCAAACCACTTATTCATCTGGAGGTGGCTGTAGGATCTTGACTGCAAGAGCTGCTGTTGCAGCCTGCAGAAGAGCTGCAGGTCTTGGTTCCCGGGCAGGTGTTGGCAACTATTGCCAATCTTGTCTCCAGGAAGAAGGCCCTCTGCTCCAAAGGGGCCTGTGGGCACTGGGGATGCTGCCCTGCCTCTGCCATTTACTGCTGAAAGCCGGTTCATTGCCTCGTTAAAACCTCAATCCCAGCTAAGCCTCTCCAGCTGTCCCCAGAGGGGTCCCTTTTCCTGTGTTATGCAAATGCAGTGCAGGGGAGGCTGCAGGTCGGGGCTGTCCCTGTTCAGTGATCCAGAAGGGAGCAGGGGCTCATATCTGAGCACTCTCACTGATGATCCCTTTCCTTCTCTGTGCTTCTAAAAAAGTAGGACATCCTGGGACTTTGTTCCAGAGAGCACGTGTGTGGCACCCAGAGCCACCACGCTCCTGCTGTGGCCACTGCTCTGGGCAAGTCCTTGCCCACAGGAGTGAGCTGAGGCCGTGGAGCCGGGCTGAGCTGCTCTGGGATACCTGCCAGGGTCACTGCAGTGAAGAGTTCATGTGGACCAGCTCGTCCCTGGTTTTGGGAAGGGCACAGCACAAGGTTAAAGCAGTGCCAGCTGTTGTTTGTGACGGAGGGCTGGCAGCTGGGCAGTGCCAGATGTCAGTGGCTGAGCTGGAGAGGTGACTGACCCCTGCCTCGCTGTGGGGTGCTCAGTCTCCAGTGCCTGGAACAGGCAAGGGGAGAGGGGACAGCAGAGCTGCAGGGCACGGTTGAGAGTCCTGCTTCACTAACAACTCTCTTGCCAATTAAATTACCTGGCTGTGGGCTGCCTTTGATGCACAGCTTAAGAGAAAGCAGTCACTAATCCACCAAGTCAAATCCTGTTGCACCAGCACTTATTTGTGCCTTTTAACAATCACAAAGGTTTCATTTTACTTGATTTCATGTCCTGTCTGTCACTTGACCTTCAGGACTTCAGGGGACAGAGCGTGCTTTGATTTTAATGAAGCCTTTTCAGCTGTCCAGAGCCCTTTGGCAGCGAGAAGAGCTCAAGGGTTCTTCTGGATGCAAGAAAACAGCCGCAGGCCCTGGGCAGTGAACTCCAGGGAGGGATGTGGAGTCCTGAGAGGGTGGGGAGGCCCTGGCACAGGTTGCCCTGAGAAGCTGTGGCTGCCCCATCCCTGGGAGTGTCCAAGGCCAGGCTGGATGGGACTTAGAGCAACCTGGGCTAGTGGAAGGTGTCCCTGCCCATGGCAGGGGTGGGACTGGATGAGCTTTAAGGTCCCTCCAACCCATTCTGTAATTCTGTGATTTTTTTAAGTACTGTCCTATGTGTCATACAGAGATTTTGCCAGGGACACCGGGAGACGGATGCAGTGTTGGAGTTGCTCGGGAGAGGTTGCCTTGCAGTCAGCACCCCTGTTACAACCATGCTAAAGGCTCCAGAGACACCAGGACACGACAGCACCAGCTTGGGCAGCACCTGGAGGGGGTCAGGGTGTCACCCTGTGCCAGCCCACCAGGCTGTTGTTTGTCAGGGTGTGGGTGGCCTTGGTGGCTCTACAGAGGCAGGGTTTGTGAAGGGGGGCAGGGCTGTGGGTATGTCCACAACCTAAACCCAGCTAAAGCTGCTGAGCTTTCAGAGCCCATCTGCTGGACCATCAGAATTTATGAAATTGTGCTTAATCAAGTCCTTGACACAGGATGATTAAGCTGAAAGCCCTGAGACGGTGCTGCCAAAAAGGGGGGTTGGTTTCAGCGACAGGTCCTTTGCTTTAGGGGTGTCCTGGCCTGGACACTTGCCCTGTGCTGAAGGTAAAGGACACTGAAGGGGGTGCTGTGGGAGGGTCTCTCCCAGCTGGTCAGGGGAGCCTCAGCCACCCCTGTGTGTGTGTCACTGCACATCAGTCCTTCACCATCCCCGCCCAAGTGTTCCTGTGTGGAGCAGCCTTGTCCCAGGATCAGCCCAGCAACCACAGCAGTGCACAGCCAAGAAGTGACACAAGAAAGGGAGCCAGGAGGTACATTTTAAATACTTTTATTTCTTAATTTACATAAAGGTATATATTTGGCTTATTTATCTTTTTTTTTATACTCTGAGATTCACAATCAATTGCTCTTAAAAAATAAAATAGTCATTTGCTTCTGAAAGAAATCAGAAAACTATTTTATACTCCTCCCTTGTATAACAAGAAAATGATACTAATACTCCCGTACATCACATAGTAAAAGTGATTGTAAGTGCTGGTTTACCAAACAATAAAGCAAATGGGGAAGAAAACGAGCAGTTGGGACGGAGGGTGCCGAGAGAACTCTGCTTCCCAGAGCACAGCCAGTCATTTGGGGGGTTTGGTCTCACCCTGAGGGTCTCCCTTGGCCAGTCTGAAAGGGGAGAGGCTCCTGGGGCCACCCAGACCTGCCCTGGGAGCGATGGCAGCTGGAGCCACTTGGGTGGCAGTTTGCTGCCTTTTGGGGTATTGTCTTGCCTCCCTGGGCAGGTCCCACTGCCTCAGTTCCCCTCCCTGTGTACAAACCACTGCCTGGGCAGTGCTGCCAGTGCAGGATCAGCTGGGAGGGGGCAGTTAATGCTTTAGAAAATCCCCTTTACGAAGTGGAGGAGAAGAAAACCCTGGTGGTTCACTGAGGGCAGCCTGGAGCCTCCCTGGGGAGTGAACGCAGCAAGGACCTGGCACTGTAGGTCCCACAGCCCGTGGGGAGCTGGGAGGAGCCTGGGCCTCCCTCTCCTAGCCTGGAACATGTGGGAGAGATTCAGGGATCCCTTGGTGCAGGTAGGACTCAATTCTCACTCCCTTGCTTGCTCCCTTCCCTCTTGTTCGACAGAGCCCTCAGCAATTCCTTCAGAAGATAAAACCAGCACCGAGCTCTGACAGGGAGCAGGACCTGTCACAGACAAGGACACTACAAACCACTTCAGTTCCCTTGTCATGGCTGACTCCCGAGAATTCAGTTTAAGGAGAATTCCTGATCTCTGAACCTTGGCAGGAATGTTTCATTTTGTTGACAAGCAAATGCTACAACAGAGGGAGCCTATTGGAAAAGCAATTTCGGAAATGTGGTTAATCTGCTTTGGTCTCGGAGATGAAATGACTGATTGTTGGGTTGCTTTTTGTTTCTTTTTAAACAGCTTAACAAGGAATTTCTTAACGGGAATCAGAAATTCATGTGCCTTTAAAGCCAAGAGTTTGGCTCCCACACTACAGGGGCCTCCTTTTCCCTACAAATGTAAACAGTGGCACGAGGTGGGAAGTGAAGCATTGTTCGGGATTTGCCTTGCTTTGTTATTCCTAGCACCCACTCGCTGCTCTCCAGAGGATGCCCAGGCACTCGAGGAACACTTCTGGCTCCGGTTCTTTAGCTGAATCTTAGAGCTGTTGCTCAGGTATTTCAGGTGACAGAGCCTTTGCAGAGGAGTTCTGTGGGGCCTGAGGAGGGGGAAAGGCTCGGGGGGGTGACAGAGTCACCTCTGGAACCTGCCTGGGCAGGGACTGGCTGTGGGGTGAGCACCTGGAGTCACAGCCATCCCCACTGCAAGGCTGTGCTGGAGGTCCCAGCACATTCCCAGGGAATGGGAGATAAACCCAGGTTTACCAGCGGGACCTTCCTGTGTCTCTGGGCAGCCTTGTGGCCCAGCCAGGACAGCAGCTTCCAGCCTTAACTTGCATCCAGTCCCAGCCTGGCAGTTCCTGAGCTGGTTTAGTCCTGCTTGGAGCCCAAGTGAGCCACGAGCACAGGAGGGGCCTTCCCCTGCTCGGGGTGCCGAGCTGGAGGGGGATCTGAACTGACAGGGGTGAGCAGAGATGGGGAGTGGGAGCTCCTGGAGCCCCGTGTGAGGCAGCCTGGCTGGGCAGGGCCTGTGCTCTCCGTGCTTTCCTTGCTCCCCCACACTCCTGCAGCACCACCTGCCATGGCATCAGTTTGGCTTGTGGAGGCCAAGTGCAGGAAAGAAGGGAACCAAACCCAGTGAAGCGGCCCCGTGACACGTCCCTGCACTTGAGACTCACCCAGTTCAGGCACTGGCCTTGCCTGAAAGGCCTCAAATGCACCTTTGTGAAGGTGCAGGTGACCCCCCAGGGAGAGCACTTGGACTGGGCAGGGTTGGGTGTGCAGGAACCCAGACGCTGCTCCCGGGAAACAGAGTATCAGCCACTGCCTTGGAACACTGACAGGGAGAATTAGCATTGACAGTCCGTGTGATATGGCATCATGTAAACAAAGCACGAGGTCACTGGCACAGCAGTATTGCACTCCCAGGCCCAAGGTGCAGCGGTTCAGCCCGGTGGATTTTGGTATTTTGAAAGCCTGTGAGCCTCCCAGGCAAGGCTGAATTGAGCGTTCTGAAAACACCAGAGCCCGCGGGGATTTCTGTCCAACGTCCTGGGCCTTTCTGTGACAACCACCAGCATTCCCAGTGCAGTGAGACTCTCTCCTCTGCCCATTGCTCAGCCTCAGGTGACAGGGAGGTCACCCACTGGAACTCCTCCCGTGGTGCCCTTGCAGGGCCTGACACCAGGGCTCTGAGACAAGGAGAGCTGTGGACGTCGCTCATGTCTGCTGTGGTTGCACAGGCAGCTCCAGGTTTTAAAGGTTTAAATAAAAACTGTTTATCTAAATATATATATATATATATCTCATCTAACGTCTTCAGCAGAGATAAAGCATCTTATGACATATTTAAATAAAAAACAATAATCTGAGTTGAGCCTTCAGTGTCAAAGCAAAGGTGATGCACAGAACGGGCCCCCCAGCTCGTGCCCCCCCGTGGGTGTGGGAGTGCTGGCAGAGCAGCAGCATTCCACAGGACACCAGTCCTACAAACCACTGGACTTCATTGGCTACAACTAAAACCATGTACACGACCTACAGACTCACTTGGGCAGCAGCTGTTGGTGCTCACAGGAACAAAGGCCCTTCCCCGCAGCAGGTCCCACATTCTGCTCCCCTCCTGTGCCTGACCCCGCAGGCTGGGCTGGGCGTGGGTTTGGAGAACCCCTCGGGGTGGAGTGGAGCTGGAGGATCCACTGGGATCCAGCACGGAAGGGCTTCGAGCTTGAGGTTGGTGTGGCGGGAGCAGAGTCCACGTGTCCTTTCCTTGGGCAGCACCTGGGAACGGGGAGGGAAGGGGGGGATTAGTGGGGAGCTCCCAGGGATGGATTGGTAAAGGGGCATCCCGGCTTTGGGGCAGGGCCAGCTCAGAGACCCTTTGTGCAAGGGGGACCAGCAAAGCCTGCCCAAGGTGAAGGCAGCACTTTGGGATGTGCTGTAGCTGTTTGGAATGGGAAACAAATGCCCTGTGATCTGGACACGCCTCCTCCAGGAGACCAGCAGCACGTGTAGCTCCTGCCTGCAGTATTTTGGGGCATCAGCCATGCCCTGTTTGCCAGGTGTGTAAGTACAACTGTTCCTGATGAAGCAGCTCAGCAGATTACACGGATATTTTTGCTACACTGTTTTTAACCCCCTCAGTTTATTACAGGAAAGAACTCGTGTCTTAAAGTGTCATTTCCAACCTGCTGTCCCTTGGAGGGCCCAGCAGCACAATCCCAGCTCTGGCTGCTGCCACGGCAGAGCAGGCACTGCTGGTGGCCCAGGCTGGCTTTGAGAAGCCACATCAGCACCTCCCTCCCTGCTGAGGAGCCACTTGTGCACACTGGGGCCTATCCAGCAGCTTTCCAAGATAACAGGGCAGGGACAACCAGTTCTCTCACTGCAGGATTTCCTGTCAGAGGGTCTGGGCTCCATGTTATGCAAGAAATTGCCCCGACCTTAAAAATCAGTGACTGCTCAGTTACAGAACAATTCCCTGTGACAACGGCCTGATTTATCTCAACCTCTACAAAACTGGAGCAAAAAAGAAGCAAGTGCAGTGAAAAACCTTGCTTTGCTCAGGACCCAGGTGATCACTATTTTATCAGGCAAGTCTCAGCAACACCATCTTGTATTTCCTCCCAGATTTGTTGAGGGGTTTGGTTTTTTAAACAAAACAAAACAAACAAAAAAAAAACAACCCCCAAACTTTTATCTAAAAGCTACTGATAAATAACAATGTGTGAGCACACATCCAGCCCCAAGCCTGAAAGCTCCTGGCAGCCCCATCCCACAATCCACTCCCCTCTGTGGAAATAACACATCTGCTGTGCTAGAGATTGCATGAAATCTTTTCCCTCAAAAGGCCATTCTTAAGTGTCTTACTGAGTTCTGATTTTCTGATTAGTCTCTCAGTGCATTTAGTTTACGAGGAAAGAAATCTCCTCTTCAAAAAGTTGCTGTAATTAATTTAGGCTCCAGTGAAATGCTGGGAAGTGTTTCATCACTTGCTGTGGCTGTGGGGGAGTGATAAGGACAACGTGGACAGAGGGGGGAAGGGGATGGTCCCTCTGGCTCAGAGTTGTCACCCTGGATCGAGGGTGGCAGTGGGGACAGTCCAGCAACAACAGGAAAGAGCAGGTGCTGCCAGAAAACAAAGATTTGGGCAAAGTTAAGGATGGTGGTTTGAGGGCAGCTGGTGCTGGAGCCAGAGCAGGGCAGCAGGAGGTTGGTGAACACCAGGTGTGTTCTAAGCTGTGGCTGGGGCAGTCACACCTGCTGCTGCCCAGGGGTTACCTGGTCTCACCTGCTCAAAGGGAGCACCAGGTTCTGGAAGCAGCTCGATACCACAGAGGACATTTGAGGTGACCCCTGGTTTCCCCGTTCTTGATTTCCTCTGGTTTGGGCTGAAGGTGGCAGAGGTGCAGAGCAGGGCTGGCTAAGGAAACTTCTCTCCAGGAATGAGGAAAGGAATGGGTGGGCAGGGGTTTTGGGGCACAGGGGCAGCTTGAAACCTGTTGCTGGTTTGGGTCACTCACCGTCTCAGACTTTGACAGAGGCTGGTGGCATCACGAGTTGGTTCACCCTGGTGAAGGGAAAACAAAGGTGTCGTGTGAGAGCTGCAATCAGCAAAGAAACGGGTGCCCAGAAACCTGGGGGATCCAGGTGTCGGTTCCTTAACAGTGCCTGAAGAAACGGGACACGAACAACTGTCCTGCACAAAGGGATAAAGCTCAAACCCTGTCACACAGGGCTGTCTGACAGCAGTTCTGGCAGTGGCTGGAACATGCCAAGTAACGTTGCTGACACTAATTGACAAGGATTTGGGAAGGTCCCAAAGGCAGCCAGACGTAGCGACTGTTTCCCCGAGCCAGAACAAGAGTGTTTGTACAGTGGCTGGTGGTGTCCTTCAGCCTGACAGCACAAATGTAAACAGTCACCACTGATAAAAATTAAATTAAATTAGGAGAAAAGGAGCTGTCTCTCAGTTTTTAGCTCCTGAAGACCTGCTGCTGTTCTGGACACCAGCTCCTGGGTGACGGACGGCACCCGGCGGGGACCGCGGTGTCACCCGCAGCTCCTGCTGTGAGGGGACAGCTCCTGTCTGCTCTGTGGGACGCAGGCACAGCAGCAACAGTCCTGCAAAGTCCACCCCTTGGACCTGCTCCTCCTCCTTGCAGTACAGGCCCTGGAAAGTCCAGCCTTCCTCTGCAGCAACCACGTCCCCTCCCCACGCTGCTCGTCCCTCCCAGAGCAGGGAACTCGGGGACAGGAGCCCCTTGGGACCTGCTCTCTGTCTGGGGGGGCTCTGACCCCAGTGGGAGCACCTGGATTCTTACAACAACACTGGAAACACCCCCTGCTCATGGACCTGCCTCGCCTTTGACTGTCCGAGGGCTTCACCCAAAGGCTCTCTGGCTGTCCCTGGGCAAAAGCAGCTTAAACCTGAGGCACGAAGGGAGAGTCTTCTCCTGACATTTGGCTGTGCCAAGTCAAAACAAGGACCAAACTGAGCCAGCAGTGTGTTAGACCTGTGCTGTCACGTGCAAAAGCAGTTTCTCTCCCAGTCAGGGAAACACTTGGGCAGGGGGACAGGGGATATCACAGAAACCATCACTGCCTGAGGCCCTGCCAGGTGGGAACTCAGGAAAGGCTGATTCACTAACACTCACCCGTGGCTCTTCACCACACTTTGTACTGACCCTGGACACTCTTTTTTTTTGGCTGAAAAGGTCTGATGCTGGATTCAGACATATGCTCCAGGATAAGAATTAACCAGTGCTCAGAGCACACCTTCCAACAAATCTCTGCACCGGGGATTGGCGCAGCTCAGCCACAGCTCCCAACTCCACACCCCACAGGAGATTTGTCTCCATGGTGCACAGAAGCCTCTGTGCCTTCTCTGCCTTTGCAGGCCATAAACTGAAATATTTCTGATGGAAGAGCTGACTCAAGATCCTTTGTACAATCACCATTCCTGGTAACCCCACTGCACTGGAAATCACATTGCACTGAACATTGTAACTGTGCTTTGGTAGCAGAATTCACCAGAGACAAAACACATTACCTGGGAATGCTACAGCCAGTGTCAGAGGGAGGAATCAAGCTATGGAATGTCATGGAACTGTGTCAGAATGCTCAAACTCCAGAGGTTTGAATGTCCTGTAATGTTTGCAAGTCATGTCCCTCGGCATGTCATGCCACATTCTTACAGGATACAGAATGTACACAGAAGATGTTCGTTTTGCCATGACTTTGGCACAGAGAACCCACCTGCACTGCTGATGGGTGAACCATAAATACACACAACTTCCCTGCTTTTATTCCTTGTAGTTCAGCCTCCTATGGGATAAAATGTACCTCCCTTTTATTTTAACACGTTTCTCTCGAGTTCTGCTTTATCTCTGTCTCACAGATGGGAACAGAGGCCTGGAGGGGCTAATCCTGAAATGCATTTGGAAGATTTCATGGGAAATTAGACCCCCACACGCCTGGAGAACCTGCTGGGGAGAGAAATGACTTTCAGGGATCACACAGGAGGCTGGTGGGCAGAAGGGAGAGCTGAGACAGTGCCCAGATTTTGGTCGGTGCAGTGCCCACTGCCTGTGCAGCCCCCGAGCTGCAGGCGCTGCTCCCGGCTCAGGCACAGCCGCTCCCAGCGGGGCAGGTGGGGAGTTCGTTTGTTTTCTTAAAGCAAACCCACTAATAATAAACTTTAAACTCTCTTAGGTGGCAAAATGTAGTACATGGGCTTAAACTAACAAGGCTCAAGAGCATCTAAATCCCTGATTAAGTCCCACTTGCCTTTCTAATGAAGATAATCCCCCACTGAATGGAGCCGCTTCCGACCAGCGAGATCTCACCGAGCATTGGCTCCATAACTGTTCTGTTTTCTCTGCAGTGTTTTCTTAAGATTGGGAATGTTTTCATTCCTTGAAGAGAGTAGGGTGGGAACCAGTCTGTTGTTTCCTGAGGGGAAGGAAACTCCCCCAAATTGCCTTTCAAGAACAGAAGCTGTACAACTTTCCTTGGTGGTGTTTTTTTTTTATGGGCTCCTCCCGCAGTTAAAAATGTGGCTGATTCCCTCTAACCCCCATCACTTCCTTCCCTGTCAAACCTAAATATTTCTCCTAGATCCTATCAAACCATTTCCATGTAGTGTGACAGCACCTATAATTCTGAAGTATTTATAAGCCTGTCTGTTTAATATTAAACTACATGCTCCAGAGCTGTTAAATATTTATGCTATGTAAAATGGATCTAATTCCACAGCACCTCGGCCGGTCAGAGACCTGCAGGAGGAAAAGACAGCGGGTTTAAGACAACAGATGAGTGGCCAGGATTTTTCACAGGTCAGCTGAGCTCTGTTTCAGGATCTGGGCAGGATTATTTCTCTGAATGCTCTGTCCCTTGCAGCCAACAGCTGATGGAGGTTCCAGCACTGCTGGGCAGCCCCCAGGGACTTGGAAGAGCTTTTGCTGCCACATCCAGGGCAAGAATGTCCTGCTCCACCTGGCCCCAGATCTGCCTCTCCTGCAGCCCCATCTGCCCCAGCAGTCCAGGGTGAAGCTGTGGGGAGCAGCAGTGGGATGTGTCCCACTGACTGGAGTCTGAGCTCCAGGGATGTGTCACCTCTGTCCACGAGCTCCAAGGCCAGCCAGGAACAGGTCAGGAAGGAGGACACACCCCAGTGTGTGCAGCACCACCATGCCCAGGGCCCCAGGAGAAGGGCTGTGCTTCCAGAGAGCCTTTGGGAATGCTGCCAGCCCGGTGAAAGTCCCGTTTCACACCCAAGTTAAACACCACCTGCATTTCAGCATCCTGCAGCTTTCCCGGGTTTCCTGCTATCTAAACAAGCCAGGCTCTGGATTTTGTAACTGAGAAACATATTAGGAAATAATGTCCTGATTTTTACAGCCTGCTGTACTTAACATCACTTAACTTTTACAGCCAACAGTAAAATGCTTCGGTGGGGTCCTTCTGGCCTGAAAAGAACTCCTTTTTTGAGTTACTGAGCAGGACTTTTTGAGTATTGACTTTTTGAGCAGGAGCTTGTTCAGCAGACAGAAGTATTGGGGCTACAGGGGCAGCTGGGCCACTGGACTTAGCAATTCCTGCCTGTGATTGAGGATCCCTCTTCATTTCACTGCAGAGAATTCTGTGTTGTTGATGTACTGTGCAAACATCAGATGCCTGTTAGAAGCAGCACTTTAGGAAGGGACACAGATGGACCAGCCTCCAGCAGATTCCTCCCTGTCTGAACTTCCTCAGATGTTTCTGGGGGTGTTAAACCTCTCCAAAAGGCCTTGTGAACACACTGAAACCTGGAATTTATCCACTGGTAAATGAACACAGGGAGGTACTTGCTCAGGAGGGCACTGCTGGTGCTGTCACTGTAACTCCTGCAGGCCACCCACAAAATAGTCACGGAGCAGGAGAGCTGGGACAGCTCCTGGTGGGGTTTCTTGATCTTCACATGCACTCAAACTCCACCAGGGAAGTAAAGATCCCAGGGCAGGAGTGATGCTGTCGTTGTGCTCTCCCTGACACCAGAGGACAGGGCAGTTCCAGCTGGAAGGAGCAGAGACCACTAAGGCAGAGGAGCACAAAGTGAATTTAGGCACGGGCAGAGTCCTCCCTGCACCAGACCCACCTCTGAATTCCAGCCCCGGCTGCGACAGGGGGAAGTGTCAGGAGGTGTTTGTTTTACCTGCAGAGATCAATTGCCCTGAATAAACCCTGGCTGAAGCCGATTGCCAGAACACACGCCCGTTTTAGCGCACAAAGGAGGGAAAGGACCCAACCTTAACAGCTCATCCCACTCCTATTTTCCATCGCTGTCAACACCCTCATTAACACAGTCAGCTTCAGGGGGATAGTGACCTGCCAGCAATAAACAGGTAGTCAGGACCAGGAAACACCTTAAGAACACAACCAGCCACCCCTCAGACATTATCACACCTCTCTCCTGCTGTCCACGCACCCTCCTGCTTTGTCGCACACCCGGAGGGATTTAGAACCGTATCCACTGGGATTTTTCCGTATTTCCCTTAAGGCCTTTGAATCAGCCAAACTCCACTAAATGCTCCGAGTTTCATCCAGCCCTGCCCAGTGCCAACAGGGCCACGCTGGGGGAGCTGAGCCATGCAGAGATTTGTGCCCCTGAAACCGAGTCCGTGGCTCTCCCCTGTCCCTCCCCGCAGGAACCCGCGGGGATGTCTCAGCTGGGCTGTGCCACACTGAGTGCCACACACTGCCCTGCACCACCTCGGCACCAGGCACGCCACAGGGAGCAAACCCAGCAGGCTGCAGACTCCAGGTCACCTTTTCCACCCTTCACTGCAGGGTTTTTGGTCAAGCCGAGCAGAATGGACCCGTGGGAGCCACTGCTGTCCTGCAGCTGGGAGGAGGTGGCTTTGCTTCCCTGCTCCGCAGCAGAATTCTCCCGGGATGCTGAACAAGCTGCCGGGTGTATTTGTGCCTCCAGCTCCTCCCCAAAACACGGCTGCAGGACATCGACCCTGTCACCTCCTGCAGGAACAGCCAAATCAAGGACTGCTCCCAGAGAGCAGCTCCTGCTCTGATCGACTCCAGGCTGGTTTGGTCGTGAGGTCAGTAACTCTGGGACACGACTCCTGAATTCCTGCAGAACCCTGGGCTCGGAGCAGCTGGAAACAGGGACTGAAAGGGCTGGTGCATGAAAAGGTGAGCAGCAGTGATACAGCAGCCTGGAGAGGTCCCACTCAGTGGCACAGGGACAGGGCAGCACAGCTAAAAACAGTCCATGCCCTGAGCTTCCTGATGCATCCTGACAGGTTATCCAGCCTCCCACGAGAGGGCTGTCACTGGAGCTGAGGTCAGGGTGCCGAAGGGAAAGAGTCACAGAATGTGCTGACCTGGAAAGGACCCACAAGGATCACCAACTCCAACTCCTGGCCCTGCACAGGCCCATCCCCAAGAGGGATCATCCAAACGCTCCTGGAGCTCTGGCAGCCTTGGGGCTGTGCCCACTGCCCTGGGGAGCCCGTTCAGGATGCCAAGAGAACCCTTCACAAAACCCAGCAGAGAACCCAGCCCGGGAGGAGTCTGGAGCAGGAAAACCCTGCCCACCACGGCTGCTGCTGCCCGTGCCCACCCACTGCCACCCAGGGAGGGGCCTGGGGCTTTGTGCCCCTCCAGCCCCCCATGCCCAGGCTCAGGGGGGAGCTGGTTGTGCCCAGCGCTCCTGGCAGAGGGGCAGAGCTGCCCTTCCCCCGGGCTGGGGGTGGCAGCTGCTCCAGCAGCTGCAGGAGGAAATGAATTGGCTCAAATCTCCTCTTGCTCCTGCACATCAGTGGCTTTAGCAGAGGCAGTATGATCATCATGGACAGCAAATACAGCCTTCCCTCTGCTGGGCTCAGCCCCTTAAAGCTGCGCAGACAATGGGAGTGTTTTCCATCTGCTCCTTTAATCGAGGTGCTGATTTGCCTCCAGAGGAAGGAACGTGGGGCAGCTCCTCTTTTTCCTCTTTGGCAGATCTTGACAGAGCAGAAAACTGGCATAAAGGAAAAATCAATAACCTGCCCTGCTATTTTCGCAGGCAGCTGCAGCAGAACAGATGTGAAAACGAGCAGCTAACAGCACAAATCAGGGTCCCAAGGACCCGCGTGGAAATGAACTCTGGGAAGATGTGTGTCTCAAGACCTGATGGGCTCAGAATTAAGGTGGAGGGACTTCTAGTGCCATGGAAGATGTGGATAACATCGGTCTTATGTCCACTGAAATAATGGAGGAAGAAGGAAGTGTTAGGTTTTGCTTTTTTCTTGGCATGATTGAAAATCAAAGGGGAGAAAACCTGACATAAAAAGCAGGTAGGATCTAATTAAACCTTGAAACAGAATATCCAGTGGAACCTCCTTTTGCCACTTGATTAGAAACATAATTCTTACCCTCCACAATAACTGCCTCGTGGTACAGCTCTGAGCTACCAGGTGTGGGGAATCACAGCCCCATGGAACGGTTGGGGTGGGAAGGGAGATTAAAGCTCATCTTGTTCCAACACCCTGCCATGGGCAGGGACACCTTCCACTACCCCAGGCTGCTCCAAGCCCCGTCCAACCTGGCCCTGGGGCCTCAAGGAACCATCCACATGTTTCCCAAGCCCTGCCTGCCATGTGATAATGGTCTGGCAGCACCGCTGGGAATGACCAAGCCAGAGCACTTAAACACTCCTTGTTGGAGCACTGGAAGTAACACTCCAACAGTTTAGTCCCTGTTTCTCTACGAGATGCTGTTCAGGCTGTGCTGGGTTTGCCTGGGGTCGAGTTATTTTCCCTCCCAGTGGCTGCTCTGGGGCTGTGCTTTGCATTTGTGCTGAACACAGGGCTGATAATACAGAGATGTTCCTGCTCTTGCCGAGCCAAGGCCTTTCCTGCCCCTCCCAGTGCCACGCCAGGGAGGGGGCACAGCCAGGACAGGTGGCCCCAGCTGACCAAAGGGATATCCCAGACCATGGGGCATCTTCCTCAGTACAGACAGTGGGGGCAAGGAGGAGGAAGGGGGTGGGACATTCTGAGTGATGGAGTTTGTCTTCCCAGGTCTGTGGGAAGGGGCCCTGCTCTCCTGGAGGTGGATGAGCACCTGGCAAGCAGTGACTTCACTCCTTGTTTTGCTTTGCTTTGCTTGTGTGCCCGGCTTTTGCTTTCCCTATTAAACTGTCTGCACCTCAGCCCAGAGTTTTCCAGCTCTTACCCTTCTGATTATCTCCCTGATCCACTTCAGTGAGGGCCTGTGAGGGGCTTGGTGGGGTCAAACCCCAACCCAAGCACAAGTGAATTGCTCCAAC
Source organism: Myiotriccus ornatus (assembly GCA_036023395.1). NCBI lineage: Eukaryota > Metazoa > Chordata > Aves > Passeriformes > Tyrannidae > Myiotriccus > Myiotriccus ornatus. Next base: position 7,667,452 of record JAYRBT010000051.1, on the reverse strand, counting down.
AGCCCCACAGTCACAGCCTGCCAAAAATCTGCCTTGCAGATTGCTCCTCAAGAAGGGCTCATTGCTGCTGATAAAAGCCAATACCTCTGTAAAATGCTCTGTGATTGTGACAGGCTTCAGGAAACACAGAGCAGGGCTGAATTTTTCATTATTTCTTCCATTTCCTCATGTCAGAGATTGTTTCTGGCTTGGAGAGCTGCCACCCCCTGCTCAGTGTTCCAGTCACCTGCCCGGGATCTGATCAGGTTTTGTCCCTGGGCCAGGGCAGCCTTAGCAAAGAATCTGTCTCAGTGAGAGCTTAAAATCTCCTGCATGGCAAAGTCTCCCCATGCCAAGAACCCTCCTCTGCAGTGCCAATGGACTCGCTGAACCCACTGGCAGCACATGATTCCAGTGCCCCTTGTAGCCCAGGCCTTCAGTCCTGTCCTGCAGCTGATGAGCATCTCAGGCACAGCTCACAGCACACAGTCAGCAGCCAAGGCAGCAGCAGGACTCCCAAGCAGTTTTTTGGAGAAATGAGCTCTTGGAGAAGGGAGCTTTGCCTTCCTGTAACTTCAGGCACACGGCGAAACTCCATTCTTGCTGTGGGGTGGGGCAGCACTGAAGCAGCTAGGGACAGTCTAGGAATACTGTTTTCCTTTCTCCCTGGCACAGGGGATTAACCTTGGAAGGTCAGTCTGGTGGGGAATCGATGAGTTTGGAGGACCCAGAGCTCTGCCTGAAGCCTTTTCCACAGCTCGTGGGTGCCCAGAGCTGTGCCAGCACCAGCTGCTTCTGCCCTTCTGCCTGGGCTTAAGCAAAGCTCCTGCTGCCAACAATTAACTCCAACAGCATATTTCAAACACCAGGAACATTCCATGTAGGACCACAATGAGCTGAGCTGGCTGTGAACAACCAAACTGGCCTCTGACGTGTTCCCAGCCTGCAGGAAACCCACAGGGCGACTGAAGTGACAGAACAAATCAGAATTTGTTCTGTATGAGACTGTATTTTCCACGTGCATGACACCAGCAAACTAGCCTTAAAGTTCAGCCAGTCCCAAGCTGTCACACTCCTGTATTTGTTAATTCTCTTTATGGAGTTACAACCTTGGCCAGTGAACAGGGGAGAACAACCCACAGCTCCACAAGCAGCTTTTTCCACCAAAAATAAAACTACTTACATTTCTACCACCTCTTCCCTTCATACTCTCAACACTCTGATTCCACATAAACCATCTAATGGTCTAATTTTTTTCCATATGCAGCCTGTGTGTTTATCATGCCACTCTTGGATACTCAAAAACACGCTCTTTGCCTCTCTCCTCCCATCATCACAGATGCTCTGCATCCTAATCCAGGCTTTCTGCTGTAAATTCACATGGCTTTAAAGGCCAAGGTCGTCTTATCTGGGCTAAAAAAGCACTGTGGGTTTCTAGCACTGTAGGAAATGTTTAATTATTGTTCTTTTGTGGAGTAAAAAATAAACAAAGCGATCATAATCCTCCCCCTAAGCAGCTGAGTATCAACAGCCAGTGAACTGCTCAAATACCCCTTTAGGGGAGTTGTTAAAAATCCACTTGCTGCCTCTAAAACCCTCAAATCCAAACCCTGTTTCAGAGCAGCACTGAGACATCTCTCCAAGCGAAGAGTCCAGCCTCTTAAAAGCCCTCTGTGCTACATTTTCAACTGTTTCAGAGAAGAAATATTATTTTTGTCACAGCAAACCAGCAGAGGGGAGCACCCTCTGTGTCAGTCCAGCTGCCCCCTTAATATCTGTGACACCGGGAATGGAGGGGACTCTGGGCTTTGCTGGCAACAACAAAGAGAAAAAGGAGGGCTGACAACTCTGCCAGTCCTTCCCCTGCCCCACATAATAGGATCTGCAAAGCAAAAATAAGGTCAGACACTTTCAAACTGCTGCAACAGGAGAGCTGGGACATCACTTTTTATCTAGTTCTGCAAAAGGCTAAAAATAAGCCTGATGTGAGGCAGAAGAGAGGAGCCTGAAAATGGATTATTCTCATTTTTCCTGTAATGCAATTTGCAGATGTGCTGTGTTTAAGACAGCAGAAGAGGGGTCTGGACTAGGGATGGTTCTTTTTGTGGCCTGTGGCTCTCTCCTCTGTAAAGAATATTTTCTTCCTAGTGTTTGTAGCCACCACTTTTAAAATGAACCATCCATCAGCACTGCAACCCAGCAAGAGCTTCCACACCCGATCCAAGGCGTTAAGAGTAAAACTGTTTTCTTACGGAATGTTTAATTTTGATTTTAGGAGAAAGGAAAAACCTGCTGGAGCTGCTTAAATAACTTGGTTCTTGTCATGTAAACAAATGGGTGAAGGATTCAGGCTTGCAGGGGCTCTCAGGTGCTGAGTGGTCGATGGTTTAAGACTTTAAATTCCTTTGTCCTGAGCAGCTGCATCGGTGCAGTTGTTTATCCCTGCTCTGGCAGGGACACACACTGCAGTTGCATCCTGCTGCCTGATCTGCATTGCTGTATCCTCAGAGAAGACCTCCAGGACTGCAGAGAGGGACTGAGCAATTAGCAAACCTGGATATCCACCCAGAGCATCTTTTCATACCACTGGCAAAACACGTGGAAGATCTCGTGTCTCCGGGTGTAAAACCAGGGATTAAGTTAAAAAAATATTAAAAATTAAAAAAAAAAAAATTAAAAATCCTCTGAGGAGTAGATTATGCTGCATCTGCACGAGGTGTTTTTCAGGAAGAATCCAGTGAGCTTGGTTTTCCTCAGGAGCAGCTGGAATGACCCGTGGCTGGGGACAGGATCCCTGCTCGGCACGGCTCCTGGAGCGAACACTGACGGCCAGGAAAGGATCCTGACACACACCAACTGCAGTGATTTACATCCCTGGCACCAGAAGTTGTCACAGCTTGGGAAAAGGACTTTAGAAAATCCCTCTTTGTAACAGAAGGAGCACACTGTTCCCTGTTGCTGGTGAAGCTCCCAGGAAGTGCCATGGAGGCGTCGCTCCTGAGCTCTCCAGGGGGAAGCTCTGTTTTCTCCCAGCTATCTGCACTGTTGAGGGGGAAGGGGACACACACACAAACCACAGGCACAATTCTCAGCAATGCTGAGCTTTCACTGCCACTGGAAGAAGCACCTGGCGCGCTCCCAGCCTTGGAAGCTGCTCTGTGCCAGGGCTGCACAGGAACCCAGGGATAAAGCACAGTTATCCAATTCCTGATCCATCTCTGAGGGCTCTGCCGTGGCAACGCTGTACGTATCATCTTCCTAAAATCTACCTTGGGTCTCACCAATTTTCCTTAAGCAGGTAAGAAAAATCCAGCACAGAGTGGAGTCATCCTTGGAAATAAAATACAACTGCTGTTTAACCCTCCTCTGCAGAGGTACAGAGTGGGAAAAGAAAAACAAGTCAAGTGAAATCACAGCAGGAATTGTATTGGAGTGGTCTGAAAAAGAACTGAAGTATTTATCATTACTAGTGCCTAAGAGCTCTTACAGAACCCGTTCTTAACAGTTTTCTCTCTCTTATCACTTTGGAAGGGTGGGATTAAATTTGTGTTACAAAAATTGCCCCCAAAATGATTGGATTAAAGCACACTGATGTACTCTGTCCTGTTCTCTGCCAGTCCTACATTTACTAAAAGCCTCTTTAAGCTGTCAGACTTCTGAAGCAGCATGACAATAGTTATAAAAGAATTGTGTTAAAAAAAATAATAAGGAATTGCTGTAGAAAGCAATTTTTTTCATGAGTGTTTTTGTGAGAGGGGCAGCCTTGTTGACTGGAATTCCTGTGCCAAAAAAGTCACCTACAAAATATGCCAGGAATTGTGGCAATGATAAAAGTAGTGTGAAAGCCTGGAAATTCTGTTTGTGAAAGGAAGCGTGGTGGAGGCTGGAGGAAGCTTTACAGGAAAGAGAGGTTGCTCTCCTGGTATCTGCCCTGCCCGGAAGGAGCAATTATCTCTAAGCAAATGCCCGGAGACCGTTACACAAAGGAACAAACACGCACAGAAATCCCAGCAAGAAAACCCTGAGCCAGTTTTCACAGAGGTGTGAAAATGAAAGCAGGGAAAGCTCAGTTTCCACAGGCTGCAGAGAGCAGTGTTCCAGTTCTCTGCCCCCGCATCAGTTCATTAGGGAGGTGGGTGACACTGCCCCGTGTGCCCCGGCCCCGGGGGTGATGGATGGGTTTAATCTCCGGCGCCCGCGATTCCCGCAGGTTAATTGATTTCTTTTGGCAAAGCCCCTTTCCAAGACCCGGGGTCTGAGCAGCAGGACTGGCTGGAGAGGGAAAACAAGGCATCCTGAAATAGAAATTCCTCTGTACCCAGCAAGTAATAGGCAGGAGAGAGGGGAGGGCTGGCAGGAAGGTGTGCGATGCCAAGGGCAGATGGCCTGGCAGGGAGGTGGGAGCTGGATGCAGATTTGGGGTCCAGCACGGAGCTTTAAGCTGCTGATAGCAAAATGCTCTGTTGTCTTTCCTCTCCCAGGCAAGCATGGAGCTACTAACAAATAAATCCTGCCCCATAAACACTGAGAACAGAGAGAACCTGTCAGCAATGGCAGCCAGGACCCAGTTCAGCACCGACCCTGCTGCAGCTGAGTCCCCCCCACAGTCTCCAGCCTTACCACAGATACTGCCTGACTTCTCATAACCTGAATGAAGCTGCTCTTTCCAGGAATCTCTCTGCAGGATGTCAGGGTACTTTTAACATGGGAGTGGGCACATCCCAGAAGCAGTGCAAGAGGAGTCATTGGAGGGAAATTATCTCGTTAACCATTGTTTATGACAGTTGTTCTCCCCGGTTTGTAACATGTAAGATCTGTGGCTGAATAATACAAAATTCATAAACAAATATGAGTCAGACCAGTAAGGAAAGGGAAAGATGCTGAAAGAGAGAGAGCAACAAAACCAGGTCTGACACCTGCACATGTTTCTTCAGAGAGTGGAGCAGTGGCTGTTTGGGAGGTTGGTGGGCTTTGGACATGAACAGAGCACAACCAAAGCTGCTCGGGGTAGACAGCAACAGAGAAACAAACCCTTCTGTGCAGGAGCAAGCAGAGCTGTGGGCTGTGATCTCCCTCCCAACAGTAACACTACTGCAAAGCTGGGGTTTTGATATAACAATTGTGTAAGACACACCAGCACTGGCACCCCGTGAGTGCCCAGCCTGTGACCTGCAGTGCCTCCTGAGCAAGACAAAGCCCTCTTCCTTGAGAACTCCACTGGAGTGAGACCAGCTGGATACCACGGTGCCTTGGCCAGCAGAGAGGCCCATGTGGGCTTGATATGCTGACATAAGGATGGGAGTGATGTGGAATTCATCAGCACCTGAAATCCTGAGCCCCTCCTTCACCACCTGAGGTGCCGCTCGTGCCCTGCTGGCCATGCACGTGGTGCAGAGGGACACACATCTCCACCACAGTTAAAGGTGGAACGAGCACTCTCCTCTCTGAACACAGTAAAGACAAATACTGAAGCTTTCCTAGGAGCAGGTAAGCACCCAGAAACTTACGTTCATCCTGCCATGTCCCCAGGTGGTCAGTGCCTGGACTCGCCTGTGCACAAGCACAGAAACAGGGAGGCAGATGGAGAGTCTTCCCATCTTCCTGCCTCATGTCTTCTCCAAAGATTCTGCTGTAACATTTACCTCTTTTTTCTCTTAGGAAGTCCTTCCTAACATCTAATCTCCAACTGCCCTTCCTGCCATTTTAAAGCCCCTTCTCTGCAGATAACAAACCAGGCACACACACATCACGTCCCAAAAGCCATGCTGAGGTTCAGCTCTGCAGGACTTCACCTCCTCGCCAGACAAGGTCTTGTTTTTCCACAATGTTTAAGCATCTCATTATAGGGGAATGTACATATTTAAAGGCACCAGGAGGCAGAAAACTCCTTTCTCTGGTGTTTATGTGTGATAGTAAAAGGAAGGTGAAACTGCTCTTACAGGGCCACAGCACCATCTGTGGCACTGCTTCCAAATCCCTTGCATCCATCTGATAGGAAAGTGTGAGCCAGAAGGCATCACCCAAACTGTTCACACACTTATGTCAACGTCCAAACACCTTATTTTGCTCCCAGCTGTACTATGCCCAGAAAGAGTGATATTCCAGGGCCCCTCTCCTTAAGGTACACCAAGGCTCCCATTCTCCGGGGGGGGAAATGCAAAGGCAACTTACAGCCAACAGCAGACTAGTCACCTACCCACCATACTCAGCATGACATTGCACACCGTAACTCTTATTTTTTGACAATTATGAGAAAGAGACTAACCCCAGGAGTTTGTATGTCATGTGGAAGCGTCTTCCGAATTACTGTAGTTGCCAACCGTGAGTTGATCCGAATCGGTTTCTTTACTGAAAAACAGTAGCTTGTTTTTTACAGGCTGCAGGGGAGGGACTGGGAAAGCCTCTTGATCACAGCGCCCCTCGAGCACGCAGGACCCCACACAGAGCTTTGCTTCCTTCTGGCCTCACGTTCCTGCCTGCTGGAGGTGGTGAGCAGGGCACTGGGCACGGAGATGCAGGTGCCACGTGGAGCACCAAGCTCTGCGGAGCATCTCCTGCTCCTCACCTCGCAGCACAACGGTTCCAGCACAGCAGCCCCTCACCACGGGTGGCCTGGGCTGTGACATGCTCAGGCAAGGGTGAAAGGGGCCTGCCTGTGCCCCCCAGGACTGTGCTCCCCTCCAGGCCTCACGGCCAACCACTGAGATCCACCAGAGCAGAAGCGTGTAAAGGATGCCCAGCCAGCACGACCCAAGCCCCTGTGCTTCGTGCAGCCTCATGCACTCTGCTGAGCCCAGCACCTCACACAACCCGACATCCTTTACCCGGGGGGACAGAGGCCAGGGAAGGAGTACAAGCATAACGTTCAGGAGAGAGAACAGGCTGTGGTAGCTCCCCGTGTGCAATGGCCAGGTTACTCACTGTTGTTCAGCTTTGGCTCGGTCACTGAGGAAGAACAGGGCTGTGGCCAGGAAGAACATCCCTCCCAAGACGACGACGAAGGGGCAGAGCATGAGGGCGTAACCCAGGCTGAGGAACTCCCACACCGGGGACTCCTTTGTGCTTTGTCGAATCAGGTCTGAGATCTAGGGGAGAGGGGCACGAAAATGAGTCACTCAGATGAAGAAGAGACACGGTGACAGTGGAGGGAACACGGTGCCCCAAACAACCGCCCACCCACCGTGTGCCTGAGGTTTGGAAGGGAACAGTGTGTTCGGTGAGAGCTCAGTGTCCCTTGCCCACTCCAGCCTTCTACGCTGGAGCCCGGGCAGCTCGTGCTGGGAGCAGCTTGGCAGGGGTTCTGCTCTCCCTGTCGCTCTTCTGGCCTGATCCATTATTCTCCCCACAGCCCTCTCATGCTCTCCTGGGCTGCAGCAGTGGCTGCATCTGTAGGTGTCCAGCCTTGGGGGTGCCGGCAGGGCCACGCTGGCACTGAGAGAGTGATCAATCTCCTGCCACTCCTATCAAGTCCTGCTCACTCCCACACCTGACCTACCTTGGGGCACGAGGAGGTACTAAATTGCATTTCTGTGTACTGAGTGGGAAAGGGGCAATGTTTCCCACAGAACAAAAAAATGGAGATCCCATCTGATTTGCAGAAACGGAACTCGACTGTGGGGTTTTGTGCCCATGTCTGGGATGTGGGGCTCATTCCCTCCTCCAGCCTCCCAAGCTTGAAGTGCACGTGTGTGTGCAAGATGTGGCTCTGCCCAGGGTTTAGACACAGGGGCTCACTCACACCGAAGAACCACACACCACCAAATTTATGAGCTGAGGGAACCTGCCCCTGCCAACAGCCAAAACCCGTAACTACATGGAAGTGAACACAAATTTGCACCTACACAAAGGAGCAGTGACACACAATGGCATTATTTACTTCATTATGAAATGCTTTTGCTAAAACACAGCAAAATTTAATGCCTATCTGTAGCTAAACCCATCACATTTTAATATTTACTGTCCAGCGAACAGCTTCGCTCTCCATAAATCCCACAGGGTGGGAGCAGCAGCTGGGGTGGGTCTCAAGGCATTGGGTATTTAAATGTCCAGCTCTGTTTTTATCCATGACCTTTTGTGAAGGCAGAAACGCCAGTTTATACCAAAAGACTGCAGGGAATTTGCAACATAAAATCCTACTGCTGTGCACACACGCAAATCAGCTCCAGAAATAGTCAGAGCTTGTGCAGCAACTTCCAAACCGCCACAGTACCGGGGATGGGAAAGGTGGGGTCAGACACAACCTACACAAGCAAGTTCTGACATTCAAGGCTTAAATCTTGACAGTCAAGTGAGGAAATGTCACATGCAGGAGAAATCACCCATTCACAGCCCTGCAGCCACCTGGGAGGTAAATGTGTGTGGGGAGAGGCCTCAGCACAGGCCAAGCACAACAGAAGGTCACAGAAGGACGATGCTCACGGGGACTCAAACAGGTCACTGAGCATGTTTGAGCAGGGAGACCCTGGAGCATTGGTGGTCTCTGGGTTAACACCCCTCTTACAGCTCCTCCCGGCTGGAGGGATGGAAAGGAGGAGCAGCCTGATGCTGCAGGTGACAGCACTGGGACAGAGCTAAGGAGGAGTTCCTGTCCTCTCAAAGACAACTTCATTCCCAGCGTAAAACACAGGAGTAAAAAACAGGAGTGTTGCAAACAAGTCTCATGTGAGAAATGATGGATACAGCGTTCTTAGACTGAAGCCAAGTAACAGTGGCCATTAGTCTGGGAGATTTATGAAAAATCAGCAACAGGACTTGGATGTGAAAAGAAAGCACCCACAGGAAAGTAGCAGAGTGAGCTCTGCACCCAGGAGACAGGGACATCAGCTGGTCATTAATTCCCTTTTGGATCCAGACACCTTAATTCCCAACATTTCCCTTACTCTTCATTATAAACCAGAATTTGGCACCGAGTCAGCCTCTCTGTCAGGCTGCAATAGCTGGAATTGAGGCTATTCTAAGAAATCTAGACATTCTAAAGCACTTTTCATTATTGGGAATGGATATAATTATTCTCCAAAAGGACCAGACAATAAATCACTTGACAAATTGACATGATAAATCAGCAGCAGAGGATGAAAAGCCAGGCATGTGCTCCTGCTTGCTTTCCCTTATGGATGACACGGCATTCTAGGCTAAAACCAGCTTTGAAAATGTAAAGCCTCCAACAAGTAAAACTCCCAATGCAGCTTGTCCTACACTTTTCCTTCTAACACATTATGTTGACCTTTTACAGCAACCAATCATGTTAATATTAAACTTGCTGTACTCTTCATTTTTAACCCAACACATCCTGTAAATGCACAGTTTAGGAAAAGCCGTGTTTCCTCCCATCCAAAGGATAATTCTTCCCATCAGGCCAGCTGGGCTTTCTCATGTAGGTTCCACATAATCCCCTCACCCATGGCTGCAACTCCAGAGCTTTACCAGGGCCCACACAGGCGTTTTTGCTGTAAACAGTCCCTGCTCTCTGTTGTTTTGTTCCACTGAGTTACAAGCCACCTGCTAAGGCTGGAACTTTGGCACCTCCTTCTCCAGAGGACACGGGACATAATTACAGACGTGGGCTCCAAGAATGACACACTGTTTGCCAAATGGTCTGCTCTGCATCGCCAGCTCTGGGCTTTCCAGACTCCTCACAACGACAGCAGCCCAAGCTGGCCAAGGGTGATTTGGCAAGACCCAAAAGGAGCGTCGTTTTTGGTGTCTTCTCCCCAACGTGAGCAGCAGATCGCAGGGGCTGGTGCACGGTCAGTGCCAGAGCTGCAGCCTGGAGCCGTGTGTGGGATTCCTTCCTTTGTTCTGCCAGCTGGGGGGGTGGCAAAAGCTTCAAAAGAACCACGTTTACCCGAGGTGTGGGGGTGGGAAATCAAGAAGGGAGTCCTGCTGCTGCTCTGCAGTCTGATCACAGGGTTCTGATGCCAAGCTCGGGATGAAAGTTCCCCTCCCCTCCCTCGCCGTGCAGATCTCAGACCCAGACGAATGACTTTGCTAAATAAACTTGAGCTTGTGGCATTCCTGCAGCAGAGCAGGGCTGGTGTGTGCCCAGCCAGCTGGGCAGAGTCCAGCTGGACACAGTGCCCACTTCCCAGAGAAGGGGCACGACCCCAAACCCCAAACCCCTGGCTGTGCCTCCTTCCCAGGGCAGCGGACAATGCAGGACAAAGGGAAACTTCACTGCTTCCTTGGGAAGCACGTGGGGTGTGGTTTGAAACATGGGACAGGCCATGGATGCGGCAGGAGCCGAGGTGGGCTGAGCCCAGGGAAGGAGTCTGGACTCTGTCCTGTCCTGCCTGAACAGGGTGGGGAAATGAACTGATTTATTAATTAGAACTGATTTATTAATTAGACAGTGGAATGGTAACAACATCTCTGCAATCACCATTTCCTTCCCTCTCATTACCAAGCCAACATCTCAATTCCTCTGCAGTTGCTTGACATTGCCACCTGGGCAGAAATCCTGCTACATAAAAGGCTATTTCTGGAACAAATACCTGATTTTCATGATTACCAGGTTGATACAAGCCAGGTTCTCCCTGGCTGCTCTCTTCAGTAGAGTTCCCTAACACAGTATTCCCTGTAACCCCACAGTGTCACCACAGTGGTTTGGGGTCCACCCACTCCCAAGTCAGAGATGCATGTGAAAGGTTTATTTGATTTTTCTTTAAAAAATCTAATATGAATGCAAATGAAGATGAGAAAGCAAAAATAAGGGATTTTATAAAGTAAACAATTTGCTGGGCCTGTGGGGGAGCACAAGCATTTATACTGTGCTAAATGGCATGAGAAACACTTTATAATAAGAGGAAGTAAACCTGACTTTTTAATGATATTTGTTCAGACAACTACAGAAAGGGAAAAGCAATTGTGGTCTAAAAGCTATTTCAATTTTAACCTTGGCATGTTTGGATGATGAATCAAAAAAAAAAAAGGGGGGGGGCCAAAAAATTCTGTTAATCGTAATTGCATCCTTTTGAGATTGCAAACAGATTTCATACTTGGCTGGTGAGAATATCAATATCCTGCATTAATATGTGCCCCAGAAGTACCCACAGCAAGGATCTCTGCACTGCTTCCCCCATGGCAGGTTCACGTGCTTGTGCCCTTGTTCCCCTGCCAGGACCACCAGGCTGCCTGAAACACGTGGTGCTGACAAAGCTGAAGTCAAAAGGCAGCAGCAGGTGAAGATCCTCCACCAGGGGTTCTGCTGCAATGCCAGCACGTGGACCTGGTACATCTGCAGGGCAGAGCAACATCTGCCTCCTCTGCAACCCTCTGGAGGGGGTTGTGAGTCTGTTTTCTTGGTGTCTTCCACTGCCTTTCTCTCCAGGTCTGGTGTGCCCAGGGCTTGTCTGAGTTATCACTGGGTCCCTCCTGTCCCAGCAGGAGATGCCTCAGGAATGTGGAGGAGCTCATGTGTGTAGGGATGGGGGTGCCCAAGCCCACACAGAAATAGGTTTGTGGCACAGGACCATGATTTGGGAGCACCTCCTTTAGCAGCATCCCTGTCCCCCAGCTCTCCCTGCAGCACGGGCCCCTTCCCTGGCTGTCCCAGACACCTCGTTCCCAGAGCTGCTCAGCACCACGAGAACTGTCCCTGCTGGGAGCACACAGGGTCCCTGGCAGCCCAGAGGAACAAACCACTTATTTAATGAGGTTTTTAGTGCACAGGAGGAGTGACAGAGCAGATGGGACAGAGCCTGAAATACTCGAGTGCAACAACGACCTGCTCTGGATTTCTGGGCTTTTCTCTAATGAGAGACTTTCACATACATTGTGAATCAAAGATACTGAGAACCTGCACATCTAACCAAAGCCATGGGCATGAGAGGTGCACAGAGCTCTGGAAAAACACCAGAGCATGCTGTGAACTCTTGGCAAAGAGCGTTTTATAGATGGAAATTCATCGGGGATTTTAGGGCAGACTTGAATCCTGTCTGTTGCTGAGTCATCAGAAGTGGGAAGCTTGTTAGCTCGTTGCAGTGAGGAGATAAATCCCATGAGGAGTGGTCTCCAGGTGGTTAATTCTCCCCTTATTTTGCAGCTGACAGCCATGTCAAAGATTTGGCCTTTCAGTACACTATGAAAAAGGCTTTTAATTACTCAGCTCAGCCAGGAGCAGAGAAATCCTCAACTTAAAGTTACTGCTTGAAGAAACAGGTAATAAGGCTGAGGGGGCAGGGGGGTTCTCTTCCTCCCCGTATTTCCCTGACAGGGGCACACCAGGTGTTCAGACTTGCAAGGGCAAGTCCCATTTTACCCACCACAATTCGGGTCCTACACAAGCCCAAATGTGGGGGAAGATCTCCACAGGAGCAGTGATACCATCAGGGCTACAGCACACCTGTCAAGCAGCTGGGACTTGGTAAAGAAAGAACAATAAAAACCATAAATGTGAATCACATTTCATCTACCAGCTCCACCAGATGATGGGAGATGCTGCCTGTACACACTCATGTACACTGTAAAGATTAGAACATGCTGCCAAAGGCAACAAGACAAGAGACCTCTGTCCCCTCTTTAAGCCCCCAACAGCAATGGAACATCTCCTGATGGTCCATGAAACAGAGAGTATTTTGCACGTCTTTTTTACGGGACAGGATTGCCTTTTTGACCTCAGGTTCACCTCTCACCCTGCTCTGGCAGGAGACACAGTGCCGTGGAACCACCAGCAAGCACCTACTGGGCCATATTTGAGGAATGGCTGCCCAGGTCAGACAGGGACAGAGCACCCAGGCTGCAGCATCACATCCCAACCACCCACTTTATTCCACTGCCCTGCTTGTAAGTCAGACAGCAGTGGATCTGAGTCCCCGTGGGCTGTGGCCTGTTTTAATCTAGCAAACTAAACTGGAGAAAACCCCACGTTTTTCCAGAGTAAGCATGTCCTACTCTGAAGCAGCCAAAGCATTTGAAACTGTAAAATACGAATTTTAAACCATAACAGGTGAATTCTGCTTCCTCAGGCAGGGAAGCCTTTACACATAGAACTGCTTTCTGTACAGATCTATTAGCCTGGTTGGGTAAACACCTGCAAACCAAATCACCAAAAAGGCTGTCTCAAAGTGGGACAAGGTGCTGTGAAATCTGCACCTCCAGTTATAACTTCCATTAAAAAGTGTCTTAATTGCTGCATTTACCACAGTTTTCCTTGGTTGCCCCTAATGAAAAGCTCATCTCCCTGCCCTGATACTCTGCAGCAGGGATAATTAACACCGCTCTGCTAACTACTTGCTAAAGGAAGGTCATTAGCATTCTTGTTGCTTAAGTAGCTCATTAGATCTAGTTTATCAACCTGCTCACACAGGAGAGCTGGGGAAGGGAGAAAAGGGAAGGGTGAAAGGCTCCCATAGCCCAGCTGCCCGACTGCAATTCCACCCTGGAGTGGCTGGGGGTGGTGTCCCTCCAGTAACACTGAAACAGCAGGAGCCAAGGAGGTCAGGACCGATGGGAACCACCATCAGAGGAGCCCAGGGAGCAGCTTTCAGCCCATCAGAAGGTGGAGCAGAGCTGACCTGTGGTGCTTTCAAACACCCTCCTCACGGGCTGATGTTGCCAGGTGACAAGCGGATACAGACAGGTTCCTACCCTAGAGCTGATGGATGGTTGCACAGAGAAGATGAGGGAGAGTTTAAGCAGGCAGCAGAGCCAAGAGCACCAGGGCAGTGAGGACAGTGTGTGCCCACACAGCAACTGCCCTGGCACGTGTAGAGGGAGCAGTGCCCGCAGGAGGTGCCCCTTTCTCATCACAGCCACAGGCAAGGCAAGGGTGGGAGAGCAAAGCACTGCTGTGCTCAGGTAGGAAGCAAATGACAAATCTGGAGGAAGGAAAAAAAAAAAAGCCACAGGTCACAGCCTCAAAATACAAACCAAACTTTGCCTGTGCTCATTCTTCCTGAAGGAAAAGGGAATGTCAGGCAGTGGAGCAGTGGTGGGAAGGATAATGCAAACCCTGAGCGGGGACGACAGGTTCATCCATGTGCACAGGTGGACACAGGAGCAGGAACTCACTGCCGTGTCTTACAGTTGTCTCATTTTAAAGGGCACCAAAGATCTAACCAGAATTACTAACACAGGGAGCTGGAGCTGAGATGCAGCCTGAGAAGAGTAAACTGTTTCATGTGTGCTGCCGCCTCCCTCCACTCGGCAATTCGAGTCTGAATTGCTGTCCAGGGCACAGGGAGAGCAGTTGAAGGCCTTTATCTGATACTCAACATGAGTGGTGGGATTTGGGGCATTTCCCTTAACTCTTCTGTGCACAGTGAGAGCTGTCAAAGACAGAAAAGTCCTCGAGATATCTGGGTGTAATGCCCTGAGCAGGTGAGATTTCCTCACCCACTACCTCAAGAATAAAGCACGGAATGACAACTCTGAGCCGTTAAACAGGAACTATTTAAACTCTGCAGGTTGGTTATCACAAAGGTCCTGAAAAAAGTTACAGTTCTCTAGGAATAAAAGCTGTCTCCTCTAATGAAATACTACAGCAATGCCTATTCTTATTTGTGAATGAACAGGCAGTGCTGATTTACAGTAACTGATCTCAGTGCTTGGCAGGTAGTAAAGCCTTATGCAAATCACAGCTGCCACCCTAAAGCTGCATTTGCATAACGCCTTTGTAAGCCAGTCTTAAGCCTTTTTACCATAATAAAAAGTTATCAATATTTAAAGAAACATGAAAAATAGCCACACACGTGTGCTCCCTGCCTCCTAGCTTTTAATCACCGATGGGGCTTTGGGTGGTTGTAAGGAGCCGCAGCCTGAGATGTGGGATGGGGGAGGCTACAGAAAGTCTGAGTCTGACCTTGAGCTCTCAGGGCAGACCCCAGAGTATGGCAGCAATCACACCCCTGAGGCTGCAGCTGATCAGCACCTTCTGTGCTCCACACGAGGATTTTAAGAGCAGTACAACATTTATTGGCACCCAGCAGGGACCACTGCCTGCCACAGCTCAGTCCTGTGGGGCCACGGGGATCTGGTTCTTTATGAAGAGCACTCTTAGAGGGAACCTCACTGTGAACTCACCAAACCCATGGAAGATTCCACCCTATGTTAGATCAAACCCCTGATCATTCAGCGAGGGAGCTTCAGATGGATTCTATCAGCAGTCAGAAGACACAGCAGAGCTGCAGGATCTCAGGTGAGCCTGAGTGATCAGGAGGCTGTTTGACCCATTCTGAGCCTGTCAGTGCAGTTCACAGAACCACAGAATGGTTCAGATTGGAAAAGACCTCCCAAGATCGAGTCCAACCTATGGCCAAACACTACCGTGTCAGCCAGACCATGGCAATGAGTGCCACGTCCAGTCTGTCCTTGAACCTTCTGCAGCTCCCCTTCAGAACCTCCCCCCTGCTCTGGGCCTGCCTGCTGGGAACTCTGCAGCCTCGGCAGTGGGAGGTGATGCCCTCAGGCTGGGGATTCCCGGGACTATGGGAAATGGGTTCCCAAATTTCCCTCAAAGCTGACAGGAGCAGGTTGCTTAGCCCTCACAGACTGCCTTGCAAATGCTGGTCAGAATCCAAGCCCCTTCTGTAACCTGCCCAGCTGAGGTTCCAATCCCTCAGGAAGGTCTCCACCCTGCACAGCAGCTGGACAGCTCCAGTGGTTTTTAGCACTCCAGCTGATGGCCGGCCTTAGCTCTGCTGGAGGAGTTGGCTGTTTGTCCTGTCACTTGAACAAGGATTTGTTCCCCTGTGCTATGTGGGAGCTGCACTGCACCTTTCAGTCCTTGTAGCAGAGGGAGGATGAGTCCAGCCAGTGCAGAGGCTACAGAAATGGATGCTGGATCCTGCCATGAAGCACTGCTTCACTCCTGCTCTCCTGCCACAGAGACTTGTGCTTGAGGAGTCTCCTCCCAAATCACAACTGCCCAACAATTACAGCATTAAAAAAGGATAATTCAAAATAATAATTCATATTTTCTCAGCCTGAAGAAAGCCTAAGGCAGCTAAATTAAATTGGGGTTGTGCATGTTTCAGCCAGGCATCCTTAAGTAACTCACAACTTGCTTGATCTCTGAATACCAGAAGGGCAAGGCACATTATTTCTACAACTGAAGACTTTTTTTTTTTTTTAATCTGTGACACTAAAGAGCCTTAGGCAACTTTCAAGATTAATTGCAATCGTTCAGGGTCCTTGGTATTCCTCCTGGACACCCCTTTTACGTAAGAAAAAGGATGAACATGTAGCAGAGTCACCTGAGGCAGCCTGGCCTGCCCCAGCCCTGCCCTCATCCCCAGCCTTCAAAGCTCCCTGCCCTGCTTGTTTCATCCTCCTCCTCCACATTCCCCACTCTTCCAGCAATTCCTTTGTTCTTGCCACCTTCAAATAATTTCTAAAATAAGCTCCCTTCTCCCTGGGTACCCAGAACACCGAAGTAAATAAAGAGTAAGCTAAATTGTGCATTTTTTAATTCTCTTGAGACATTTCTCCTTCCTTTGGTCTTTTCAGCCTTATCTCTACCTGCCTTTTCACGTGTGTTCCAGGGGGCTACAGAGCAGCTACAGCATTGTGGGGAGCTGCCATTCAAGAGTAAATATTTATGTATATTTAAATAGATGTACTCACAAAGTTAAATATATATATATATATAAAACCACATGTATAGGTGCACACACCGGTGCTGACAGGATGAATCGATAGAGAAATGAGGGTTTTAAACAACACAAAAAGCCCCACAGCACCCAGCAGCTGTGTCACACAGTTCTGTCTTCTCAGGTGATGGGACCAGTGAAGATCCCAGTTATACCACTGGCAAACAGCTGCACCTTCAACACCCCCTGAGCATCCCTCAGGGATTTGTGTGGAAGCTGCTGGATTTTATAAATGATGATCTGTGATCTCTCATTCTCAAGGCACCAAACTCTGCAGAAGGGAAAAGAAATTTCCCTGCTATATCTAGATTTTTTTTTTCCCTCATTAAATTTCCCAGGCTTTACATTTTCAACTGTGATGCCAGATTTTGGAGCTGGGTCTTTTGTTGCTCTCTGCACCAGGACAATGGTGGCACAGGAAGGGAGATTCCCAGACCAAGGCCAACCACTGCAGCAGTCACAGAAGGGAACAACACCCCAGAAGGAACACTAATAAAACCCCCAAACCACACACACATCCATCCCGCCATGGGTTTTACACCATCACTGGGAGGTTCAGGTTGGATCTCACAAAAAGGTTCTTCCCCCAGAGGGTGGTTGGCACTGAACAGGCTCCCCAGGGCAGTGGGCACAGTCCCAAACCTTCCAGAGCTCAGGGAGTGTTTGGACAGCATTTTTGGGGACAGGGTGGGATTGTTGGGTGTCCTGTGGATGTTAATGATCCCTGTGGTCCCTTCCACCTCAGGGTATTCTGTAATTCTACAATTAACCATCATACAAACAGGTACATAATATCAGCAGGGCAGGACAGCTGCATGTTGCTGCCCATAAGCAGTTATCTGATTTAATTTTAATTTTATCAGATTAACAGTTACACACACACATGACTCTTGTCCACACCACAGAAGCACCACTCTCTCTTTACAGAGCTGCCCAGAAGCTTGGTAACTGCCTGAGGCTGAAAAGATGTAGAAGCTCATTTCTCCCCCCTCAGTGTCCCTCCCAGGTTTGAAGTGCAGCATGTCAAACAGTGGCACTGCTCTGCTCCACTTCCCACCCTGCTCCCGAGCACAGCCCTTCCCAGCAGGATCTAACCTGGCACTCGAGATGAGCAGTTAGTAAACAGGAGCAAAGCCGGGCAGGCAGCCCTGCCAGAGCCTGCTGTGAGCACTTACAAATCCAATGAGATAAGGACTGCCAGCATCTCCCAGGAGGTGTGAAGTGAAACTCTGCAAGGCCACTGCGGTTGCCCGGCGGGTTGGGATCACCACGTACTGCAGAGGAGGGGAAGAAACAAAAAGAGATAAGGAAAAGTGAAGAACCTGCCCGGCTGTCCTGCACTGCTCAGTTTGTACCCAGGGCAGCACAGATGCCCCAGATGTCCCAGATGCTGGTGGCAGACAGAGCCACTGGCCACCCCACGGCAACTGGGAAGCTCGGATTCCCTCCCTGGCTCTGGAGTTCTCCTGATGGCAGGTGCTGAGGGAAGGACTCTGTCCAGTCCTCTCAGCAGCACTTTGCCCAGGAGACACTCTGCTATTGCCCCTCAGCCTGTGTTTTGCTTTGCTGATGGGGAGGGTGTAGCTCGATGTTGCTCAGCACCACCAGCCCTCAAACAAGGACTGAGCTGTAACCTGGGATATTGGGTTTATTCATGTTGCACTGTATATTCATATTGTATTCGTGTTGTATATTGTATTTATCTTATAAAGTGATCATTTTGTTTCCTAAAGCACCGGCAATCCACGTCAGTGTGAAAGGTCACATCCTCCCTCCCCACTCCTCCTCCAGCCACTTTGTATTTTCCTCAAAAATTTGTGATTCCGCTTGTGAAAAGCGACAAAGTCACGTTAGGAAAAATTTTCCACATCCAAGACACTGTAGTTTGGTCTCCACTCCTCTAATAGGACATGACACCCTTAGCCAGGTCATGCAGAATCAGTCAGACTACACAGGAGCAGTGGAAAACACAAATTACTTCCCCATGAAGGGAGCAGAGCCCACAGAAAGCAGAGCCCTAACCAGGGAAAGGGATGAAAGATTAAAAAAAGAGAAAAAACCCCCAAAAAACAACAAACCAACCCCCTGTCCTTAATTTGAAATGACCTTAATTTTATAACACACCTCTAGAAGCAGAAAAAAAGTAATTGTCTCCTGCATAAACTGTGAAAGCAGCTGGCTCAGGACATCTGCATCCAGTCCACAAATCCCAGTTTATAAATTGATCTTGTCTTGATTTAAAGGCTGGAAGTAATGAAGAATTCAATAGGTCTCTAAATCCAAGTGAGCTTTGCTTCTGCCTCTAAGCACTGACTCTCACTGTGCCTTTTCCTGTGGCTCTGGAGAGCCGTGTGCCCTGCCAGGAGTGACTCTTGGTCAGCTATTTGTGGACCATGATCCCTCTTTTATTTGTCCACTTTCCTTCTGATGGGCTGCCTTCAGCCTTTCTTGGCTTGCCAGGGCTTCAACTCATCCTTGCAATCCTTTCCTGCAGTCATTTATTAATTAAATGTGACATTTAGGACTGGCCAGGGCTACAGAGAGAGAGAGAGAGAGAGAGATCCGTTCCCTGAGCAGGAGAGCTCACTCAGGGCACGGGGTCCGGAGCACATTGCAGGGCTCTGACAACTCTTCTTTGGGAAGGGGAGCTGGCCTGTCTGCAGTGGGAAGAATGAGCCACAAAAACCAGCAAGAAAGGAAAGAGCACTGAGAAAACCCACCCTAGACAAGAACTGCTGCTGTTTAGAAGATCACCGAGCACAGACAATTACGAGTGATGGGTAAAATTAGACTGAATGCTTTTCCTCGGGGTTTTGCCACGTGCTTTCAGAGCGACCTGCCAGTCCTTTCATCCCTGCTTTGACAAAGCTGCAAATGCACAGCTGCTAATGCACTTTGATGCCTTGTATGAAACAGGCACCCTGTTAAACTCCTGTTGTGCAATAAAAGAGCAAAAGACGTTCAGAGCCACTGCAGCCACCCAGCTGGGGGTTGTCAGACCCTGTCCTCCTTTGGCATCCAGGAGCTCAGAGAAAGAAATCCCGAGAGGAAAATTAGCTCTAGGCTTTACTGGAGACACAAAAACCTGCTGTGAACGGTAGGAGAGCCCCACAGTTCGCTCCCACTCCCCCCAAAGGGGCAGGAAAATCGGTGCAAATGGCAGAGATCAGACAGAGGAAGAGAGAAAATAAGAGTGAGTTATTGTTGTTCTTCTCACCTGGCCCCAGTTCACACAGGGGCAATGGAGAAATATTCTGGAAAGGCTGTTTGGGAAAAGGCATCTGAGAAGATAGAGTGAAATTCTGCCTAATTGAAGAGGCCCAGAGCTGCGTGTGCATCTGGGAAACAGGGGATTTTAAACCTAAAGCATTTTTCTTTCTTTGAAGTTTCTGTCAGCAAATCTGGAGAAGAAAGCCTGCCTGGCCCTGTATTATACCAATTTTATTAGCCAAAGGGCAAAGGAAATGGCACATTCATTAAAAATTTACCATTTCCAGGAAGTGGCAGTGAATTGCTGCCAGTTGAAGGAAGAAATCTGAATGATACCTGTATCATATGTCTGTGTGCACATCTATCCACACATATATACATTTATACACACAAATACACTTACATTAGACATAATTTTGCACGTGTAGCTGTATTATGCAAATATAATTTGGCAAGCAGCAGTTTCTAGCAAGTATTCAGTGTGCCTAGCAGAAGAAGGTATTGATAGCTGAAACAATGTGAAGTGCCAAAACTTATTAAATTTAGCCTGGAATTCAAGAGACAAACAGCCCACTCAAGCCTAAAACCCAGCGTGTGGCAAGCCAATGAATACAAGATTTTTTGTCCTGCTCAAAAAGGATATTGGAAGGAGGAAAAAAAAAGCTTAAACCAGCATCTCCCAAAACACCAAAAATACTCCACCCTACCCCTACTTGAAAAGCATTTTATCCTGATGGACAGGAAGCAGTTGGTAGCAAACACTGTCTCCTCTTCTCGGCAGACAGCAGTAAATTACAGCTCTAAATGGGCATTTTGATACTAAAATAAGACCTAAATTCAAACCATCCACGGCCTGGTTTGGACATGCCACAGAAGCTGGAGGTGGGAGAGCCAAGGCGGAAGCCTGTGGGATCGGCCTGGCTCATCCCTGATCCCAGGTTCAGGGACAGGCAGCACAGAGGATGGGCAGGGAGGCTGAGCAAGCAGCTTTGGAAACCTCTGCTCTTTAATAAGGGTTCAGAGAGGCCATGGATTGCTGCTGACACCTCCTTCCTGGGATGGGAGCAGGAAGCTGGTCTGAAATAAGTTAACTGGGAAAGCCAAGGGGGGATCACTCTTCTCCCAGAGAGGTGAGTTCTGGTGTATATGTCTAAGCTTTGATAGAAACTCTACTCTCTAAAGCACTTTCTGGGTCAGGACAATTCACATCTTCAGCACTGAAGGCAAAGGAAACACACACTAACCCTGTTCCAGCCCCTGCCCCAGCCTGGGAATAGCCCAGGTGTCCCTGTTGTACCTGTGCTCAGGCAGGGAAAGGCTGGGATCGAGAGAGAGCAGCCTGAGACAAAAACCAGGCAGCCACTGACCAATAAAATACTCCTGAATGAAGTAAAAGGAGGCTGGCCTGGTCTGCAGCTCCCAGTGCACCCCCTCCTGCAGCCCTGGGCTGGTTTGGAATGGGTTGAACCCTCATTCCAGGCACTTCTCATCCCGCCTTCAGATCTAACTCTGGGCACTGCTGAGCGGAGGCACTGAGAGAAGCACCAGCAAGAGCTTCTGGAAATGCAATTTATCTTCAGCTTTAAAATTAGGGCAGCATTTTGGACTAAATAAATAACTGGGTTTTATTTATAGGGAAGGTAATCAGGACAAAAGCAACATTCCTCCATGCCCATGGCACAGCTGAGCACCAGTCTGTGCCTGTTTCCAGCCTAAAAGAAAGACTGACTCTACAATGAAACATCACAGCAGCTCCTCCACAGCAGGTCAGGACCATTTAAAAAGGACTAATGCTGTAAAAAAACCCAGAAATATGCAGAGCAATTTTGTGTTGCATGAGTGTCAGGACCATGCATAAACCGGGGGATGGCTTTTCTCAGCAAAGACCTAAAGAGGTTGTGATTGGAACAGCTGAGGCCCTTTAAATTGCCTCCTGGCTCTTACACAGCAATGCCACCAAGCCTCTGTCCATCATCTTTATTTTTGAGATGTGCTGTGGAGGGAAAAGCCCACTGGAAGGACCAGATTCCACAGAGTCCCAAGCACTCCCCACGTCTCAGCCTGCTACACACTCGCCTGCTGCACTGAAGCTCATTCATTATTGCTGCTACAAGGCAGTTTTAATGCTACTTTGGGGGTCTGGTAATTTTAAGGCCAATTTGCAAAGATGGCTGATGGAATCTGTTTCATAATTAGCATGCTCCACACAAAACATCCCCCTTTCCCCGAGCTCCGTCTGAGCATGTGCCTGGGAGGAGATCTGGAGAGCCGTGCTCAGGAGAACACGGCCTGCTTTGTACAAATTTGCATTTGGAACAAATATGTCAGCCTCTCAAAAATCTCAGGCAGGGCAGAACACTCTGCAGCACTGACAGTTTTATCAGAGCTAGCACCTTGGACTGCAGGCAAGACAAGGAGCCACACAACGACCCTTTCCCGGGCAGGCACAGCAGATGCAGTGGAAGCAGGAAGCCAGGGAGAGCCAGCAATTAAACTGGAAGATAATAAGCAAACATCCTTGTTTTGCCATGGAAATTAAACTTGTAAAGCCTCTGGAGGTGCTCAACAACCTGCCCAATAGGGTTCTTAAGCAGCTGTGAGATCTGTAAATCTTGGGAGAGCTGTGAGGAATCATCTGGGATGCAGCTTCCAAAAAGCCTCACTTGTGGCATGATGAGATCAGCAGGAACAGTGTTCAGCCAGTATTGAGAGCTTTTATCCATGAAAACAGGGTAATATTTATGTATAGGATGAAAGTGTTGTTAAGCTCACGCTAATAATGCTTTTAAACTCCTTCCCAGCCCCAGGCAAGAACAGCACATTTCTGATTACACCAAATAAATAGTAATCAGTAGAAATTAATTTGCCAAACATTTGAAGTGCATCTTGCTAAAGCATATCCTCACCTTCCCCTGGCAAGGACTTCCCACAAAGCTGTCAGTCAAAGGTGGTTACAGCCCTGGCTCTCACCCAGTGACAGCCTAAACACCCTCCCAACCCCCCTGGGTGATCCCACTGCATCCAGCCTGTCTGGTTACAGCCCTGCACTCATCTAAACGACGTTTACATTTATTTCTTCAACACTTTCACAGGTCCACTGGTGCTGTTAGTGCCTCAAGCTGGGCATTATCTATGACACTCAGTTCAGTTTTCTAAACAGACCAGAGAACAGTGAGCTGAAGAGTTGGCAGCAATGACCAAAATGCAGCTTTTAACAGGGTTTAGATTTCTTTCCTTTGTTTTGGAAAATGGAACTATTGCTTCCAGTCATTTCTCATGGAGTTCTTTTGCACTAGAGCAAGGCAAATAACGGCACATGCATCCCTACAAAATGCAATATATAGGGACTATAGGATGCTGGTAAGGCAGATGGCAAACCCTATAAAAGCTGTTAAAAAGCTATGGGACGCTCAAGTCCCACTCAAATCAACGCAAAAAGATCTGAGTCATTAAAACTGGACAATGATGCAGTCCTAATACCTTTGATATAACAGAGCAGCTGGTCGAAAAGTATCTTTTGGGGTTGGCTTGAGACAACAGAGGCCACATTTCAGGTCTCAGTCTGGCACAGACTTTCTGGAAGACCTTGAACACATCTGACAGGAGCTGAGCAGAGACACCACCTCAGCTGCTCTGAGAGCTGCAGATGTGCTGCTGGCTGAGCCCTCACCTGAGCCAGCCAGTGCCAGTGAGGGTACAGACAGCTGCCATTTAAACCCATCCGTGAATCCTGAGTGGAGAGAACCGGGATTGCCCCTGGGAACGTCACAGCCAGAGGCAGGACGCTCCAGGAAGCTCTGGCAGGAGGCAGGAATGACCAACTACACACACTGCACTGTCACTTCTTCCTCAGCACAGCTGGTCTGGAGCCTGCACATCTGTCCAAGCGCTGAGATCCCCCTGCAGGAGCGGCCAGAGCAGCCCCGAACTCAGCCCGAGCTGCAAACCCCACGGCAGCCCCGGGAAGCACCGCCCAGAGCCCCGGCACGGCCTGGCCCGACCGGCAGGAGCGACGAACCCCGGGAATTAAAGGCTCTCCAGCGCTACCAGTGCCCTGACGACCTTCATTTCTCTGTGTTTCCTCACATCTGGGAGACGTGGAATTAACCACCCACCCCATCCCCCAGAGCGTTCCCCGCACAAATGGGTTAAAGATGGAAAGCTGATCCGTGATGGCAACTGCTGAGCTGCTCCAACACACAAACAAACCTTGAACTCCAACACAAACACTCTAAAGCAGAGGCTTGAAGTCCTTTGCTGAATCAATACATCAACACCACTATCTTTCCATCTAGGAGTACCGGGCCCGATTGTTTCCTCCCTGGTGTTTGCATAAGCAACAAATACAAGTCAAGGCAGTTTTCTGTTGCTGCCAGACTGATTGTATTTTTAGTTCTGTCAACAGGCTGGCAAAAGACCTCGGGCAAGTCCTCTAATGGTTCTGTGCCTTAGTGCCTTTCTTTTTCCTACAATAAGCAACACCTCCTTGCAACAGGGCTTCAACATGTTCTGTTTGATGGGCTCTGTGCAGCTCTGATGAAGCCTCCACAAAACACACAAGGCTCTTGAACAAATGTCCACGCTATTTCATGTGAAAACGGGGCTGCTGAGGTCAACTTGCTGATTTGAAAGGCTTAAAAAGCTCTGTGGTGGCGAAGGAATCAAAAATTAAAGACATGAGGTGAAAAGTCCCCACCAGTTTCCTCTTGGGCAAGGTAGACACAGTCCAAAAATTCTTTATGCTTTCTTTTCCTCTCTGCTCTCCCAGAGGTGGGTCCCTATTGTGGATGTGTTGAATGGTAGGTAGGTGGGCTGCCTTTGTGGTCAAGGGAGGGAGGGAGGGAGGGAAGGATTTCCTATGGCAGACAAAGCTGAGTTATTGATAACAAAATCCATGAACGTGCTGACCGTTGGGCAATTCTGGCTGAATTCTGTGTGTGTGGGGCTCTGCACACTTCAAATTGGGGGAAATTATTTGAATTCAGAAATGTTGCCCCTTCTGGACATCTCCTCTCCCTGGTGCTCAGAACAAAGGACAAAAAGAATCTTTTTTTCTATCTCTCTTTATATGTCACTTAGTAACAAAAAAACCAGAATAGGCCGAAGCAGGATTTGGAAGAAACCGTGAATTTCAGGTTGTTCTTGTGGGCTCATAAACTGCTCTGAACACCGAAAGATGCTGTTCCAAAGTGCACTCACCATTAGAATGTCTGCTGTGATAGCCCAGTTTGAAAACAGAAGAGTTTCTCCGATAAAAATGCAAATCTGTTGTAACAAAACACACAAAAAGGAGAAGATTTATTCACTTGACATTCAAAGGGAAAACAACCTGTTGCAAACTTGCCTCTGTTGCTTATTTGTCTCTTACCTACACAACACACTCCTTGTTGCTGTTGTGGTTTATCCTGAACATAAGCAAACCATAGATTTGTATCAGAGCACTTGAGGGTTGACCTGCAATTTTGTTAAGTGTAAACTAACTAAGTTTGTGAACTACAGAGCAGCTAAAACAAAGGCTGACACATCTGGTTATAGCAGAACACGAGAAAGCAGAAAGAACAGACAGCCCTGGGCTTCCATACCTGGAATCAGAATTGCTGAGGTTGGAAAAGACCTTCAAGGCCATCGAGTCCAACTTGCACCATTCTGTTCCAAAAAGCCAGTCACAAAAGGCAAGAAGGCCACAGCTCCCCAAAGCACAGACATTTTCATCATTAGGAACCAAGTTATGTGTTAAGATCTGTAGCACCTCAGATGAGGTGGAGGATCCCCTCCCTCCCCATGGGTGACATCTGTGTACAGTCAAGACAGGAATTAAGTATGGGCTTGGCAACACCAGTGCCTTGTGGTGAAATACAACCCTGGGATCTTTGGGGATGGTCAGCAAGAGGCACCAAAGCCAAGGAACTCTTGCAAGAGTGGCAGCTATGGCATGATGTGGCCACTGCCACTGTCCTTCCCACACACCAGCTGAGGTTCCCTAAACCCCTCAGACCATCATGTCACTGCCAGGAACAACTGGCTTTATTTAGCAAGTCTTACCCAACGACCTACAGGAGCTTCCTCTATCTGTTTCTAAAACTGCCTTTGTTTCCCACTCATTTTCCCTCCCTGTCCCCTCTCTCTGTGACTGGATCTGCTTCCTCTGTGATGGTGCCCGAGCCATTCGTTACAGCCCAGCTCGTCACATGGAAATCTCCATTCCCATCTTCCCACTGTCCACACTGGTCTGCCCTGGACTTGGAAACGCCAACTGCCAAGCCCAGGACACAGAGCCACTGAACCAAGGTGCTGACAGGAGCTGAAGCCACAGCAAGGACTTCTCAGAGCCGCAAGTGGGCTCTCAGACCTGCTCTGAAACGTGTCCTGCCACAGCTTTGCTGCTGCTGGGGTTCTGTGGCTGGATGGATCAAACTGAGCTTGGCAAAGATGGGATCACACTTCCAAATTCAGCACCAACAAGCCCTGCCTGCTCACACACACTGCAAACAGGCAACTGCCTGCCTTGAGGTCATGTGAATTATACACCTGTATGAACTGTCACAGGCAGCAAGGAGGACTTGCCCCTTGTGCAGGAATTCACTTGAATTCCTCTAAGTTCTACATTCCTATTAAGTCCTATATTCCCATTAAGTCCTATAAATAAATCACTGAAATGCTCCAGACTTCAGAGTGCACCAGTTCTCAGGTGCTCAGTGTGGGTTTCACCCGTTCCACAGAACATGTGCTTGATGTGTGGCTACTGGTAAAAGGAGAAGAGGAACAAGAGGAAGATCAAAAAGTGGGACAAAAGATACTGACATTAAAAAAATGTCTGTCCTTCAGCTGCTAATGGGGATTTATAAAAATGAGTTCAGGCACTGCAAAGGGCAAATGAGGATATGTGATGTTACTGCTGGGGAGAGAACTCCAGGGATGCTTGCTGCAAATAGGGCAGCTCCAGAGCAGATCAATGGCTCCTGAAACGCTCATGGTTTTGACTCCTCACACACTTTTTGAAGCCTCACTTTGCACTGAGATTTCAGCTCTGTGAAGACATCCTCTTCTGACTCCGGCTGTGTCATATCTCACATCTCCCTTTGGTGTCCAGTTGTTGCCCATCTGTGCTGAGCTGACACAAGTTATGTCCCCCTCGAGCCGTTCTATTTTAGGTGAGTTAGCAAATTCTGATTCCCAAAAATTACAATTAAGTAGGTTTCAGAGTGGTCCCACCAGCAGCTCTCACAGCAACACCTAAGCAGGTTACAAACTCCTTCCACGGTATCTGTCGACATCTTCATTATCTGAATTTCTCTCTGAAAGGGTGGGTAAGACACCCTCCTGTCCTCTTGGATGTGGAGCAATTCCCACTCCAGCTCAGTGCTGGGCAACACTGATGCCTCAGAAATAGGCAGGTCACCAACACCACGTCAACAGAAGGTCCCTGGAGCTGAGACTGAGACGCTGTAAAAGCCCCATGGTGAGGATTTACCCTGGAATTTGCTGTTTCTGCGAGATCACAAAACGCCTTTGAGGAATGGAAATAGATGCTGAAATTGAGGAACTCGGAACAGTGTCAAGAGGAAGGAGAAGCAAAGCATCTCTCTGCAGTCATCTGGAGATTTAAAGGAGTGTAAAATCTGCAGCTGAAGTGTCTGAGCAGGGTGAGACAATGATGCCACACAGATAATGGGTTTCCAGAGACAGGTTTGAAAACCAAGGCTCCAAAGAGTACGTATTTCAGAAAGAGTGGGGACCTACAGATGTGCAAATCGGTGCTTTAAGGAGCTGGATTACAACACACACTGCAAGGAAAGCTGAATAAGAACTGATTGAACTACACAGCCAAGCAAGATGGTAAAAGAGAGAAATACAAGTGTCTGGGAAGCAAAGTGACACAGAAAACTGGTTTATTCCACCTTGCCAGCCACTTCTACCACTGCCAATAACTGACTCGATTAATATGAAAAGATTGGATGGAAAAACGTAATTTGCCTCCTTGCTCCAGGTAGGAATGGCTGCTACAGAACTGGAATAGCAGCTGCCCCCAGGGACCAAAACCACCTGCAGGAGTGAGCAAGGGAGAAAAAGCACATGTGTTCAGGGGAGAAAGAGAGCAGAGAGCATGTAAGGGTCAGGGTGATCATGCTCATGGATGTGCAGGTTTTTTCCCCCAAAAAATAAACCCTATAAATCCAAGGGCTCTGCAGGTTCTTGCTGGAGTGCTGAACACTTCATTTAAGCTGATGCTGACATTAAAAGCTCTCAACTGTTAACTAAAGCAGGGAGGGAGATGGTGATCTGGGGGCCAGCAGAGCTCAGTGTCAGAGATCACCATCTCATGGGGAGCCATCCAACTGCTTGGAAATAAGAATTTTAAGGCTCTGAGACAGTGAGGGGTCCAAAACCAGTAACTGTCAAATTTTGGCATGGTGTGATCCATGACAGCAGTCTAAGGACAGGCACAGTATAGGAGGTTGCCTCTCACAGAACTCGAGGATGCCAAGTCAGAACAGGAGCTGTGAAGGAAGATGGTATCAGAGATGAGAAAATCATCCCATGAGTTTTCCTGTATTGTTTCCAGGAGGAGATCTTATCATGGATTTTGAGATAAGGAAAGGAACCCAGTCCACCATTCTGCCCCCCATAGCTAAGTGTTCCACCTCCAGGGTCAGAGGACAGTCTCTCCTTCATTTTGGACCAATGAGGCTTAACAGAGAGAGCAAGGAGAAACTCCTACACCAAGCAACCTTGCAAGTCAGGTCTCCCAGTGAAATACCAGGGAATTAAACGCTCTGGAAGATGGAAACAGCTTTGAATGGCATGGAAAAACAAGGGCTAGTGTTTGCAACTTGCCTTGAAAAGTCAGTTCAGCTGATATATGGCACTGCCACGTGTTACAAGACACTGGTAGCTCCAAGATAGACCTTTCCTCTTCTTAGGTTCAGGTTTCCAGCAGCAGAGAGAGCACATTTAGGGTTACAGACAGGCAGTGTTACCTGCTTCAGCCTAACAGCATCACAGACTGGCTCAAATTCCTCATACTCCCTCCATATGCAGCCATAACTCCCTTTGCAAATCATCAACTCTTTATTAGATTTACTGCTCATGCACAATAAAATATATTGTTTCTAAGATTGGTTAAATAATACCATCCATATTTATATGCTTATACAATGCAGAATAGTCACATGGCTATTAGAAAAAAAAAGGAAAAAGATAAAAATGAGATCAATGGCCACCTTTGGCTGCACAATTTTTGAAAAGAGTATTTCCAGCTTAGAAACGGAGGGGTTTCTGCAAAAGGAGGCTGAACACCACAAATGAACATGTCATTGGGTCTGAGAGAGGAGAAAATCACAAAGAGGGAGAGGAAGCAGGTGAGGGATGTGATGGATCTTCACTCAGAGACAGCTGACAATGAAATGTTAATGCTTCACCAACCAGTAACAGCCTCTCCCAGGTTGTCTGAGGTGATCATTTTGCTGCTCAATTGAAGGTCAGTTCTAGCCCAGGCCACAAATCAGAGACCTGAATCTCCTGGCACTTTCTAAACAGCCAGGGTGGATGTTCTGGGTCCTGTCTTAATCATTTTGAACGTTCGTCTTGTGCTTCCTCATAACAATGGCAGCTACTGAAATACTCACCAAATAACCATGGCCAGGTCAGTGCCAGAAGTACAGAGAAACGAGGAACAGCAGTTGGTTGGTTAGTCGTGAGTTCTCCTTGTGGGTGGAGTGTGCACTGCTCTGTGTGAGGCTGAGGAAGGGCTTTCACAAGGGATCCCACCACTCCAAACACCTCCTGCTTTCCCTTCAGAAACTTCTCTCATGTCCCTGAACCCTCCCAGAACCCCACAGGTTCTCTCTGTGATATTAAAAGGGAACCCAGGACCTGTTCAGTGATGGGATTTCCACTCCCTACTGAAAGCAAGATTTTAGCCCGGGGCTGGATTATTACGGTTGAGCTTTTCCTTTTCCCTTCAGTCTAAAAGAGGGTTGACTTAGATTAGATATAAGGAAGGAGTTTTTTACAAAGAAGGTGGTAATACAGATAACAGCACACTGAAATCACCCAGGAATTAATACTGGTCTGCTGCAATCTACCCAGTTATGGAAATGACTGGTACTTAAAGGCAGCCAAAAGCATGCCCACAAACAAATTACACTGTCATTATAACCTGGTACCACTGCAGCTACAATACCCTCATTGCAAGGCAAGTGGTCAATTTTCCTGTACCAACACATTAGGTAAGAGCAATAAAAAGAGGTGTGGGTTGAGGTACAGCTAGAACAGACCCGTGGGTTGCCATGGCTGATGACAGTCAGCGAGAAGGGATGAGCAGCTGAGCTACCAGGCACACCCAGCCTGGGCCAAAACGCCACAAGCAGAAGCAACACAACAGCTCAGGCTTCCTGCAGGGGACAGCGAAAGGAGTCTGGGGGGGACTGGCACATGGGAAGGATCTTACTTACATAGGCTCCCACGATGCTGCTCTTGGCAGCCACGAAGATGAGGCAGATGAAGATGGCAGAGCCCAGCATGCCCACGGCACACACCAGGGGATCCGCCCGCTGAGTCTTCAGCCGGCACCACTTGGTGGCCCCTGCCCCTGTGATGACACCCAGGAAGCCAGTGAAGCACGTGATGGCCCCGAAGATCAAGCTGGGAAATAAAAAAAAAATAAAAATAAAAATAACAGACAAGTGTGGGGTGGTTTTTTTGGGAGTTTTCCCAAAAGGGACACAGCCAAATTGTTCGGGTGAGCCGCCGACCGGCGATTTGCAGATTTAAAACTAAGCTTTTAAAAATAGGATTTAAAAAAACAGACTTAAAATTTTAAAAATATTTAAATAGATTTAAAAATTAAAGAATTAGAAGAGGTCCCCTGCTGAGTGCTGGTGGTTTTAGCCCTCCTCCCTTGTAATTCAGAAAAACTAAGCACACGAAACTCAGCCTTGGACACAGGCACTGGTCCCTGGGCAAAGGGCTCACACTGCTTCTCTGGGGGGAACTGAGCTTCCTGGAGAGTCTCCTAAAACAGCTAATTTTGCATGCACTAAACTAACTAACAACCTGCACACTGATCATGTAATGGGAAATCATGGACAGAACAGGCTTAAGGAAGCTTAAGGGAAAGGAAACCTAAAAAGGCTCTTAAATACCACGATTTTCAACATACCTTGACTTCATAGCTCCTTTCAGACCACTTCAAAGGAGCCTTTTGCTGTTGGGTTACACACTTGAAATGTGTTAATTTCAGTTTATGTCAAGGATTGTCTGCACTGTGTGTGTAGCACTTGGATTACAGAGTCTTTGGCAACCACATTAGGGCAGCTCCGGGGCAGCTCAAAATCGAGGTGTCATCAAGGAGGGGAAAACTCTCTGTAAATAGCAGATGGGCAGATTGGGGCTGTGTTTTTTTGCTCACTGCATTTTTGCAGAGCAGCCTGAGCCTGCCTGCTGGACACTGGTTGATGGCACTCCAAACCACTATAAGCAGTTTTCTCGGGGTGGGATTATGTCAGCTGGAGCAAGAAGGTTTTCCTCATATTGTTTTCCCTCATGAGCTAAAAAGCAAAAGAGCTGACAAAAGGCAGTTCTTCATATCTTTTATTTACCTGGAGAAATGCTTTTGTAGCATCTTCTGGTTTGTGCCATCGTGCTGGAGCACAGAGTGAAGGATTACTTTTCACAGCTCATGTGCTGCAACTGATATTCCATAACCAGGACTGAAAAGCCAAACCACTGCACAGCACCAAGCACGTCAGCCCAAAGTGTCCCAGATCTCTGTGACATCCTTCAGCACAACTCAGCAGGCACAGCAGTTTACAGAGCAATGGAACAGTGAAGTCCTGCCTCCCACAGAAACAAAAGCCTCCAGAGTTGGTCCCTGCAGCTTTAAGGGGAACCATTCCAACCTCCAAATTACAGCCACCACCGGGGTTACCCAACCTGCAGCTAATTCTGCTGCTCTCACAGATGGGTCTTAAGGAGCCAAGTTCTCAGCTCTCCAAACATCCTCTGAGGCAAAGACAAAAGTCTCTTTTCTACCCTGCATCCCAGCCTGGGAACTAAGAGAGCTGAGGTCATCCCTTCTCCCTTCGTTTGACTTCATGCAATGAAGAAGAGAAATAAAACCTAGTTTACAATCCCAGCATTTCCTATCATTGTTGAAAGGGCCTAGAGGAAATGACAGACATTCTAGTGACCTGACTCTGTGGGACTTGCCTGTTTCCTTTGGTAAATCAGCCCCCACCCCCTTTCCTCCCCCTCTGAGGATGCCTCTCACCTGTCTTTGGTGCCGCAGGGCTGGGAGCTGCAGGTCTCTGCTGTCTTCTGCACCACCTGTGCCCTGTGCAGGTACAGAGGGATCCACATGCCAAGTGCCCCCGTGGCAAAGGACACGGCTGAGGTGGCCAGGGACGAGAACACGTAGCTGCGGCTGTGGAGGCAGAGCCAAGGGAAGCTTTAGTAGGAAAAGGGAGGAAGCAGGAGCCCCACACAGCAGCCAGGGCTTCAGTGAACAGTGCTCCCCCACACTGCCACCTCCCTTCGCCTAGGCAGGGATAACACAAGGTACGAACTGGAGAATAAGCAGCATGGAATATTCACAGGTGAAGCTCCACTGACCATAATGTACTGGACTCTTTGGAGCTGCTTTTCAGAAGACAATCAGTGCTTACTCCCTGAGACATGATGTGTGAATCTCAGGGCTGTCAGCCTCATGTCACCTGTCTACCTGGATGACCAGTTTCACTTCCCCCTCCCCATCCATGCCACCATGTGATTACCATTTGCATAAACTACCAAGGCAAGTAACACAGAAATATTGATAAATTATCCATCATCGCTTCTCACAGTCCTTTGACACTGCCTGACAATACCAGGAAGGCATTCCAGCCAGCAGTCCTAAAAATGAAGGACACCACAGTTTCCCATCAGAATTGCAATGTAACACTGAATTCACAAGTGCAAGTATTTGCCCATTCACAGCCCAGCTTTCTGGGGGGAAGCACAGCTGCTTAAACACCCGTGGGCATGTGATCTTTTAGGCACATATACAAGCACCCAAACACATCCAGTGCTCACAGATTCAGTCACACGTGGTTGTGCAAACATATATTTCAACTTGCCATGCAGTGTAAGCTTTTGTGTATTTTCTCCTCTTAATTTTTTTCTGGCATTTAACTCTCTTTTTCCCTCCCAAGTAAAGCAGCTCTTTTAAGGAAGAAAAAGGATCTAAGTGTCTGAACAACAGTGCCACAACAACTAATACAGGAACACAGCAATTTCTCCACTTCAAAAGCCTTGATTTGTATCAAGTGTGAGCCAAACAAAGCAGACTCTTTCCTAGATGTCAGTCTTGGAAAGGTTAGAGCAAAGGCTGGAATGCAGCATCATCACTGCAGTCAATACCTCATGTAACTGATTTTCTTTCCCAGGTCCACAGACTAAACTTCCTGCAACTCCCCGCATGTCATCACTTTCCAGTCTCACCAGTGCTAAATCCAGGCCACTGGGTGTTCCAATTAAGCATTAGAGGCAAAGCATGGCTTTTACAAGTGCTCTTACTTTCTAATCAGTGCTTTCATGTCTCTGAGCCACGAGGTCCGAGCCTTCAGCTGCCCCCCAAGTTGTTCAGCATTTCCTCTTTTAGCAGCAGGAACAAATATCAAGATGAGTGTCCCTGTTATCATTCCCAGGAGTGGAGATACCTGCAAGAAAGGGGCAGTGGATTAGCACAGGAGTCCAGGAGGGTTTGCTTTGACTGCTAAGTGAGAAGCAGATGACATCAGCTTGGTTTCAGGGACTGTTCTAGTCCGAATCTGTGAGCACCCGAGGCATCCGCTCCCTTCCTTGCTCCCCGTCATTTCCTGCACTCTTATCTCACTCTGGAAACATGCAGCTTTGAGAATCCCTGATTAAGGCAGTCCACTGTGTTAATAAGTACCAAGATTCATCAAAATACTGGTTCTTCAGTGATGTTTAGCTCTTTGGAAAGCTGCTTCCAGCTGGGCTGAGAGACCAGCTGCTTTCTGGGTGAGTGCAGAAGCCTTTTCAAGGCAAAGGTGAAGGATTTCTGGATGTAGGGATCATTCTGGTTTTGAAAACCCTTGCTTGGCATGCCTTCTACTTCCAGCCAACCCACGGTGGCTTCCCATTTTCAGGCATCTTCCTCAGATAACCTCAGTGTTCAGCAGAACAAGAAGCACTGAAAATTCAGGCTGGGAGGCAGGAAAATGACACATTCCAGGGTTAGGCTTCCCAGGATCCAACCCCTTCTCCCAAGCACTAGACAAAAATACAAAGATCCCCCAGTGCTTTGCAGGCTACAGACACTGTTCTTGTTTGGACACTGAAATTCCATTACTGTTAGAATGGAAAATAGCTCCGTTAGGAAAATAGGAACACAGATTTTCACTGAACTATCATCCCATTTAGACATGTTATTTAAAAAATAAATCCCTGTCCCAAAAAAATGTGCTGCCATTATTAACCTGAGAACGGCCTTTACACACTGAGCAGCTTTTTGTGCCCAAAGGTGACAAACCCACAGTTCTTCTAGGAAAGAGAAGACAAAAGCATTTCAGAACTGGAAAGTCAGGAAAATCCCTCATCCAGGAATAAATGAAGGCTGATACAATTTCCTTATGACAGCTGAACACAAGGCAGCACTGGTGAAAAAAACAGAATTGCTGGTATTTTCTAGTCATTACAAGACAATTTCAAGTCTCCTTGATTTTTATCTAAAGGTTCCAGCCCCCACCAGGACAATCTCCACAGTCAGTATCCATGGACATTACTCAGTAATGCTCCCATGAGACTCCCACACTACTGCTGGATCCAGAGACAAAGCTGCCACTTGTCCACGTGTCCTTCTGTCTTCTTCAGCCCACTGAAGTACAGATTATTCCTGACCTCTCCTGGATTTGGAGCCCACAGGAGATCACAGAGGGAAGCATCACCTCGGGCAATCATTCACATCTTGCAAGAGGCACAGTAATTGCCACAGGGATGAGAAAACTGCTTTGCACTGATGAAGTCTGGAAGCTTTCAGTGTGTGCTGTGTGACTACAAAACCTGAGCAATGCTGTGCAAGGCAAACACCCCAGGCATGTGCAGCTCATCAGATCCCCAGTGATTTTACAGTCAGGGGATCATGCACCAATGTGTCATTTACAGTGGAAATAACGACTCTGCAAGGGTACAGTCTTGCAGATAGCCTGGATTTCTCAGGATAACTGTGGAGACACCACCTGAAGAGGAAAATGCTGGTGAGGATCCCTTTGCACAAATTACCCACTTGGGTTTTACGGATGGATTTGGGTTTCACAAGAGCGCTCTGATACATCCACCTCCTTAGAGCCCACTGGGCAGGGAGAGGGGCTTTGGGGAACTCCCTCCTTGTGCTGGCCTCTGCTCAAATTTTACCCTCAAGTGTTTCTGCTGCTGAATGATGCAGCCATCCTGCTGGTGTGAAGCTGCAGGATGCTGCACTTTCCATTCCAGGTTCCCAGCTGGGAAATGCCCCCGGCCCTCCCGTCGCTCACGCTGCTGTTCTGGCTTTGCTTCCCCTGGGCACAGCCTGCGTCACAGAGGGCACCTCTTCTTGAGATGGGAACCCATGGATTTCATCCCCTGCTGCTATAAATGGTGTTGGCCTGAGCTCCAGGGGATTCATGAAGTGCCAGAGCCAGAGAATGCACCTCCCAGGGGCTCGTGCCACCCACACCACCAAAGGTCAGGAGCCAGTTCTGCTGGGCCACTTCCTCTCAGCTCTTTCAAGACATCTTTGTGTGCAGGATCTGTTTGTGAGCATGTGATTGGAGTGGATTATCTTTTCAGCACATTTATCAGGGTCCCAAGAGGTTAAAATAGAAGGAAACCGACTGTCTCAGGGCAGAAAAACAAGCGGAAACTGGAACAAAGTGTTTTTTCCTCAAAGCAGGAAGCCATTCTCAGAGTTTCTTGACAGCAGGGGACTGAAAGACTGTGGAGTTGATTTAAGGCCAATGCCTCATCTTCCAGTACCCATCAAGAAATCACAGTTGATTGATAATAAAGAGATTGGAAAATTCTTGCTCCCAGGCAGGGAAAACACCAAATACCACAGGCCAAGCCCACACACCCTTCCCATTTGCTTAGAGAGTGCATCTGCTATGCACTGAACATCCAGGGCTGCAATTTCCAGTCCTTTACCTTCCAGATACAATAACAGGTTGAGCAACTGTGTGATGGAACTCTTCCTAACACAGATCAATCAATTAGCTGTCATTAAGATGTGATTACCAGCGACTTACCCTCAAGGCCCAGTGCCAGTCTCCAGCAACCTGCTTCACACTGGACCCAGTGATGTATCCCAAGCCACTGCAAGAAATGCCAAGATGAGAGCTGGTCAGAGCTTTAGGAGTGGCAGTCACAGCTGTTCTCAGACAGAGACAAAGAGAGGCACAACCAGCTCTTGGGCTCTGTTCTCCCGCAGGAAGGAGCATGGGGATTGAAGCAGATGGTGGCCAAGATGTGACTCTTCCTAGCACTGCTGATCTAAAACTGCTCAAATCTGAGCTGACCTTTCAGTCTACAGTGGATGGAAGCAAAGCCCCAAAAGGAATGTAGTTCCCAGTGTAATTTCTACATCAGGCCTTACCCCATGCTAATATGAATATTAAACAATTTTATGTTCAAGCCCTCAGTTAAAAAGTGCCCTTCAAGGACACACCATACTTCATCATTTAATTTTTTTCTTGTCACTCAACAGTACTTGGTTCTAATTACCCAGGAAGAAACCACTTTCCCTAAGCTTGTGAGAAGAACCAAGAAGAACATGCAAGGTAGTCGGGTGGGAGAACATCAAACCTGAAGCTGTGACATCCCATCTGAAGATTAAGAAGCAACAGGACCTTCAGCCCTAAGACAGCAGGTGGCTCAAAGGGACTGAAGGTGAAT
The DNA here is from genome assembly GCA_036023395.1 of Myiotriccus ornatus. NCBI lineage: Eukaryota > Metazoa > Chordata > Aves > Passeriformes > Tyrannidae > Myiotriccus > Myiotriccus ornatus. The sequence continues at coordinate 7,630,748 of JAYRBT010000051.1, read as the reverse complement.
GTGGCCACACTTCTCTCCACATGAGCTGAATGAATGTGAACATCCCTTGTCAAAACTGCTGCATTTGTGGCTGAGATGGCCTTGGCTACAAGTTACCAGGACTGCTGTGGGGCAGCTGTGAGCCCTCACCTGCCTTGACTGAAGTCTGCTAAGCTTTGGGGGTTGCCAGCTGTAATTACCCCAAAACTGGGCTTTTTACACAGACAGGCTCCAAAATCAAACTGTGGATCACCACAGAATCATGGAATAGTTTGGGTTGGAAGGGACCATAAAGACCATTGATTCCACCCCATGGGCAGGGACACCTTCCACTAGCCCAAGTTGCTCCAAGCCCTGTCCAACCTGGCCTTGGACACTTCCAGGGATGGGGCAGCCACAGCTTCTCTGGGCAACCTGTGCCAGGGCCTCACCACCCTCACAGAGAGCAATTCCTTCCCAGTATCCCATCTAACCCTCCCCTTTTTCAATTTACAGCCTTGCTCTATCACTCCATGCCCCTGTAATCCATGTCACTGTTGAATACTGAGAATTTAAGTGCCAGAATCAGGCTCAACACAAGGAGTATTTGTAATTTCTTGCTAGCCATAGTTCACTGAATTCTCCATGTGAATACTTGGAATCTTTGGTCCTCTTGGCAAAATATTCTTCTCACCAATTAAGGACCCATTTTTCTCTTTCTCCTCAAGAGCAAAGGGATGTTTGTGAGTTTTGTCTCAGGGATGAGTGCTCTAAATTGTAAAATGCACCACCAAGAAGTTTTTCTCTGAGTCTGGGACATGTTACCCATGTATTTATTCCCTGCTGCAAATGAACCCCCGATGTCCCTTTTGCACAGGATGTTGTCCCACTCTGGGAACTGGAATGCAAAGTATGCAAAAACCCTCCCTGCCTACAACCTCACAATAGAGGGTCAGCCATTATTTTTAAAAAAATAAAAATAATGACAGATTCCCTCCTGTCCCAACAATCAGATACTGTGTTGGGCTGATAAGGAAACACAACTGAAAGAAACAGTCAGCTAAAATATTTTGATTCCATTTCCACCCCACTGCTGTAAAAAAAGAGGGGAAAAAAAAATCCTTCCCACTAATTCCCAAAAGTCACACACAAACCAGTAACAGGTCCAGAAAAAGAATCTAATTCCTGCTACTAATTAGTCACTGCTCACAATGTTTTCCTGTCTAAACCATTCCAACCGAAGACAAGAAGCATCATCATTAGCAACCTCAGATCTGCATGAGTTTAAGTGAAAAGGCAAACCCAAGGAATTTTGGTACCACTTACTTACCTGCCCAGAGGAATTGCAAAGTAGAAGACAGAGAGCATGAGGGTCCTCGTGTTTTTGGTGAACAGGTCTCCGATGATGGTTGGGGCAATAGTGGAGTAACTCGCCTCTCCGATGCCAACCAAACCCCGGGACAGCACCAGCAGCCAGAAATACTGAGGAAGCAAATAAAAACATTACCAGCTATCCCCTTGTCTTTTTTTTTTTTTTTTTATAATTCAGGATGGATGACAGGAAAATCTGGGCAAGCAGGGAAATACAAAACCCTGTGAGTGGAAAACGCTCCTCTCGTTCGCATTTATTTTTGAAAGCCTTGTGCTCCTTTCATTTGTCTCCTGCTGGGAGGAGAGGGACTATAATTTTTGTCAAGATTTATAGGCATGAAGGGAAAGTAATAATAAAATGTTTACTCAGTGACACTCAAGGATATATTTTAAAAGAGGCAGAAGACCCTCAGTTTGTACCCAGGCTGCAGCTCAGTCTTGCTCAGCCCAAGTTTGGAAGGTTTGCTTTGAAATCCAGAAAACAGCAGCACCTGCTGAGGCCAATCCACCCTCCCCAGCGTGCCAAGGGACAAGCTCTGACTGTGAAACCCCAAAGCTGGGAAAGAGTTGAACGCCCAAACAAAATGTTCTCCTTCATTAAAAGCCACGGAATAAGGGAATCTTTCCAAGGTGCTAAGCATCCATCTCACTCCACTTGCCCTGAAGAGCAGCAGACACCTCCCCTCACAGCAGGGAGGCAGAGTGAGGGGCACTGAACAGTCCCAAAAAACCCCCCAGTCCCAATCCCAGCTGCACCAAGAGGAGACCTGAGCTTCACTGGAGCCCCAGGAACATCCCCTGCTCTGCAGGCAGGACCTGCAGGTGGGCGACTCAGAGCCACACAAGGCAGGGGAGGGACTGAGCTGCCCAGGGAATTCCAAGCCTTTCTGAGTGAAGCTCAATCCCACGGGATGAGGATGTATTTCACATTCAGCACAGCTCAGCCTAAAATGGACCAAAAGCAATGGTTCATCTAACAGATTTTTTTCTTTTTCACAGCCCATTTTCCTATTTCAGCAACACTTCTGTGAACTGCAAAGACCTGATTTTCAACCTGACCTTTCACTGCACCTGCAGTTTTGTGGGTGCTGCCCTATGCAGGAATAAGGCACAGTGCTTTGATGCCTAAATACCTGATACATGAGCACAAGCAAGTTCTCAGCCATCCAAGCAGCTTGAGCTACACCCAGGAGTAATTGCAGGGGCAGAAATTAAACAGTCAGTGCACAGAGTTGTAAGCACAGGGCAATCTGTTCCTACAAATGTAACCTCTACAAATCCTCAGCTTACTGTTGTTGTTCTGCAGATCATCCGTGAGCAGAACAGCAGGGATTTAAACTGAGAGAGGGGAGGTCTGGATTAGATATTGGGAAGGAATTCCTCCCTGTGAGGGTGGGAAGGGCCTGGCTCAGGTTGCCCAGAGAAGCTGCGGCTGCCCCATCCCTGGAAGTGTCCAAGGCCAGGTTGGAGCAACCTGGGCTAGTGGAAGGTGTCCCTGCCCGTGGCAGGAGGTGGAATGAGATGGTCTTTATGGTCCCTTCCAACCCAAACCATTCCATGACTCTGTGCTTATGATACGTCCTTAAGCATGGAAGTGCTTTGAGAATAACGAGCAATTACTGATTCTCCTCCTTCAGATGGGAAAAGGCTGAGTGAAGGGAAGTGCCTGACTTTGTGCCCTTCAGCAGAGCCAAGCCAGGGCCCAGCTCTCCCTCACAAACGTGGTCAGTGCCCTGCAGACACCAAGCCACGTGCCTGGGTCATAAATACATCCACCAGCAGCCAAAAATCTGCCACTGATGTCTGTGCATTGTTATCCTTGATTAATCCCCCGGGTGAAAGGAACTTTTTGAGGATTCCTACAGTCACACCAAACAAACACTTGTGTGCACTCTTCACTTCCTCATATTTTGGTGTGAGCTGTGCACCAATCCCCATTTTCTGGGGGAACACAGGTTCCTTGTTGGCTGGCAGGGCGTGTGCAGTGCTGCTCACACATCTCCCATACCTACCACACACGTGGGTGGAACAGAAAGGGCAATACTGTGACTCAGATTAATTTAATTTATGCCAATTACCCAACACTCAACCACCCCAGTGCAGAAATATGCTGACAGTGATTGGTGCACAGGTAACCAATGCATTTGGGATGAGCAACAGTATTTATTACATGCTGAAAGGCTTAGTCATGCAGAATTAGAAAGCAGGGAACTGCAGGCTGGCTGTGGTTTCTGAAGAGGTTCAGATCTGCATCACAGGGAGGGTGACAGTCACCTGCCAGGCCTGAGATGAGTATGGACAGTGCCACTTACACCTGCAGAACGACAGGTTTGGAAATGCACGTTCCTCAAATTTGAAATACCTACAGAAAAATGACACCATTTCGTGTTCACCAGCCAATACCACTCCCAGGGAATGCACTGGACAGGAATTTCCTCCAAACAACGTTGTTAGAAGGCTCCTCTTACAATCCTTGTGTAGAGCAGGAAAACTGTACAAAGCATTCCTTTTGTGGTAAAAGAGTGACTCGGTGTCATCAACACCACGGAATCAGATGCCCAATACAATGAAATCATCTGCAACAAGTAAGGCATTCACTCTTCTCTCCCAGTTCCTCCTCAAATCCTCCTCCTTCTCCTCCTCCCTGGCTTATCCCACGCTGAGACACTCCGAAGTATCTGTTTAATATTTAAACTACATTCTCTGAAGCAGTGGTATCCAAATTTAAGTCCTGAGATTCCGACTTCGGTTGGGAATAAAAGGAGCCTTAAAAAGCACAGCCCACATAAAGAGCTCAGTGGTATCTGAGGTCAGATATTCAGGGCTATGGCCCGTGCAGCCACTCAGGTGTGACAGCCAGGCAAGACATACAAAACCCTGAAACAATTTAGGGAATTCTTCTGCCTGGTTTTGGAGCTCTAGATTTAGGATTAAAGAGTTAATACCTCTTCTTATCCAGTTGTTCAGGACCTTTGGCTAACAATCACCCTGCTGGAACCTATACAGTAAAAGTAAGCAGTAATTTGTCACAGCGAGATGGGACCCCCCATCTTCCATCCCTAGTCAGTCACTCAAAACTTCAGTTGTCCCTGAAGAGGCACAGCTGGGGAGCCCCCTGGGACAAAAACTGGTCCTTTCCATGAAGGGGCCTTGTCTTTTTGCTTTTCAGACAGGAAATAAAAAAACCCCACAAGCAACAAAATTACTCCAAAATTCTTCTGGTGCTGCTCATTTGGACCACAGGAACCGCTCAGAAACTGGCCCTGGAACCACCACGTGTGCAGTACAGACAGCTGCTATTTTTGTGTGCATCTACGCCCATCCATCCATAGGAACATCCCTCTTCCTCTCCCAGTGGATGTGGACATGACAACCAGCACAAACAAACGGCAAAGGCAGATGTGACAGGCAGAGGAAGCTCCGTTCCCCTCCCCAGGCAGTAGCAGGACACCTCCACCATTTCCTCTGCACTGGACTGTCCCCCAACTGCTTGTCCCTCCCTGTCTGACCCCAGGGTTCTCAGCAGTTTAGTGACACAAAAAGGGCTGACACCAGCCCAATTCTCTCTGCAGTATCTCTTGGGCCTAAAAGCAGAACAGGCAGCTCAGGCTTTAACTGAATTTCACTGTTCCCCGAGCAGAAATTGGTATATATTGAAGAAGCTTGTTCCTGTCTATATGACTTGAGAACTCTTCTGTAATTTGTTTACCAGTGCAAATAGGTCTCTGGCAGGAAAACTGGAAATATCTGAGTCAGCTTTCAGGACCTGAGCTAATTTCTTCCTTGCAGGTTAAGCCCAGCAACCCCAACACTTCAGTGTTTTTTTGAACATGAAGTGCCTGGAAGCGAAGTTTCTTTGAAACAAAGAGCTGTGACCGCAAACAATTTATTTATGTCTTTAATTTTGGTTAGCAGTCGTGTCAGAGATGACTGCAACTCCACGAGAGCTGTCAACATCTCCTGGTTTGGAGAGAGGCACTGGGATTTTTGGAATGACTTCATGGCATCAATCCCCCTCCCTGCTGCCCAGACAGCTCCGAGGCACCAGCCTGGATGTGGGCACTGGGAAAGGGGTTATTACAGGGACACCTGAGCCATACAGTGTGACTGGTGGCAGCTCAGGATGCAAAAGTCCTCCCAGTCCCTCTCTCCAGTTTGTCTGTGCCACAAAAGGGCTGGTGAGACACCAGCCAGGGAGGATTCCAATAAATCATCCACATATGGACAGGACAGTGCCTGCAGAGACCCAGAACTGCCACAGCCTTCCTGGGAGTTTCCCTTCAAGGAATCACCTGAAAGCACTGCAGGGAGAAAGCACTCACGCCTATGAATGTGAGGTACAAAAGGTCAGTGGACCTGCTTTTCTTCCCATCTCCTAAATATGAGGAAGGAAAAATACCCTCTAGCCATAAAGCTGAAGAATTTACTACTTTGTCATTTGAAGACCAACAACCCAAACAAAAAAAGAAGCCCAATCTCCCAGACCAGACATGAGTTTTGAAAGGGATACAAATCCTTATGTCCCTGGGGAATGTGCTGATCAAGAACAGGAATACTCCACTCACTAACTTCTAAATTTCTTAAATTATCAGCAAACTGTAATGACAGATCATGGGCTCAGGTGGACCTGCTCCCATCACTGCCATCACACACCAGAAGCTATGGGTGTGACACAATCCTTCCAGAAATCACATCTGAAAAATAGCTTTTATGATTGAGTTAAATATTTACAGTATAGAATCCCAGAATCATTTAGAAAGAAAAGACCTCCAAGAACATCAAGTCCAAGGCAGTTAATGCATTTTCTCTAGAATGTATATTATGGTTTATATCTCATACTGACTTTACTCTCAATCTCACACACACATAAATGTTTGATGGCCTAGGACACATGACTGGCTTTAATCATGTTTGGTGAAACCTCCTAATTATATATTTATCCCGGTTGTATAGACCATTGAGTGAGTAACACATGTTTTAATAGGTCTAATTACAGCTTGAAGTTCCTTCCTTTTTAATTAGTTAACAAAAGGAGTTAAGCCCCAGTTCTTTAAAAGATTAGCTGCCAGTGATAAACCTATAATCTGCCAAATATGTGTACAACTGAACCACCAGATTTACTGTCTAAAGAATCATATGATCCTTAAGCTTTGGTTATTAAGTATTTGCATTTGAATGTGGAATAGCTTGTAAGGGTCTCAAAAGAAGCTGAACAGATGCTGCTTTCAGATGAGGGACACATGGACCGATGAGATCCCACAGACAGAGCCAGCCCAGCACAAATCCCTGGTGTGGGGACAGCACCGGGGCAAGCCACGCTTACAACTGCTGCTGCTGGTCTAAAAGAAGGATCTTTATCCTGCTACAGCACCTGCACCTGTGTCCCTGTGAGGATATTGAGTCAAACTCCTACGGGTTCGACAGTTAGCTTCTGTAAAAGGGAACTCAGCATCACGAAATTCCATATTTGAGCGGAATTTTGCCATATTTTCCTTCTTTTATCATATAAACGTTATGCCAAAACCCAAGAATGTAGAATCAGGGTTTGCACCCTTGGAAAGAAGATGTGCATAAAGCCATTCCTCGTCACTAGGCAGCTAGGACTGCCACACAGAGCCGAAAGGACACGTGTGGAGTGCCAATAAACCGAGGAGGAAGCGCTGGGACTGACGGAGTTTCCCCGAGTTCCCGGAGCGAGCTCAGGTGAGCTGTGCTGTGCTCCTGCAGCTGCCTGAGCCTTGCACTGAGCACTCAGGGTAGCAGGGCAGTCACAAGCCATCAGTGATAAATGTGACACGCTGGGGGGGGTGAGATGAGCAGAGTACACCCCACAGGGATCAGTGTCTGCCCCAGGGCTGCTCAGCAGGGCTTCCCTTTGACAGCCACACTCACGTGCACACATCAGCCTTCCCTGGGCACAGCCGGCACTTTCTGCCCAGGCAAACACCTCTTCTTCCATTCCAGCAGGTTCTCCCAGCTGTGCCAGCGCTTTGCAGGATCCAAGTGGTTAAAGATGCCACACCACACCTTTCACACAGGCAGGAAAAGGTGCCCCATTACCATGATGTCACCCAAACCAGGACCGGGCTGTGAGTATCGGGGTGGTGACTAAGAGCACTGGCTCCTGCACACTCACCCTGCAAACTCCAGCTCATTAGCTGGGACTCACTGGGAGAGCTGAGCAATGGAATGACACCACAAAAGCAAGGGACACATTTGCTTAAACACCAAATGCTCCAGTTCCTTCAGCCCTCCCAGGAATGAGGGGGTCACCTTGAAGAATCTCAAAGCTTCCAAGTCAAACAGGGACACCGAGACAGGATGACATTAAACAATGATGGTGATGTTTGAAATTCCATTCTGTGTCTGGATGGATGACAAAGGCCACAGCAGAACAGATAAGCCTAAGTACACCTTCCACCTCTGTGCATGCCTAAGGCTTTACAGATTCTGAATATATAACCAAGGCACTCGGCGTCCACTGGTGGATGTAGGCCCTGGGTGCACACACTTGATGGGAATGCTGTGTCAAACCTAAATATGGACCACAAAGTCACATGCCCCACCTTTGCAGACAGGAATGGTTCTAACTCCTCTCTAACTAAAGGAGAGTAAATACTGTAGAGAGCTACAGAGGGGCTACATAGTCAGTACTGGTGTTTTCCTGTCAAGTCCAGCCTGGATTTCAGATATTCATTCCAAATTTTGGCCATTGCTTTTCTTGCTGTGCAGGAACAAAGGAAGATTAATATTTTTCTCCTGGTCTACAAGTAATCGTATCCCTAATGGGAACTGCCAGCTGAGAGACCCAAACACAAACTAACACGGGGGCAGAGCAGTGCACGGGGGTGTCTGTCGGTCAGTACATTCCTCCCCTGCTCAGAGGCTGGGCAAGCGTTGGTGTCAGGATTTCCTACAGCCAAAGGAGTGGGTTGTGTTCAGGGAGCAGCCAGGGTACAGCCTGGGGGGAGTCTGGTTGGAGGCAGGTTGATGAGTTCTCAGCTCTGAGTCAGCACTGAGAGCTATCAGTGTTTTATCTATTTTCTGGAGAGAGATGAGTGCACTTAGAAATTCATGCTACAGTTACCAGTCAGATAAACCTAACTACAAACCACCTTTCTCCCCTTACCAGCCCTGAGTCAAGCAGGCAGGGCAGGCTGGGGAACCCACTGCAGCTGCTGGTTCTCCTGCCACTTGTCCCACTGCAGGGAAGTGGGTGGGTTTGGACTCTTCTCCTCTTCCCTCAATGTGTGTCATCACTCACCCACAACCACTTCTCACTCCCCATCTCTTTACAATCCCAGCTGCCCTTTAAGTCACTACTGCACACACCATTCCCTGTAACTTCCATCACCACTGGATTCTACTGGAGTTTACAGTCTCCTCCCTTCGAACTGAACTCTTGATGGCAAGTCCATCTTCCACCACCATTTGCAAACTGCTCTTCTCCTTTGCATGCCCCTCACAGAATCAGAGAAGAGCTGAGACTGGCAGGGAGTTCTGGAGATGGTCTGGTCTGTGCTTGCTCAAAGTGGGATCAACTACAACAGGTTGATCAGGACCATGCCCAGCTGAGTTCTGAACATCCCCAGTGATGGAGAAGCCACAGCCATGCTGGACAGCCTGTTGACCACCCTCACACTAAAAAGGTTTCTTCTTATGTTTAACTGGAATTTCCAGTGTTTTGGTTGGTGCCATTGTCTCATCTTTTCCCTGGGTACCTCTGAGAAGAGTCTGGCTCCATCCTTCCACCTCCCACCAGGTTCCAGAGCAGCTCTGCAGGCTCTCTAGGGACAGAAGCCCAGCCCTACAGAGAGCATGACACTTTGGCAAAGGTAACCTGTGTCAGCTCAGTTAAATCCCCAGGGCAGACACCACCTCGTTTGCTGTGTCCCTGCTGCATTCACCCTAACCAGGTGTTTCTTCACTCCCTTTCCCTTCAGCCTGCTTGGGATGAAGTATAAATATCTGTGTCCAACGAGGGAGGTTCCTCTGACCCAAAGGTCCCCTGAACTCTGACTGGCAGGTCACTAATATTGAAGTGAAAATGCCCTGGGCCTTCCTGCAAGTGTTCACACATTTTATTCACACATTCACATGTGTTTTATTCACACATGCTTATTTTATATATATATATATGTATATATATATGCTGGATGGAGGTTATAGCCAGGTTACAGATGAGACCACTACACCACACCAAGATTTCACAGCAAGCTACTGAGTTACTAAACCTTAGTCCATTTGATTAATCATTTGCTCAAGGGCCAATATTGAAACCCTTTTGCAGTTAGGATGGACTTGTGCAGCTTCTAAAGCAGGTCTGATTCTCCTGTTCTGATTCCTCTGCAGCCTCCAGTCACACTTTGTCAAACACTTCCAAACTTAGCTCATTTGGATGCATGAAGCATCCCCCTGATTCTCAGCTCTGAACACCTCACCTTTGAACAATTCCCTTCTGGGAAAATTCAGCTGGTCCTCGGAGCCCTGCAAGGAGCAGAGAGACTACAGCAAGCAGGGAGAGACTAAAATACATATTTAAATATAGAAATGAGCAAGGGAGATGAAGCAAAGTCCACTCATCTCTCCTTTGATTGTCTCTAGTATTTGTTAATGGCTTTAGCTCTCCCAGGTGGCCTGTTCAGACACACTTAATTGAATGTGGAGGGTTTTATTTGGAAATGCACTTAAGAATCTGGCTGATTAAAGCATCCTTATTTCATGAGATTTTATTATTATTTAATATATAAAAATAACCGATAAAGACTGTAAGATACTCCTTTTTTCACTCATCAAACCCTTCAATCAGCAACTAAAGTGTTTAACAACTGCATACCCAGAGATAGGCTCTGAAGTGAAGCACCTAATTAAGTGCTCTGGAGAAAAAACCAAACCCCAAACCACCCTGGAAGTAGCAAGACTCCCCCAGCACTTCCCAGAGCCAGCAGGGAGCTGCTTTGTGCTTTGCAGGGACAGAAATCAGCAGCAAGATTTTCTGATCCACTTGCAAATTCCCCTCCAGTGCTGAACCTGCAGGCTCTGAAATCCAAGTTCCCACCACTGCCCTCCCTCCAAACCCACCCGAGGGAACCTCCTGGTGCTTCTCAGTCATTTTTGGGTAGCACAAAGAGAGGATGAGCCCCATTCCCGTTCTCCATCCCTCAGGAAATGCCATTACAAGACTCTGGGTGAGGAGGCGGCTCCACCAGGCCCTGACAGAAACCTCAGCTGAGACAAAGCAGCTCCCTGATTGAAGGGCAGCTCATCCCATTGACCCCTTGGTAAAAATATGACATGGCATGTAAAATGGGGGGATTTACATTCTTCACAATTCTTTGGTCATTAATACTGCATTAATGACAGGGGGATGGGATGGGATGGGATGGGATGGGATGGGATGGGATGGGATGGGATGGGAAGGAAGGCACCAGATTGGTTTGCTTACTCACCAGAGCCCCCATCCCGTGGGGGTGCTACAGCATCACTGCTGTAAAACAGACCTCAGAGGAAAAGGCTGATGTTTTTAAATAAATCACAGGGATCATAAAGAGCCCTGTGTTCCCAGTGCCTGCTGGAACATGGAGTTAAAGCACTTCTTTCCACCCCTGGCTCTGGGAGCCCAGGCACTTCACGTGGCTGAAACAGCGGCTGCTTATCCCTGTTACGAAACCATTGCCCACAGCTCAGCTGGAATTGATCTTCCAAAACTGCTCCCCTGAGAACCTTAACAGTCCTGGGGTGGAAGCAAACTGTTGCTTTTTGTTCCAGATCTGTCAGGTGGGACACACTTGCCAGCACTTGCCACAAACATCTCTGGCATTAGGCACTAAAGCCATTCCCTTCCTGAGATGTGCAAACCATAATCCCAAAAATAGGGACTGGGAGAAACACAGGGTAATTTTGCGAAGTTCTTGACACAGCACAGGTTCAGAAATGCAGTTGGAATATGGGCTGGTGGACACAGAATCACATACTGACAGGCAGTAACAGGCTACTGTTGTTCCAACCACAAGCAAAGCCTTGAATCCAAGCAACCAGCTCTAAAGAGATCCCAGATTTTTCAGAACACTTGCAGGCACTGACACCCAGCACTACCAACATCTCCACCTCCAGTGATGTCCACAGGAACGTGTGAGGTCCAACCCCATGAACCCCATGGGCTGTCTTGGCTCCCACTCTTTGGTTCGGACCAATTCATAACCCAAAACTGAGTCAAATCCGACAGACAGGCTGGATTGGAGGTTCTTGGAGAGCACAACCCCCTGTCCCCATCCCTGAAACCACTGCAGAAACTGTGATTTCTTTGGAGAAAGCAACAGTCAGCTGACTGAGACACGCAGGTGTGAGTGCTCTGCCTCCACTATATGCATTTTAAAGGGCAGAACAAGCTTTGAGAGTCTGTGAAGGACACATTTTAATGGAATCCTTCAAGGTTTAAATGAAATGAGCACAAACTTACAGTCCCAGCCTCTCTCCCCACACTGCTGGTTCTGCTGATTCTTGCCATATTTGACTTTGCATATGCTAAAAATTCAAGTGCACCAGCAGGTCAGCCCTTTCAGGCAACTCTGCTGAGGAACCATCCAAATCACTCCAAACTCTGAATTTTTTTTTGTCCCTGCTTTCTGTTTTCATGTTTCCCTGGCTTGCTGACTCAATCAAGATCCAGAAGCCTCCCAGAACCATGTGTGGAAGGCTGACCTTGCAAGATGATGTCCCACATCTGAGAGATGCCCCACTTTTAGCCTCAGATTCCCAGAGAGGAACTGATGCATCTACCAGTTCCTTCCACCCAGGAGCTTCTTCTCATTCATGATCATCATCTTTGAACAGTTGTCATGTCCCTTTTCAAAGTGTTATTAAATTGACACGTTTTTGTCATGCTGCAGCTTCACTTCGTTCTCCAAATCCAGCCTGTTTGACAAAATGACAACCCTATTAAACCACACTAAACACATCTGCATGTTTTGTGACTGTCTTTCTCCTGAGACTTCGTCAATCATGTCTTCAGACTCCATGATCAGCGCCACTCCCAGGGATTTCCAGCTCAAAATCTATTACCCAGGGTCGAGATCAGTACTCTAATTCGGGTTATCTGCATTGCAAATGCAGTGTTTTGTGTAGCCTGGGAACTTTATGCATTTAAAAGACATGTCAACACTTCAAAAGACTAATTTAGCACCTGGTACTGTAAGACATTTCCCATCTTCCCACTATTTGCACATGACTCAGAACACAATGGTTCTTTTCCCAGCCTTTATGCAGGACCCAGGAGGCCACAGACTGTGTGGCCACTGGGAAGCACTCACACTTCCCACAGTGACCGGTGCTTTTGGATCAGCTTTTTGGATCAGCAGGCAACCAGGACAGCCAAAGAAAGGCTCAAATCCATACCTTTGCATCTGAACACAAGCCTGAATAACACACTCCCTCTCTCCTGCATCCTGTTTTTTCAGGACAATTAAGCACAGCCTTTAAGAGCCACCAGGGCCCTGCTAAAAGAAAGTTTCGATTTGTTTCCAGGCCTCCCAACGAGCCAAAAACTGGGATGAATGGATTTGTTTGCTTTGTTTGGGAGGCATCATTACCAAACCCTCCCCAAGCATCCTGCTTTTTTCCAAGGCAAAAGCCTCAGGAACACAATCCCTAAAGCTACCTCAGTTATATCCCCACTAAACACGTGTCAGCTCACAGCCTTCAAAATGGCAACATTTCTCCAGGCTCGTATTTGAACATCCCAGTGAAGCTTGAAGGGACATGTTCTGCACCACCAACCTGGCACTCTCAGTACACAACTACCTGGAAAGCTTCTTCCCAAAGGACCAGGACATGGTGCCACCCAGGCACTGTTAGAAAACTTACATGCAGCACTACTACTTTATTGTTTTCTTCTTTAAGATTTCTTTTTTTTTCTTTTTTTCTTTTATTTTTCCCACCAACTGATTCAATCCCAGCCTATTTAGGGAGTGTTTTCCCTTTCTTCCATTCCTTGGCTGCCTGGGACGAGGCTGAGCTTAAGATGCTGTAATAATTATTTATAGAACATAATGCTGAAGCATTCTAGAGACTTCCAATAAGACAGGGTTGAAGCAAGAAGATGTTTTTTGTGTTCCATCAGCATGCCCTGGGGTTAGGCCTCTGCTGCAGCAGGACAAGCAGAACGTACGTTTTCATAGACAAGACAAGAAGAAGGAATGTTTCCAAGACACACACAGCCTGGAAATAAAATAAACATGCCTTCTTCCCTCTGCCTCCCCAGCAAAAGGTGCCAGGTGAGATTTCCTGCTCAGGCACAACAAGAGCAGGACAGGCGGGATGTCACAGCCAGGCTTTGCTTCCACACCACCCATTAACTGGCACAGCAACTGAGCTTTCCTACTCTTCAACACAGAGACTATAAATCCAGGTTTCTGCATAAAAATGGGGCAAACCTGTGAAGGTCTTTGGCCTGTGAAGATCTGTCATGCCCCACAGTCCCCAGCTGCTGTCACCAAGCATTTTCATGATCCAACAGAACTGCACCGAATGTGTGGAGATTTAAAAAGCAGCAGGGTCTGACTCAACCCCCACAAAGGCACACCAAAGGTTCCCACAGACTTCCAAAGAAGGAGCTGAATCAGAACCACAATCACAGACTCTGTGGTAACGATTTCAACATCTTCCAGTAACCCAGATAACCAGCAGCTCTCTGAAAGGGGGCAGGTGATTACAGGGGTCCTCACTGAGACCCTCTGCAAATCAGCACTGAGCTTTGAGCCTGTTTCTTGACACTGTCCCAGCACAAACCTCTGGCCACCTGCTCTAGAAAATGCCTGAGCCCTGAGGGGCAGGTCTGGCACTTCATGCAAGCCCCTGCCTCCACTCCACACCCAGTGCAGCTGAGCTCTGACAAACAGCCCTTCTCTCAGCATCCCCAGGGTTTGATTCACACATTGCATGACTTCAAACCAATTCATGACCCCAAAGGAGGTGGCAGAGAGCAGGAGGCACATTTATGGACACAGCAGTACGTGACTGGGGTGATTTGAGGAGTCTGAATGGGATGTGGTTGGTGCTAGACTGACCCTGAGTGGGGAAGGTGGGATTCGGGGGCTGTTATCTTGGCTGCTTTCAGGTCCCAGAGGGCAGAACAGAACCAGTCCTGTCCCAGACCCTCTGCAGGGGGGAAATGCAATGTATGGCAGAGATATTCCTTATGATAGTTCCTTGCAGTTCATTTCCCTCATCACAGGAATAAGCCTCCTGGGAGAGCTTTGGAGCTGTGCTCTGTCTCCCTCCTGCTCATCACCAGCTGTGTTTTCAATAACTCTTCCCAAATGCTTCGCAGATACACAGGCACAGATACTGGACAGAAAAAACCAACACTCTGAGCAGAAAATGCAACACTCCAACTTCTAATAACACCTATGAAAAGCTGCCTCCTCTCACAGATTGGCTTTTTTGGGGCTGCTGCTCTGAGAACACCTTAATCTGGTTTTCATTTATAGTTTCCCTTGGAGGAGCGACAGGTGCAAAGGGACAAGGTAGGAATGTAAAGCAACCAGGAGACAAATACATGACAGTAATTCTGCACTCTGCAACTGTTTCATCTATATAAATCTTTTCTCAGCTCTTCTGTCCTGGGTCAGCAAAATCTGATGGAACAACGAGGACCCAAGATCCAAGAGTTCAAATCATTCCACTTGTCTGTGCAAGAGAAGATGTTGTTCTTACAGGAAAGCAGTTTCCCAGGCAGTATTTGGAATCAGCTGTGCTGAAGATTAGGGCAGACTTGACAGATGCCCAGTAACCCTTAAGACCAGCTCAGTCAGTCTTTCATTATTAAATGAATAAGCAACAGTGCATTTTTTCTTACTGTGCACCTCATATAATCCATATTCAAAAATGCAAGGTGGCAAAACTTATAAGAGAACTGGGAGTAGCACAGGGAAGGAGCAGCAGGAGCTTTCCTGCTGGAGAGGGGTCAAAGAAATAGCGCCTTCCAATTCCCGTGGAAACCCTCACACTTCCTTGTCCAGGGCACATGGATTTTGTTGTCTTGTCTAGCCCTGGCTGGAGCTGGAGACTAAAGCAGCCATGAAAACACCGAGGGAGTTTCTCACAGCAGAACTGCTGCAGGAACCTGGCAATTCCTACGCCCCAAGAGCTGCAGCTTTGGAGATCTCAGCCCCGCCTGCAGCAGGTGTAGGTACAGCCAGACTCCAGGGAGCTCCATCTCTTCTGATGGGCAACATCTAGTGCAGGTCTAGTGACAGGAAACGGCCTCAAGTTGTACCAGGGAGGTTCAGGTTGGACATCAGGAAAAAAATTCTCCACAGCAGGGGTTGTCAGGCACTGGCACTGGCTGCCCAGGGCAGGGGCAGAGTCACCATCCCTGAAGTGTTGAAAAAAACGTGTGGGTGTGGCACTTGGGGACGTGGGTTGGTGGTGAACGTGGTGGTGGTGGTGCTGGGTTGATGGCTGGACTCGATGATCTCAGAGGACTTTTCCAAACTTAACAATTCTTTAATTCTAAAGGGGGTTGTGGGACTTGACTCTCTTCAAACCATCTGCTTTCAGACATATGGGAGCGGGACACGAGGCAGAATCAGTCCATAAAGAATTCCACTCTGCAGTGCAGAGCAGAGCAGAGAGCCTCATTCCTTCCCTCTTCTGGGACTTCAGAGCCGCCTTAACCCAGCACAGCACCTCCTTCACCTGGCACCTGCTGATCCCTGTGCCCCCAGCACAGCAGCTCTCCTGGAGCCCTGATAACCAGGGAGCAGATGCACAGATTGCATCTCTCACCTCAGAGAGCAGAGGCAGAGCAGGAGGAGGCTGCAGGTACCAGGTAACGCAGGGGGGGCATAACTGCAGCCCTGACAGCTCTGGCAGGCAGAGCAGCAGCACTGGGGCTCTGCATCACCCACCTCATCTCCTCTCTGCTCAGAGAGGCACAGTGGATAATATTTTCCCTGAGCAGTCTAGCAAGGGGCAAACGTGCAGAAATCCAAATGCCAGCAGCACCTGCTGCTCTGCAGGGTCCCAGGGCCACATCCAAGGCTGGCAAAGCACAGCAGAGCCACCCAGCAGCTCTGGCCACGGAGAGCCCGTGGCAGTTCCAGCACCACTTCAGCAACAGCCTGGCAGGAACTGCCTCAGTTGCACCGAACGCTCGTGCTGACTGCACAAAGCTCTGGGAGAATCCCTTTTGCCTCCTTCCTAAAAGAGAGCTCTGCTCCAAAATAATGGGATGGAAGAGTGGGATATAAACATTCCAGTAATTCATGGTGACTTCAAAGAAAACCCCCAGTGCCCTCCTGACACACAAAAGGACAGCCTGGGGATTTTAGTGTTGTTTGCTTCTGTTTTTCAAACTGTGGATTTATCTCAGCACAGGCACAGGAGTGTGTTTTATATTACAACTCCTGCCAGGGCACTTAAGACTAAAGGCTTCTTTTTCCCCTTGGAGTGAATCATTGTGTGCAAGGGGGTGGCTGGTTTATGTTTATGGTTTTTTTAAGTTAACCGAGCTAACCAATTGTTCCACACTGCACGTCATTTGGTGCTTCTCTTTCAGGCACCCCTTGAAAGACAAGCTTTGGAAATAAAAATACATCTGGCAAGTCTGGAAGACAGGACATGAGCAAGCACTGCAGGCTAAGTGGAATTCCACAGTGGACTGTTTGCTTCCTCT
Source organism: Myiotriccus ornatus (assembly GCA_036023395.1). Taxonomy (NCBI): domain Eukaryota; kingdom Metazoa; phylum Chordata; class Aves; order Passeriformes; family Tyrannidae; genus Myiotriccus; species Myiotriccus ornatus. The sequence continues at coordinate 7,613,743 of JAYRBT010000051.1, read as the reverse complement.
TTTGAAGGATAAATCAAAAGGAAAGGGAAAGAAAACAACACTAGAAGAAATACCTATCCAGACTCACTTGCAGTGGGAGCATAAAGCCCTTACCCTGTTAACTACACCAACATCTGAACAGAAATATCTACCAAGAACTGAGGGATTCAAAAGCACACTCCTGGTTTACCTGGTTTTGCCATTTCCCAACCTTCTGGTGTGTGGAGCTCCAGCAAAGCCCCGTCCCCACAGCCTGCTCTGGGTGGGTGGGAGGTACCCTGGGTGTCCCAACCTCCCAGAGCATCCCTGCTGGGCAGAAGCCTTTGCTCACGTGTAAACCAGCAAGCCTTTGACTCAGAAATGTGCTTTATCCAAGATATTTACCTGGAAACAGCAGTATTTTAAAAGACTAGACTCATTTCCACCTGCAGGCCCTCCCTTAAGACACTGATGTCTTGCCCATGAGGAAAAGGCATCCTGATCTCCTGGAATTTTGTGCCTGGAAGGCCAGCACCAAAATCCAGGGCTCACCTAAGACAACGTGCTGCCCAAATGAAGCGATTTAAGAACTATTATTATTCTGACGAACAGACATGGCCATCCAAGCAGCCAAAAGAACTCCCAGCACGTGGCCTGATCACCCCTGAGGACCAGGTTGCTTCCCAGCCAGTTGTTTTCCCCAAACGCTCTGCAAAAGCCAAAAACTACGGAAAAAAAGGGTTTTGGAGGTGAAAGTGCCCAAATTTGTGTGCTGGCAGGTGTGGGGCTGATTAAAAGGCAGGTGGTTGTACTTCCAAAATACAAATACACACTTCACTGAAGTTTCTATAAATGGAGTTAATCTTGAGTTATGTCTAAATATGTACCAACTTTACCTAATTTTAGGTTAATGAACAAGTTTGTTAATGATTTCTTAATGGAACTTTTATTTTAGGAAGTGCTAAACAGTGTTACAGAGCAGGAAGGAGGGCTGTCATCTTATTTTTCCACAGAGGAATTCTGCACTAACATAAATGATCACACTATTTGACAGAATGAAAGGTGACCTTTTCAATATTATCTCAGCCTTGTTACTTCTGATGATGTCCTTTAGTTACATTTGCCATGAGCTATTTTTACCCATTGAACCAGGTGTATTTATGGAATTACTCTGTGAAACAGCACTTACTTGGTTTCTTATTGTGATTTGGTTTAAATGTAATATAAGACCTCGTGAACAGTGACCAAACTTATAAACATCTCTCTGTCCTGTTTCTATTTTGCTGTTTTCTGTAACTATCACCTCCTATACGCTCTGGAACTACCCTTAAATTTTGGCCTGATTTCCATTTTTTTTTGCCTTGTGAGAGTTTATTATTTAGTAGCTGCCAGCAGATGAGAGATTCATTCTTCACTTATTTGATGGCCCCTATTCCATGTTAACAAACAAGAGATATTTGATAATAAATAACTCAGGATATTTTAATTATGCAGTGCTCTTCAGCAACTACAGGTCTGCACAGCACATACACCCAATTTCAGTTTTCAGTGACTCTTTTTAAACCAAACAGCATAAAATAGCATTTAGACAGTATTTTAGCTGAGCTGTTGTTAAGCTCCAGCCCTTTTGTGCTGATTTTGTCTGGGATGGAGTTAATTTTCCCCCAGCAGCTCTGGGGGACCACAGTTTGGATTCGTGCTGAGAACAGTGTTGGTAACACTGTTGGGGATGTTTTCGGGTGCTCACACAGAGTCAGGGTCTGTTCTGCTCCTCACCCCACCAGTGAGGGGCTGGGGGCACCAGGAATTGGGAGGCTCAGCTGGGACAGGGGACCCAAGGGATGCCCCACACCCCAGGGTGTCATGGCAAGCTGTGGGAGGGCAGCAGGACAGATAATAATTACCATGGCCTTTGCTGGGCACTTGTTTGCATAATGAATTACAAACAATCTACATATTTACTCACATAATACGGTTTCCTTTAGCATCCAAATTTTAGCCAGGAACTACTATTACCAACCAGGCTGCCAGAACCCTTTACAAATTGGGTGCCTTCAGAGTTCAGCAGCTCTGCAGCTGCTTTGTGCCTTTGTTAAGCTGTCTCTTCCCATTTACCCTCCAAACTGGAGCTCTGTGGCTGTGTGTTCTATCCAATTACACACTGACAGGAGCCATGAGGCACCAGTCACTGTCCAAATCCGAAGAAAGACAATTCCTGAAGACGGTTTGCTGTCTATACTGAATGGCCACTGTTTCTCCCCTAAGTCGGTATTTTTGGTGTTGCCACATCAAGGAGTTTGCTGTGTAGTTCTTCCACGGGCTCAGCCTCTGCCAACCTGCTCCTTCCAGCACTGTTTGTAACGTGGACTTGGATGGGAGCACTTCTCTTACTCACAGTGCTTTTACCACTGCTTTTATTTGTGCCAGCAAAGAGCTGTGGATAATTTCAGCTCCCAACCCTCCTCACTCACAAACACACACACAGCCTGAAAGGAAAGGAGCTAAAAATGGGAGAGAATAGCCAGTGTTTTGCTCCCCAAGTGAATCCTGGAGGACAAAGATCAGGAGAGGTGACCAGTTAGTCATTACATGAAGAAAAAGGCTGCAGCAGCTCTTCTCTGTCCCTTTTCCTCACCACTACGTCAGGAATTCACCTTGTTCAGTGTAGCATGACTTCCCCACTGGAGACCAGGCCTCCAGCATGGATATCAAATTGGGAAGGATACTATGGGAAGTTGGGATTATTCTTATGACCTCAGTCAACTGCTGGAGCCACTGGGTAAAGCACATCCTTTCAGCAGCTGCAAAGTTTTCCATCATCTCCTGGAGTCGATTACAAGAGCTGAGCGTGAGACCTCTGGATTAATAGATAAGTCTTCTGGTGGAGTTGAGGATCCCAGGAAAATCAGGACAGGGGATTTTTCTAAGTATTAGAGTGGTTTCTATCAAAATGGTAGTTTGGGTCCAGAGTTAGTGCTGATGCAAATCCAGAATGAATTGACATAGGCCCGGCTATTGTGATCTTGTCTCTCTTATGACATCTAAATCATTGGGGTCTGGATTCCAAGCATAATCCAGCTTTAAAAGCATTATTCTCCCTTTCTTGGGCTAACAATATGCCACTTCCACCCTGAGTTCCTGTATACAAATGACCCTATATATTAATCCCTGAACTACTTCAGGTATTAAGCATGAAATCCTTAAACTGAAATTCAACTCTGAAAACATCCATCCAGTTCCAGTGTCCCCCTAATTGCAGCTGTGGGACCATGTCCACTGCAGAAGGGTTGATGAAAACCTGAGCATGATGTATGTCCATACCAGGAGAAGTGTTTATAAGCAGGTTATCAGTTCCTTCACAGCTGCTTCTCTCTCTGGGCTCTGATCACAGCGGCTTTTGCAGAATGTTATGAGAGACATTTAAAGAATAAATAAAAAAAAAAAAAAAGAAAGAAAGAAACCAAAAAAACACCTCTCTGTTTTAAATGAGAGATGCTCTTCCTCTGGAAAGGATGCTTCCTGGCCACCTATAAACCAGAATAGTTTACTGAGTTAAAGGCTTCCACATTTGGCCACTGAGCATTTTGCTCTGGAAATGCAGCACCAGCCAATACAATGTGAAAGCCAGACCTACATGTAAGAGCCACTGCCTGCTTTGGGTGGGAACTGTCTTTCATTAGAAACTGCAGAGCCCGTGGGTGGGCAGGAGGAACCAGGGTGGGGAGCTTTAGTCCCAGGTTGTCACTCTTCAGGCGTGACCACAACGCTGCAATCCCTGGAACGCAGCTGGGCAGAAAGGGGGAGGAATGTCCCTCCCTCCCCGGGGGAAACCAGGCTGATGATGCCAGGAGCTGTGATTTGTCTCCCCAGGAATGTTGCCACCTGCAGCAATTAAATCTCCTCCACGATATGATTTAAACAAGAGGGTATTTTCCCCCCGAAAGTGCCAGATCATTGTTCCCTCCGAGTGGCTCTGACAGACAGGGGGATGATTGCAGGGAGGGGAGATCGGAACGGGGTCCTGGGAGCAGCACAGGAGCTGTGCAGAGCCTGACAACTCCACCACCAGCTCCCCAGATACACCCATCAGCCAGTGTTAAAGGAGCTGAAACCACATCTAATCTCTCTGTTATCATCCACCTTTTCTCCTTTCGGGGACAGGAGCCAAAGTCCATGTGTAAAACCACTGCTGGCTGCATTTTGTTACTCCACAACCACGAGCAGACTTCCCAAAAAAAACTCCAATGGCTTCTGTTACACACCAGAAGACAAAAGAACCACTTATAGCCACGGGTTCCTTTTCCCAAGGCTTCTGTAAAGCCTTTTTAAAGCTTCTCTAGGATCTCCCTCAAAACAAAGCCCTTGTGTCAACAGAAACTCTTGCTTGGATACGCTTCATCTGCTATTTTTTATGAACAAAGAACAGCAGCTTTCACAGTTAAGCAAACACAGTTACATAGGGCACACTTCACCCACAAAAGGTCAGCTAATGCAACATGCTAAATGTTAAATACACACCAGGGGGACACGTTCCCCTTGAGCACTCCGGGACGGGGAGTTTTTCAGGAACTCTCCTTGTCCATCTCTCCAGGACACGAAGTACCCTTGCAAAGAATCTTACCTGTTCGGTGATGAAGGAGCTTGAGAAAGTGACAGCTGACCAAAAGAAGATCCCACAGCTGAGGATGATCTTCCTGTTGAAACGGTCACCAAGGTAACCGAAGATCGGCGCGGCCACCATGAAACTGCAGATGAAAACTGCAAGGGAGAGAAAAAGGGGAAGAAACGTTTAATAAGCATCAGCCCAAGAACATGAAAACTAATTTTCTGCAAACCAAATCCTCCAGAGAGCAGTTCCATTTAATTAGACAGTCTGCAGCCCTGCCTTACGGAGTTGCACAGGCTGATGGGCTTCCAGAAGTCGGTGATTCCTTAATCAAACAGATTTTTCATTCCCAGAGAAGCTTCAGACCCGTGAACTCGTATTACTTGAAAGCACCAGCCCCTCGGAGTCCGCTGTGAGCTCAGGATCTGGGGATGGGCAAAACCAGGACAGAATAAATCAAGAGCTTCTGCCTAAACCTCACTGAGAAGGTGACATGGAGGTTGGAAGGAGTTTCAAGCAATGAGAAAACAAGCCAAGAGCTCCCTGTTGGCTCTTGCAGCAGAGACTGGAGAGAAATGGGCCACAGAAAGGTTCTCTCATCCTTCATCCTTCCAAGCAGCATTTGAAAGAAACCATGAAGCACTGAGGAAAACCAGTAAACACCCCACTATCACCGCACTGGCATCAGCCCTGCAGTTTAGAACTCCCGTCTCTTCATTCGGTCCTTCTGCCAACACTGAGCTCAGATCCAAACCCACCACTGAGCAACAAAGGAATGGCCTCATCTGAAGGACTACAAGTTCACCTTTTCCCTTTGTTTCCCCTCCAAAAAAGCCCTCAAAGCACTAACCCAGGATCTTCTGTCATGCAGGAATGAGGCTCTTGACACACTGACCTCTGCAAAATCCCCTCAGTTCAGAGTTCCCTCCTCCAGCCCAGCTCAAAACAACCTGATCTGTGACACCCCTGAGAACACCTGAAAGGGGGCACTCACACCACATTCCTGATTGCAACTTGGCACGTTTTAAGCTGATCTATCCCTGGATTTTGTCTGTCTACATCAGAGGAACTACATGGATTTTACTGCTGTGCAGCACGAACTTTCTAACTTTCAGTGTGTTCAGCAAACCCAGGACTTGGGTGGGATACCAGAACACCTGGAAATCCCTCTTTAGTCAGAGTTCTGGGTCTCATTAATTATCAGGCAGTTCTTGGAGGGCAGGGTGGGTTTCTGGCATTGCCCAACCCCAGCTGTCTACTTTTAATTGTAAAACAGGGTGGGGGGATAGAATAGGTTAAAAAAAAAAAGACAAGAGCAAAGGACACCCCCCACTCCCCCCAGCTGGAATGTGAGCATAAAATTAAAGTAAGATCCAAATTATGAATTTTTCATGGATGATGATCTAAGATAGTTCAAAAACGTGCAGAACGCTGAACTATGACTAAATGTCTCTCCTTTTTTCAGTACATTAAGATGTCAAAGCTGCTTTATAAATAATACATACCCATTTACATCTACATTTTGGGAGCCATACCAGTGTGTTTCTATTTTGCGCTGTGATATTCGATCTAAATTACAGATTTTTCCATTTAGAGTAAAATAAATGGAGATAACAGAGAAATGGCAAGACCTGAAAAGCAGCACAGGCAGTTTTATATCACAGATATTTCAGCAGTAATGCCGTGGACAGCATTGCTGTTTAGCTCACACATAAACCTTATCGACAGAACACTCAGTGCCTGCATCTACCCAAAACCCTTGTGCAAATAAAACCTGTTGAATAAAACTGTGTTTTCCTCTCTGTTTGACACAGAAACTACGCCCAGAAGTGGCTCACAAATCTCTGCTCTGCTAAGGTGCATCTGCACTGGCCCCGCTCCAACGAGGCACTTAAGCACATGCTTATACTGGGCACTTCAGAGTCATCAATTCCATGATTAAATGCTTTCCTGAATTAACACCAAAGCCATTGGCACCTTGCAAGGCTGGTGCAGCAGCCTGGCACGAAGGGTTATGTGGCAGAAAACACCCGTGCCTCGCCCAGAGCGCTGTGCCCACTGCAGTTTGCCCTTTCCCTTGGAAGGACACTGCAATTCAGCCATCTCCGAACCACATCTCCTGCCATTTTTACGATGTGAAGCTAAAAAAAGCTTCCAGGGGAAAATTAGGAACGTCCGAGTCAGCATCCCACCATTTCAGATCCTGAATAACCTGATTAATTCAGCCGTGAGACACGAGGGGTGCGACCCAAAATTCCCGTTAATCAGCGGGATTATTGGCATCAATGACCTCTGGGCCATGAATGAAAAGTCTAATTCTGGAATTCGGGGAGGGAAAAAAAGCAGGCAAAAAGCACGAAGCTCCTCTTTCCAGTAAAACAACCCCAGAAAAAGATCGCCCAATGACTTTCCAACAGAGTCCATCCTGCTGCTGCTGAAATCCCTCTGGAGGGGTTATTTTTGGAAGGCTCTGAGCTGTGAGCTCTGTCGGTGGGGAGCAGCTGACTTGACAGCTCCACAAGGTGTAAAACCGGAGGACAACAGAGCCAAATAAATAACAGGTAACGGAACACAGCTGTCACGAGAATAAATGCAATTTATACCAGAGTATTTACAACCCAAATATGCATGAGAGCATTGATTGACTCAAATAAATGCAGAATCTGATGGCTGTGTGGTCTGTCAGAGGGATTTGCCTGCTACAGGCATTCCCTGTGAATCAATTTTTGCAATTACTCCTGCCGGTGACAGCCCAGGCTCCTGAAGCCCAGCCTGGCTGGCAGAACAGAGGGGGATGGATGTAGGGCACAGTTCCAGGTGGGATGGAAACCTGAGCTACCTGAGACCAGGAGCTGAGGCTCCGGCACAACTAAACACCACAAAGGAGAGCCCTTACCCAGAAGGCACAAACCTGCAGCACGTTCAGCTGGAGAGAGGGGCAGCAGAAGCAGGGTTAGTTGGTAGGAAAGAGGGCTGAGCATAAGGCATTGCAGTAGAGGAGCCTGGCACTTGTGCCAGCCTCTTCCTCCCTGGCTTCTCTCCCCTCTCCCACAGCAATTTCTGTTCCTTGCACTCACCCACTCCCCAATTAACACCAAAGTGACACCACAGCAGCTGCTGCTTCAGCTCAACCCACGGCCACAAGTCTTTCATATTAAGGAGCACTGGAACTGCTTTTGCCTCTTCCCAATCAACACCTCCTCTGCCCATTTTCACCTGGGGACATCTCAGAATATTTCCAGCTCTTGAAGAGATGGAGAGTGTAAGCCAGGGCAGAGTTAGAAGCCCCCTGGGATTTGGGACGAGCTCCTGCAAAGGCAGTGATGGCAGCAGGAGCAGCTGTGGGCAGGCAGAGCTCGGGCAGTCCCATCATGGATGTGGCACAGCTGATTTCTCCTGGGAAAGGACCTCCAGCAGTGGCAGCAGAGGTGGCTCAGTCCCAGCACAGGGTGGAGCTGAGATACATTTCTGCAGGAGCAAATTACCATGTGAGCAAAGGATGAATAAACAGACACATCATGAATGCCACGGAGGAGGGAGGCTCTTTCAAGTACAGGTATTTTCAACAGCAGAACTCATTTGTCTTTATTTGTGGCTGAGGTGCCGACTGCGGTGAGGAGGCAGGAAGAGTGGAATTGCTCAAACAGGATGGCCTGGTGGCTATTTCTGCCTCTGGATGCCTGTCCCACCCTGCACAGGTGCACAAGCACCTTCACAGCCAGCACTACCCAGCTTCTGCTGTGCATGGCTGGAATTACAACAATCCAGCAGCATAAAAATAAAAAAACCTTACGCTTCCCATCCAAACACCCACCAGAGGAGGAAACCATCCTGCTCAGCCTCAACTGCTGCTGCATGTACTGCAGGTCAGTCATCTTGCAGGGGTTATGGCCAGGGAGCTGCTGTTCAAACCACACTTCCCAGGCCCAAGAGCTGCCTGTGTATCCAGTGGAAGAGGAAACCCCCAGCAGTGGAAGCAAAGGAGATGAGGGGAGAGGAAGAACTGCAGACTTTGTACTTAGCAGCCACAAAAAGCTCCTGAGTACTGGAACTAGACCGTTATTTTTCTCCTCATTCCCTCCAAACAAAAATTTCCCAGCTTGACCCTACAGCTGTTCCCTGGAAAGGCTCTGACCCACCAGCGAGTCCAAAGACACCGTTCCCTCCGTCTCACTTGCTCTTTTCTTACGTGGACTTACCAACCCTTTGTACCTCAGAGAGGGGTTTCTCCTGCCAGCAGGTCACCACAGTGTAACCAAGAAGGAAGAGAGGCACTGACAGAGGCACATTCAGAGGCTGCTGTTGCTCAGTTTCTGAAAGATCGAGAGGATCACAGGCACCTCCGAGGAAAGGTCCCTTCTTTTGGTTTTGACTTGAAGCACAAAGGGCTTATTTTTTCCTAATGCTAGAAAGGTTCAGGTTCAGGTAAAAATACCTCTTCCTACACAGGGATGCTCAACGAGAAAAAAAACTCCTGGCTATCTCTGAGCTCTGAGTCAGCACGAAACTGTCGGTACCAATTTCACCGAGCGCTGACAGGGGGAGGCAAACCCAGGCAGCCTCTGCCCCCAGGGACCTGCAATCCACTGAGACACAGCTGAGAACCACGTGCTGGGAGGTTGGGAATATTTTCCCAACAACGAATTTCCAAACAGTGGGAACACCTGAGCAGGCAGCTCGCAGTGGATGGGATCACTTGCGGGTGTGTGCAAGCACAGCCCTGCGTGACACACGGACTTGGCTGAGCCGCTCCCACTCCAGGGACCTTCAGGCCTCAGTGCACGTGTTTCTTGTGGGACCAGTTGCCATCTCCCTGCAATGGTGAATAAACACTCTCCAACAGCCCAGCCACCCCCTCTGTTCCAAAGACATGTTTTTGCAATGCCACTTTTAATTTTTGGTTTCATTACGGTCTCATGCTATAATAACACTACTCAGCACACACAAACACAGCACATTTAATCACAGCAGGGCTTGGGACAATTTAGAAAGGAAGTTCAACATTAATTTCTACTTCAGGGCTAAGGAAATTGAGACACAGGAAAGTGACCTGCCCGTGATGAACTACAGAAACCTGGAACCCACACAGGTTTTACAGCTTCAGCAGTGTCCTGTTTACAGCACCATCTCTGTGTTAGAGGGATTTCTGAAGGTCTACCATCACAATTAAAAGTGATTTGTTTTTTTTCCTTACAGCACCACCCAAGCCAAGAAAGAACAAAGATCCTTTCATGCTACTGATAGTTCGGGCACAGCGTTGTGATGGTCAAGCATTGGAACAAATTGCCCAGGGCAGCGATGGAATCACCATCCCTGGAAGTGTCCAAAAAATGTGTAGATGGGGCATTTAGGGACATGGTTTAGTGGTGGAGTTGGCAGTGCTGGGTTAAGGGTTGAACCTGATGATCTCAGAGGTTCTTCTCCAACCTTAACGACCGTAAGAGGTGACCAAGGTGCAATTGGTACTCTGTGGTGGGGCCATCCACGGCCCTGGGAGACCTCAGCAGCATGACTTAAAACACTCATCCTTTGATGGAGATGAATTAGAATACAATGGTTTCTACAAAACATCCCCCTGGAGATCATCACTGTCACAAACTCTCCTGTAGGTACCCTTGTTACAGGGACTTTGTTTTCCTTCATTGCCAATTCAACAGCCAGCAGATGGATCGTGTTACTGCGCCTTGCCAAGTGCAAGCCTGGGGATCACCGGCTTCCAGACTATCACACAGCCTAGAAGTTTCTGACAAGTGTGAGGAACTCTGAAACACGGCATCAATTCCGTATGTCACGCAGAGCTGTCACACACCGACAGCGTCGGACGCGGGAGCACTGAAGAAAACCAGGCACCAAAGCAGTTGGGCTGAGGTGGGCAAAGGGCTGGGTTGGTCCGAAATGCTCTCCCGCGACAGACACAGGACAAGACGGGATGGAGAATTTCATAAATACTTTGTTGTGTGTTCGTACCATCAGCAAATTCAGGGTCAATCAGGAGAAAGGAAAAGTCCTGCCCTTGGGTCACAACAACCCTGGGAAGGGAACTGGGGTTGCTGGTCAACAGTGGCTGAAGCCAATGGCACCTGGCTTGGATCGGGAATAGTGTGGCCAGCAGGACCAGGGCAGTGACCATCCCCTTGTGCTGGGCACTGGTGAGGCCCCACCTCGACTCCTGGGCTCACTTTTGGGCCCCTCGCTGCAAGAAAGACATTGAGGGGCTGGAACGTGTCCAAAGAAGGGAACGCAGCTGGGGAAGGGGCTGGAGTAGCAGGAGCAGCTGAGGGAGATGGGGGAGCTCAGTCTGGAGAAAAGGAGGCTCAGGGGGGACCTTCTGGCTCTGCAACTCCCTGACTGGAGGGGGAGCCAGGGTGGGGGGCTCTGGGCTCAGCTCTCAGGGAATAAGGGACAGGACCAGAGGACACTGAAGTTGTGCCAGGGGAGGTTCAGGTTGGACATCAGGAGCAACTTCTTCACCGGAACAGTTGTCAAGCATTGGAAGGGGCTGCCCAGGGAGGTGGTGGAGTCCCCACCCCTGGACGTGTCCAAGGAACAACTGGCCATGGCACTCAGTGCTCTGGGCTGGGGGACAAGCTGGTGATGGGTCAAAGGTTGGACTCGATGATCCTGGAGGTCTTTTCCAACCTTAATGATTCTGTTACTCTATATTAATAATGAGAAAAGCAGTGTTTCAAAGGTGTGGACCTGACTACTCACACTGTGTTCCTCTAGTGTCTGTTTGCCAGGACACTCGAGATCGCTTTCCCTTCCCCTGCAGATGCCACTCATCAGTATTCAAGCTCCAACCTCCTCTCCTCCATAGGGAACATCTTGCACCATGAGGTGCCAGTTTTTTCCTTAGAGCAAAACTGCCATAAAATGTAAACAACATGTCTGGGATGGCTCTGTACACACACAGTTGACACACACACACAAGAAGGCTCGATACCACCCAGCTCCATTTGCTGTGACAGGGTCAGAACCTGGTTACAAACACACCACTGACGAAGCCAGACAAGGCCTGAGCACAGCTTGCCTGGCAAGTTCACAATTCACTCAACAATACACAAGATGCAGCCCCTGGAAGAACTCGGCACGGATAATTCCAGCCCTTCTTCTCGCTGCAGAAAGCAGACTCTTCCAAGGGTTAGCCCTTGTGTTCCCAGCAAAGGATATCCTGAAGCTTGCTTTGTTCACCTTGACCAACAAGAGTAATTGCTTCAGTGGGAATTTCTGGGAAATCCACTGCTTGGAAACAGAGAATCAGATAAGAGCAGTCAGAAGACCAGCACTCAATTTTTTCACTGTTTTTTATTAATTTCCTATATTATGCCCGAGAAGCTGCATTTAAAGATTCAGCCATTCACATCTTTCTTATTGCTAAAGCAATAAGTAGATAGTTACTCACAGTTATTATTTCTGCACCTACTGAAGTTCAATTCCATCCTGCTGTACTTCAAAATGGTTTTATCCAAGTGTACCATGGAAAAGCCAGCATTTTACTGTGCTGTTCCATCTCCCTGGATGTCCAGCAAATTTACTTGCAGCAGGAGCTAACTTGCTACAAGATTCAATTTGGAGCAGCTGCACACAGACAACATCATTTAAAAAGAAAAGAGGAAAAATCCAACCCCCCCTTCCCTCCAAGCCTTCTGCTTTTCATGTTGGGAATTACAGTGATCACATTACCACTGTTTTAAAGGGATCTGGGCAACCTGAACATCAGTAAAGCAGGTGGTGTGTTCCTGGAGATGTGCTCCATAACACAGCGCTGCAGGGGCCAGTGAACAGCTCCCAGCCCATCACTTCCCTGCTGACTGAACTGGTGCTTGCCTGACCCTGCACTGAGCTGGGTCTGGGAGAGCAGGAGCCATCCAGCCCCAGTGAACAGCTTTTCCAAGGAAATGAGAGTGTATTTGGAGCAGAACGGCTTCTGTGGCCGCACAGGGAGATCGATCAGGGGGTTAAAACATACATGAGAACACCTGAGGAGGAGCAGACACCCCTCTCATCAATTAAGGAAATAATCTCCACATCTGGGTTGGTTCCACAATCTGGCTTGTTCCATGAAGAAGGGGCTGTGACAGTTTGATTTCCATGGCAGTGCCATCCAAAGCCACACAGATCATTGCCCAGGACAGCATCGGATTGCAGGCACTTGGCAGCAGAGCCTGGAAAATGTGCTTGTCTGGCAATGTTTAAACTCTGTTTTTGCATTTATTACCATTCAGAAGCGAAGGCTAAATAAGCCAAGGCCACTTCTGTTTCACAGCCACTTCCACTTGGAGTTGCAAAATGCTTTGTGTGGTTTGATTTAGACTCCTGACCAAAGCTGGTTCCTTGATTCATTTGGCATCAGACCTGACTTCTTTGTTTAGACAAAACTGCTTATGATTTCTAATGGCAGCAGAGATCAGAACCTCTTTGCCAATAAATACACCTTAGTACCTGTAACTTTGCTGCATCCCTGGAACATTAAAGGTCAGTACTGGGAAAAGCACAGAGGGCATCAAAAACAATTGTGAAAAGGACAAAACAGGTACTTTTATGGTAAAACATTAAACATATTGGAAAAGGAACAGGTGATGTGGGATATAGAGAGAGATCTAGCACTATGAGTAGCATGGAAAAGGGGAAAACTGAATCACCTCCTCTCTTAGAAGACTGACCAGGTGGCACCAAATAAGACCGGCAGATGAAAAATGCAAATTAAAGGAGAGGTTTCATGCACAAGACTTAATTAAACACTGGGATTTTATCACAGAGGCCCCAGGAGCTCAGAGTTTATGTTATTTCAAAACAGGAATGAATGAAGTCCTGGGAGAATATCAATTTAAGGACTATTAAAGATAGCTCCTCTTGTTCAGAAAGTCCTCAGCTATTCAGTTGATACCAGGGAACTATCACCACAATCTTGTCCTTTTATGTGGGTTTTTTCCATATATATGTGCTATTGATCATAACCTAAGACAGACATACTAAAAGGACCTCTGGTCTGGACTGGTACAGTTACTCCCCCCTAAAAATTAAAAACTAGGAAGACAAAAGCAGCTGTGGCTGTTTGAGAACTCAGCCGGTCACAGCCACCAGCCCTGCCCGGCCTCGGTGCTCACCCAGTGCGTGACACGGGTCGGTTTGTGCAGTCAGTGGCTGGGAAAGTTCATTAACTTAGTTAGCCAATTAGGATGGATTTGTATCCATTCTGGTCAGTCCTGAATTCGACAGGAGATGCCAGAGGTTCACAGACTGGTCAGCCGCTTTGCAGCACCGTGAGTGGCACTGCCGCGAGGTTGGGTTTGTGCGACTGAAATACACCCGAAACCGTCCTGGCTGCTGTTCCAGGAGCAGGCAGGAATCACTCCCAGAGCTCGGGGAAGCGCACCTGAACAAACAGCAGTTTTGCTTTTCCCTTTTCCGTGCAGTTTTCCAAAGTTCTGCCCACGTGCCACCCCCTCCCAAGAGCCGCGATCACAAATAACCCTCCAGCCGGGAGGAGGCTGCTCCTGTTTGCCAGGAGGATGAACCACCTTTACCCAGGGCTCACAGCCAGAGAAAGGTGTCTTAAAAAAGCATTTAAATAACCACAAAGAGCTTTATTTTATTCTAGTCCCTTCCTGTACTCGAGCCCTTTCTGTCCCCATTGCAATTATGACAGCGGGCACACACAAAACCGCATCCGCCCGAGCCTTGGGAAGCAAAGGTGGGATCTCCTCGCAAGACTGCTCAGACCTTCCCCTGTGCCAGCACAGAGCTCGTGTGAGCCACCTGGAGAGCAAAACCCAGGGGGTGCTGAGGACTGAAAACTAACCTTGCATCTTTTCTGGTGAGTTCCCTGCTCCAAGGGCTGGGCAGGCAGCAGGGACCTGCAGCCAGGAGGACGGGGGTTCCCTCAGGGCAGGAACAGGGATGTGAAACTTTGCCCACAAAGCCTTTCCAGCCACTGTGCACTTAAACCCACCAAGAAATGACAGCCCAGAGCCGGTAATGCAGAACAATCTAAATCCCTGGATCCCTGAAATCTGCACTCAGGACCATGAATTAGATTTAACTGGCAATAAAATATGTTCAATCCGTTATTCCCGTAACAGAGTGATGCAACATTTGTATCTGGCATAAAGAAAATTAATGTTCCTTGTTTTCAATTTGAGAGGAGTGTGTTTTTATCCTAAAATCAGCTTTGCCACCCTTCTTTTATAACTGCACCACTAATCCTGCACCCTTCCTCAACCAACATTTTAATTTCAAATAATTAACTGTGGTGCAATAGGAGTTACTCTGTCTCGAAGGGAAATAAATCTCAAAACCTGCTTCCTGCAGCAACAGAGAACAGGAGAGAGAGGAGACACTTGTGTGGTGTATTACTAATAAATTCTTTGCTCCATGTTATTTACCAACAGCAGCAGCTTCCTAAGAAAAACAAGGCAGTAGGAAGTGAGTGCTTCCCCTTCTCCTAAGAATGGAATCAAGAGCTCCTCGAGCCACGGTGCTCACAGAGATGTTCATCTGACACACTCTTACCCCAGAGATTTCATCAGACCTCAGGCTGGTCTGGGTTTGTTTTTAAGATGGAATTCCTAAACCAATGACTACTGCAGAGTGGGAATGCCTGTGTGGGACCTCTCCACACAGCTCCCAATGGCTTCTGGTTGCATTTCTAAAGCAGGAGAAACTGCAGCAGCCAAATAAACACTTGCCAAATGTGCCACAGGCAGCCGGGCACAGTTCCAATCTGGAGCGAGGGATTTGGGACAGGCTGAGGCAGAGATGCTGGGTTTTCCAGCAGTCCTGGCCAGGAAGAGACTCTCAGCCATCACCTTCCAGCAGGGCCACAAGCTCGGGGGGGATTTTGGAGCTACCAGTCCTGAGGGCTACGCTGGTGGGGGGATGCTGAGGGTGGCGAGGAAAAGCTGCATCAAAGCCTTGCAAATCCACAGAGCTCTGCTTTGGGAACGGGGATGGGGACTCAGCTCTTGGCTGACATCCTTCCCAGGCAGCCAGTGGGACTGACTGACTTCTCTTTAATTACTATGAAGTGCTTTAGGGGGCTGTTGTACCATCTACACAGGGTCGGGAAGGGAAAACAGCCATTCTTGCCTTTTAATGATGGAATTGGCCCTCAGCCATCCCAGCACCAACAGCCTTGGGACAAACACCTATTCTGGAAGGACACAGAGCCTTTGCTCTCAATTTTAATGTCTTATCATGGACAGCCACCAAAGTTGTCCTACTGAGAGTTAGAACTGAAGACATCTCTGCAGATTCCAGAGCGATTGCTGGAGCAGGCAGAGCACAAACACAGGCAGATGGACAGGAAACACATTGGGGTGAATCAGAGACACCCAGGGCACCCCAGCTCCTGCTCTGGTGTTATCAGTAAGGCACAGGAGCAGGGCACTGGTGCCTGGACAGGGACGGACAAGGAATCCTATTCCCAGTGGGTGTTTGTGCACGTGCAGATAAAAAGTGTGTCAGGGTTTGGAGCAAACTCCTTCCACACCATTCCTCTGCAAAACTGTTCCCTTTCCAACTCGAGCCATATGTCTTCAAGAGTGCTTTTAGCTGAGCAGTAAAATGCCATCTTTTAAAATCAGTAAAACTCAATAACTAAGGAAATTATCAGTTTGAAGGGAAAAAATACAGATTCATCTCTGTATTTCAGCTAAATTCCTTCACAGAGGTCAGATCAGAGCTTTCTGAATTTCTAAACAGAGTGACTTCACCCTGGTCTCACACTAGTCATCTGGAGGAAAGCAAACATTTGCCAAATTAAACTGAATTCTGAGGGGTGAAAATATATTATTTCTCATCACGAGATCTTCAAGAGGAATATGTGAAATATCTGATAGTTATTCACTCGCTCCAAGACTCAGGCAGCACCAGCAAGGGGTTCTGCTCTTAAAATCCTGCCATCTGCAGCCTTATGCTAATTCAGTTTTTTAGGAATAGAAATCACTGTGGGATGGGAATAAGCCACAATCCACAGAATATATGGATGTAAAAGTAGTCATGGGCAGTTGCTCCTGCTCAATGCTAATCCAACAGTGCAGGATTGTCTTATTTCCCTCAAAGTTTTTCCTCCAACTTCCCCCCCTCCCTCCCAGGGATGTCAGTGCTGTTGACAGCTTCACTTGTATTTGTGTGGGAAACACACACATTTCATGGCACTGCCCAGCCAGCCCTTACTTCTAAAGAGCTGTTTGCTGGTCACAGAGGGAATGTCAGGATTTTGTCCTGCTCCATTACCTACTTTTCCCTGAGTTGCCTGTAAAATGCAATCGTGCCTCATGCAGTGACAGCTCTCACTGTATAAGCTGCCACCCATTAGGGACTGGACCAAAATCACACTGACTTTACAGAGGAAATGTCTGCAGTGCTGACTGGGTTTCGATGCAGCAGCAACACAGAAGGAGAAAAAGAATCATCTCTTGATGGAATCTCAGTTTCTCCTTAACAGCCGTGTCCGTCTTTCTGCCCCAGGCACTGCCAGTGAATAAACAGTAAGTCCCCAGTAAAACATCTTTCATGTAGCCTCAGGAGACCACTTCATAAGAACATGAGAACAATGACATCAGATCAGAAAACCATGTAGTCTTGCATCCTGTCTGTGACAGGGACAGCAATCAGATCCTTCCGAGGAAAGTACACAGAATTCCTGCACGGGCATCTGAATTACTCACTGACTGCCTCCAGCCCTCCCAAGAATTGGGATGTGTTATCCACATAAAGACCTGCTCTTCCAAGCTCTGGGCCTGACAAAACCCCTCATGATATTCATTTCCACTCTTCCCTGATAAGGTTTTGGAGCACTTTCCAGCCTCTGGTGATTGTTCCTCCATTGTGAGGAAAACATCAGAGAAACACCCCCCCAGCTTTGCAGGACGTTCATTACCTCGTGTGCTTTTACATTACCCTCCCTTATTATCAAGGACAAGCAAATTAATAACACAGGTGATCTTTAAACCTTCTCCTGCGAGGGGGAAGTGGAGGGTGGGTGTGTGGGGCAGTGGGAGTGCAGCAGGGCCAGGGCTGGCCTGGACCAGACATGCTGGCCAAGTGTGGGGGGTGTGTGTGTAGAGGCTCTCACTGTCTGGTTTCATTATGAATCACAGTTCTAAAAAAAAAAAAAAAAAAAGCAAGGAAGGAACTATTTGAGCTCTCACTTACCCTGAACTGATTCTCATCTCTTGCCCCAGCCATTACACTCACACAGCCACAGAAGCCCTGTGTTTAGATACAAACAACCGCAAGGGAATAAAGAGGGAATAAACTGCTGAAGCACTGACCCAATTGGATGAGCAGCAGTTGATGAGCTGCTTTCTCCTGTTAAAGCACACAGGGAACCCCACCTATTCTCCTCATGAGGTCGGGCACCTAAACAACAACATAGTTTTATACAGAGAGAGAGAGTTTGTTTCGCTTATTTTGTTTTAAAATACAAGAGGCTTTCCAGACAACCATCAAACCCCACCTTAACAAGATCCACGAGCGAGCCAGAGGCATCTGGGAGGTGACCTTAGGACATCCAGAGTACCCTCATCTCCCTCAGCTTTAGGCCTCAGAGGGAGTCTCACCATCATTTAAGCACCAGCAGTCAGAGCACAGGACAGGGGCCATAAACACTTTCTACTTCCTACCCAGTGCCACACACCAGCACTTCAACAGCTCTGCCAGGGTATGGAGCCACGGGCTCATCCACCTGTTTCTCCAAATGCCAGCAATATTTTAAAAGGCTTTTGTGCCACAAAGTAAAATACAAAGAAACATCTCTATCAGCTGTGATTTGTAAATGTGTATTGACCACTAGGACAAGAGCTGAACAGCCACAAATAAACACCTGCAGAGATGAGCAGCCTTCATCCCCCAGCAAAGAGGCATCCCAGTATGGAGGGAAGCCTCTCCCAGCACTGTAAGGGCTATTTGACACAAATTATTTGCTAATTCAGTGTTACTGGCAGTATTTACAAGTGCCTTTGCCTCTTGCTGTTACACATGGCAATTCAGAGAAAGAGCAAGTGTTTCACAGCGGCTGGGTGGCCTTCAGAAAGGGACAAATTCATTTCAGGGAATTGCTGAACGCTGACATATCCCAGTGTTTAACTTGCAGTGGTTTGGCAAAGGATCATAACTACACTGGAGAGTGAATCTTGTGTGTGTCTCGCAGAACCTGTCTGTCTCACAGCTGTTATTTCGGAGATTATCAGCCACGTGTCACTCCTGACTTGGAAAAACTCCCTGATGCCAAGCTGAGCTGCAGCTCCCGCAGTGAGCTTTGCACCTGAACCTGCTGCTGTGGATGGAAGAACATGAGCTCTGTGAAAGATCCCACGGTTAACTCCGGTTTCAGCAGCTTGGCTGGGCCCTGGTTTAAACAATCCCTCAGTTTAAATCTCCTCCGACCGGGATCTTTCTGGGAGAACGAGCACTGCTGGAAAACAGCATCCCAAAGGGAATCCTGCAGTGTGCAAAGGCTGGCAGATGCAATGCCTTCCTGCCTTCCTGCATCAGCAGTGACATCAGTGGAAAAGAGTAAAGATGATGTTTGGGAAATCCAGGGATTGCCAAGGTATTAAAAAAGCCCATTTTCAATGGGCTTTTTTAATACCTTGGCAATCCCTGGATTTCCCAAACAACTTCTAAACATGTAGAAGGTGAGGAAGGTGAGACTGAGGAGTGACCAGTGGCCCATCTGACACTGTGTTCAGTGGCTGTTCCATTCCTCTCCCAGGGGACCACAGCACCATAAATGTCCCAGGGAACCAGCTGAGCTTTGCTATCAGCAGTCCTGTACAGCTGAAACCAGAGCCTTCGGGGGGAAAACTTGTGGTGCTGCCAGAATTTTGCCTGGTGACTGGACAAGGAAGCCCACTTTCTGGATTCTGATCCCGTAAAGAACAAGTTCAGTTAGTACAAACAAGGAGAATTAACATGGCCTTCATTTACATTTATTTACATTCTCTCTGCTCAGTGTGCCACACACTGTCTAAGTCCCTGGAAGATGCAACATCAGCAGCTGGTAGGAACACCTCACTGGGGAGCTTTCAGTGAAAACTCGACATCCATTGTATAATATCCTGTATTATTAACTGTGCTGCCACAAAACATCCTCCGTGAGAACAAGGACAGCTTTGGACAAGCTGCTTTTCAGGAAAATCTCTTCTCCCTCCCATTTTTTTCCAGAAATATATTTTCTTTTAATATTTTCTCTTTGACTTGCCACCCTTCCCCCTCAACATGACATATTTAAGTGTCACACTCTCTAATGGTTTTCCCCTGTTGTTACATCCATGGCTTTCAAAGCAGTTGCCACGCAGCCAAAAAGCTGCAAGTAGCTGAAGGCTTTGGATGGGTTAAGCAGAAATGAAACCACCTGCATTTTTGTAAGACTTTTGTAAGAAATGCAAGCCAACAAACCCTCTTTCCAGGCCCAAACGACTGAGCCGAAGCCACCACACAGCTGAGGCCATTTCAGCATCCTGAGCTGTGCCAACACAGTGGTCCCTTAGATTTACACATCCCAGCTCCTGGGAGCCCCTGCCAGGGGGGGCATTTTTAAATTGTCAACTTAAATGTCAATTTAAAAATAATATAGGGAGACAAGGGGGGAACTAAACCAGCCAAAATGATGAGCCATTTTCATGCTCTTGTTCTTCAATTTTACCTTCAAGGAAATGGATTTATCCAGTCGAACACTTGTGTGGTTCTGTTTACATCAGCCCTTCTGAGCTAACACATATTTTTAGTACCAGGTTTTTTAAAGATCCTCAACTCAGTTGCTGATTCTGAGCTTGCCATTTACCCCGGGAGGAATTTTTTCTGGTGGAATCAGTGCCACTTAACTCCTTTGATTTGCAGGCACAATTAGTAAGTTAAGCATTTATATACCCCAAACTACACCTGTAAAATAAAGCTGCTTTTCCAAACATATGCTTAAATTGAATGTAGCCAGTCAAACCTTACTTTTTCTTTTTCTTTTTTTCTTTTGGTGGTAAAGTTATTCTTTAACTCACCCATCTTTCTTTGGTGACTCATTCTAGTCACAAAGGCTCTCATGAAATAGTGCCTTTGTCAGATCGTGTCAATGATTTCCACTGCTCAAAGGGTGTGGCCAAGGGCACCAAGGCAATCTTATTGTTATTTATATTGCCAGTAGGTTGGACAAAAGCAGGGGATGCTGAAGGCACAAGCACAGAGCTCACAACTAACACCATCTGAGGTGACCAGGGCCACTCAAATCCAGGGACAAACCCAGGAACTGTGATGGCAGCAGAATTCAAAACAACTATTTGAGAGCGCATTTCAAACATCCTTCAAGGAAAACGAAACAAATCCAACTCAACCCCAGACAGACAAATCCTGTGCTGGGAAGGTGATCACCTTGCCTCTACAAACTGATGATCTGGAGCAGGAAGGGAGCAGGGAAAAGAGCCAGAGGAGAGACCATGCCGGCCAGTGTTGGGAGCAGAACATTCTCAGGCACATGGTGGGATTGTTGGGGTGTCTGTGCAGGGCAAGGAGGTGGATCTGATGATCCTTGTGGGTCCCTTCCAGCTCAGGACATTCTGCAATTCTATGAGTTGTAAATACAAGTCAAAGCTCAGACTGCTTTACCTGCACTGCCTTCCTAATTCACTCCCAGGTCCATCCCAGAAGTAATTTATTGTAGCCATCCATTTAAAATCAGTGCAGCTCCAAATAAGCAAGTTATTGGAACTCCTTAGTTTTTTAAAGGCAACTCTTTGCAGGAAAGGTATATTGAAATTAATGTTCTCACTTCAACACTCCTGTCTCACAGGGGAAAAAATCACAGCTGCCCCATCTCCAGTGCAGCTCAACTCCAAAGAAGGAGGAGAATGATGCAGTAGGAGAATATGTAAAATAAATCTTCCTTCTGTAAACATCAGTGGATGAAAAGGTTGGAAGGAGGGAATGGTTAAAACTGCCCAAATGTTTAATTAGGAATAGCCTGATGTATAACTGAGCAGGGGAATAAAAGATGTCAGAACTGAGCTTTCCTTTCCGCTGAAAACCAAAGCACTTCCCTGCCTGCAGCAGCAAAGAACACAAGGATGTGTGTGAACCCCTCCTCCTACTACTCACCCTGTCAAATAACTGGTTTTCATCTGAGATTTAAACACCTGAGCCATCCTCAGTCATCTGACTAAACCTTGGAAACAACTAAAGAGAGTTTTAGCAAAACCTGTTCATGTGTGTTCACATTTTTTGTCAGAACTGACTCTGAGCTGGGGTGAGGAATGGATTGTGGTCAGTAATGTTTTCTCTCTAAACCCAGGTTCCCTGCATAATTTAGGCAGAAAAGGGGTCTTTGCTCTATAATCTCCCATCAGCACACAGGAAACACCCTGGGACATGGGGGTAAGGGGAGATTTCTTCTGAGCTGGTGCAACAATGCACCATTCATGCAGCTCAGCCTTACTTGTGCTAATTGGAATCTCGTCCTGCAGGCTGCTCACACGACCAACACCACGAGGAATGTTCACTTTTTACATAAGTGATGCCCTGGAATTCATTCTCAAAGCCAGGTACAGGTGCCTACAGATGAGTCACTGCTCAGGGGTGTGTGGGTCTAAGTATGGGAATCACTGCAGCCCCTGCTGACAGGTTGTTCCTTCTGCCAGGGCTGTGGTTCCCAAAATCGTGGCCCACAAGGCAACAGCGAGTTCTTTGCAGCCAGACATGCAGCAGTGTTACTTTTTTAGTGGGCTGATGATAAATCACTGTACAAATTTGCTCGTAGGGGTGCAGAGTAGTCTGGTACAAAATGTTTGAGCAGCACTGGTTTGGAGGAAAAGCCACCTGGAACTCCAGATGGGATGTTGGAGAAGCAAAACAACTGCATGGACTGGTCCAGGACCCCAACATTCCCACTACTACAAATGCACCCTGGTTCTTCCAGAGCCTTCTGGAAGCTTCCTAACTAACCCCAGTACCTTCCCTTCATTGCCAGACAGCACCTTCAGAGCTCCAGAGCTCCTTCACACCCTGTCAAGACTATCTGGGCTATCCAAATGATCTCTCTCTAATCCAACACCCCCTCCAACAGCAGTGCTTCCAAGGGTCCTGTGTTACCCTGGAGATCTCCCAGGGCACACAGACCAAGCCTGGCCTGTGGATCATCCACCTCAGCCCGTGGGAGCAGGGCTGCCCACATTTCTCACGTGCAGAACTGCAGGTCCCTGCTCTAAGAAAACGAGAGTTCTTCACGGCTGGGAGGCAAGAAAAAAACAAAGCAAGCTCAAAATAAATCTTCTAAGAGAGAACACTCCTGGCTCCCCTGGGATGAAGCACATTAAATATGCCATAAAAGTGTGCTATAAAAGTTAGTTCTGTTTTCTCATCCTCCAGTTCATAGAAAACCCTGATCCAACTTCCCTTAAGGTCAAGGCAAAAAAACTTCCCCTCTGGGCTAACACCTTTAAATTGGGTATCAGTAGCAATTGTATGCACAGATCTAGATCAGGGAACAGAGAAGAAATCCAGGGCTGCTCCTGATTCAGAACACCCACAAACACTCCTCTGGTCACCACACTTGAAAATTAAACTTAACAGGCTCAGTGAAAGGCCAGAATTAAAGCTAAGCAGGTTTTCCACTCCTTACCAAAGGCTTTTAGTGCCACTGCAGAGGAGGAGGAGGAAAAAAGTAAGCTCCTTGTAAGGTTTTGAAGGTTTTTACACTTCCCTTCCAGCAACTGGTAGTCATTAAATATCTGATAACTGATAACGTAACTCAAATGATACATCCCTCGTTCAATATTCCAAATATGGTGGCAATGAAAAAAGTCAAGGCAGCCAGACCAGCCCTTCTGAACTATTTGGGCACAAAGCACGACACAGTGCAGATACCAACTACATGAGACTGCACAGCTGGGAGTGAGGGGAGGGTGTTGTTTCAAAGAATTGCACAAAGCCAGCAAAAGCCACCTTCCACTGTACAGAGCTTGAATGGAATTCTGAGATTTGAGGAACACGTCTGGGGCGATGGACAGGCTGTGTCAGAAGCTGTTCAGACTCTGGGGGAACGATAACTACTTCTCTAAAATCTGTGGGAAATCTTTCCCCGCGTTGTTACAATAAATTACAGAAGTGAAGACGACCTTGGCAAGAGGTGCCTGAACTGCAGCCCGAGGGGAACCAGGCCAAGATCTGGTGCCAGGACAGACGTGCCACAGGCAGCACAAGTGCAAGTCTCACTCGCCACCACCAACCCCAGCACCTGCCCTGTCTGCAAGGCCAAAAGCACAAACCCCTTCTGCAAAGTAGGAAGAGGGGACGGGAAAATGAATTGTCACCTTGTGTTAGTGGCTGTGCAGCATCATAAAATGAAGGTACTGGTGAAGACAAGGCAGTCTGCAGCTTCCCTGTTCTACAGCCTGCACTCACCTGCTGACACGTGAAGCACAAAATGCAACCCCGGCTGAAGCATTTCCCTCCCCTCAGCAGGAAGCAAGGACACCTTCCCTCCCTTCCCTGCCCCTTCTTCCCCCACAAGGATTATCTCCCTGGCAATGCAGGGCTGCCCAGTGAGAGTGCAGGCTGCAAGTGGCATTTTTACAGTCTGGTCCTTGGTGCACGGGGCACTGGGCTGGGGGACAGACACGTTTTCCTGTGACCTGCTCACTGATTCAAGAAAATACTTTCACTCTTGATTGCAGAGGCTGAACTGCTTTCATGAATCAGCCCCTCAGATTGCTGTGACCTCTCAGTGTATCAGACGCTGTTCTAGCACACAGGAATAAAGGACTGCTGGAACTTGTAAAGGACTTAGGTGGGAAATAATCGGGCTCTGGAGTATCTCAGCTCACTCTAGTAAAATCAGTAAAAGCCAGCACTTGCCACAACATTAATCAAGGCACACTGAACACAGAGCCCTGCTTTATTACCTAAACTGTCCCTGTTTAATCCCTAGATCAGCAGCATCCTACAGGAAGCTGAAGTAGTTCAGGGAAAAAAAAATGACACAAAATCAGGTATGGAAAGAGAATTGGGTAAAAAGGTGTTGCTCATTGTTGGTATGACTCAGAGGATCTCCTGGCAAAAAGAGGACTCCACCTTGCCCTGGGATTCTGAGCCCCACATTGCCAGAGAAGGAACCTGGATTTAGGAATGTTGAGTGTGGCTGGAAGGAGGGAAGATGACAGTGGGTAGGACATGGGGGTCCAAACCATCTGAAGTCCTAAGTCAAGAAGAGCAATCACAAGGCATTTTGTCTCCCTTCCTGGACTGGACACCTGAGGTACCAGCACCCTGGGAGGTGCTCTGGGGTAAGAACCCACTCACTCAAAATGAAAGCCCGTGAATTTTAAATAGAAAACAATTGTGTCTAGATTATGATTTCCTCTGTTCTAGCAAGAAGTTAAGCAGGAAGTGAAAGATGAAGATGTGATTCAGTTCTGCACAGCACAGCTGAGGAGCAAGGCAGCATTTATTGAGGTAAAAGCAGATGGTAGGAAAGAAATGTGCAGCATCTGCACCTCATGTCATCTGCACATACTCAAGGGCAGCCCCCAGAGGGGGTGGTCTGTGTGGAATAAACAGAAATGCTGGAGCATCATAAGCTAATGACAAGAAGATGGGAGACAGAGGAATTGAATTCAGCAAGTCTGATTTATCCCACCACTGCCCTCCCACTATTTTGAGCCCCCTTCTCACTGCACGAGCCCGGTGGGCACAAGCACAGCACACCAGAGCCCCTCAGGTCTTTGATTTGCAGGGTTGCCATCTACTACAAGGTTACACCAGGGCAGCTCAAGAGGCAGAGCAACCCAGGGAGACAGAAGGTTTCACTTCCAGACCAACAGAGGTTTTAGCTGGAACTGACCCCTGCAGGAAAAGTGAGCTCCCAAGGAGACTTAAGAAAGTACCTGGCATTGTGAGGCTTCCCGGGAAACCAGGGGCTGAAAGGCACCTGGGGGAATGCCCATCTCTGCTCCTGAGGAGAGACAAGTCCCTTCAGAGCCCCAGTTAGCTATGAGTATTCACCTGTAATGAGTCCTCCCATATCTCACATTTCCTCTCCTTTCCTGGCATGTGCCCTTGTTCTACAAACTTCTGCTTACCAGGGTCTCCTCTGGTGACATCCCTTTGCTCTTTCTGAAGACAGACACCCTGTCTGCATTTCCATGGAATCCCTGCCACCTCCTCCCTTTGATGCCTCTCAGTTTCCACTTGCAGAAGTCCCTGAGCTGGAGGATTCAGGTGCCCATCCACGAGGACAAATCCCTGGCTCTGAGCACCGACCTCTCTGAATGCTCTGTGCTCAGGAACTGGCCCACAGTTCTCACCCTGGCTCTGCCTCACACCTGCTGAGCCACTTTTGGGCAGGTCATTTCTCCCCTCTGGCTTTCTTGGTCTCCCCATATGTAGAAAAGGGCCAGCCTCATTATCCCCCTCAAGTATAAAACATCCTGAGATCTCTGAAAAACAAACTGCACTGCGAGCCAGGCACTGCTATTCTTAGAGCTCTGGGGTGGCACAGACACAAAAGCAACATAAATCCAAGGGCAAGGAGAGCAGACACAGCAGTAAAGCACAAAAAATGAAGAGAGAAGGGGGAAAAAAATCTAGTGAAAACCAGAGTACAGCACTGGGATATTACTCTTATGGCCTAAGTATCTATGGAAGGATAACACTATTTTGAAGCAGTTTTACAAATCCAGTTGTCCACCTTCTCGGTCTTTGTGTTCCTAGAGGCCTGTAGTTCTGTAGCTGCTCCTACCTAACTCCACACATAAATGAGGCTTTTTGTATGGTCTGGTTTATAAATATATTGACTGCCTACAGCTCAAGGAGGCATGGAGATGCTCTACCACCTCCTGAGATTACTCAGGATTATCCAGTAAACACAAAGAAGGTTGGATTGCAGACCTGAAGGCCAGTGAACTAATCCAACATTTATGTAACTGCACGTGTAGTGCTCCAAAAAGGAAGATCAGCCCAGAATTACAGCACCATCCAGAGCTAAGTGAGGCTGGAACCAGCACATTTTATGTGTGTTACTCTACAGTGCTCCTGAGCAAGCAGCAGTTGTGCTCCATCTGTCAGCGTGTCCTCTGCTGTCACGGGATCCTTGCTGCACACACTGTCACCTCCTGCTCCCTTCCATCAGGGATGAGGCTGGAGTGTCCAGGATTTTTCTGTGCAGGGACTTACAGTGTCCCTCCAACCAGTTTTCATTTAGGCAAAGAGCCACTCCTATCTGGGGATTAATGTAAAAGAAGACAAAAATTCAACTTGTGTCTTTTTCATTCCTAAGC